>JACEII010000009.1:6695932-6750271 GCA_014332785.1 Antheraea mylitta
TGAGTTGTAAGCCAATAATCCTACGAGCATCGAATTACTTAACAAATCGTTTGCACCAAATTGGTTATCACGCGAAAAAATTTGTTTCTTTTTTTTATCGTAGCACGGCAGAATGCCTGCACAATGCCTGATGGTAAGCACAGTACAATCCAAAAACAATAGCGACCACCGAGTGACACACTATCCATCGCTGGTCGCCACTATCATGCCGGCCTACAAAAAGCTGGATATGCACAGGCTGATCCCGAAACGCGACGCGCAGAAGCGAATCACTATTACGGATTTTTTCGTCATGTACATGGTGGTTGTGACCCAGTCAGGCTGTAAAGCCCTACCACCCCGTAAATAAAACTGATACCCGATTGCAGCCACAACTACCGTTTCCAATTGTGAATCCAAACTATCCACGGATTCACTTAAACATATACCCAGATTACATGTATTCATTTTTTAAATAAACCTAGTACCCATTCGTAGTGTCATCTACCAGGATCAATTAAAATAAAAACTAACCTACATAAAACTGAATAAACATATCTACCACTTACTTTATCATAACTATCTTCGACTTGTATTAAAACCTTTCTATACTCCATTCTATTAAAGAAAAATATATGAACACCGTATCGAAGCGTCAAACATCCCGCCGAAAACGTCAAATGTCACTTGCTTGAAACTATTGTCTAAGAGTTATAAACTGTTTCAAAAACGTATTTGAAATATATTTCCAATATATTTTTATAAATAATCCCTGTACCACTCACAACATAGTACCTATCACCTTCAAACCAAGCCAGTTTTATACATCAGGTTCAATCCCTCGGTAAGGATCCCTTGAGTGTATTGCTTGCGCGATACGGTGACACACAAATATACATCACTGCTACAACACTACACGATCACCCCCACACACGTGAAACACATGAAACACTGAATGATGATGAATGAAACATGTTACACATGAAAGTGGAAGGGTTTACTTTTTTCCTTATCGAACTAAAAAACTCTCAATTTTCCGATAATAAATATATGCAGGAGTTGTTGAGGCGTGTATGCTTGGTATACATATACGTTTTAACAACTCATACATATATGAATAGTTAGCTAGATTAGTTAAGATAGGTCGCGATTTTGCATGCAACAGGCAACAGCCAAGCCGAGGTGTGCCGTGTACCCTTGAACTGGTTGCCTAAATAACATCGGCTGAGTGCCTTAAGCGCTCGTCTTAGTAGTCCGGTAACTTATATACGTATATAAGTTATTGAAACATGCATGTGTACCAAGCATGCGTGCCTCAACAACTTCTATATGTATTTTGTGTAGGAAAAAATCCTCTAAACTATGTAGGATAGGATAACGAAAAATAAGGGTAGAACTCTTGTGTCATTGTATCGCGTGAGCAGCGTACTCAAGGGCTCCACGCCCAGGGAACAGATCTAGGCTTGAGCCGTTGCCGAGAAGGGCCTAATTTGGTGTACGGGAGCGAAATTTAGTCCCAGACCACGGCGGCGTGATCTGCGGTTATGCGGGCGTGGGTGAGAATACGCTCTGTTTGTAGAGACAGGCTGGTACTGATCGTTCGCTGACGTGATTGAATCAGGAGGGTCGGTAAAAATGTGTCGCGGTCGTCTTCTATACTGCGCAGCGTTGGGTACGGGTTCATCGTTCGCGGCGGATACCACTAACGGGCTGGGATGATTCGCGGCTTTTTCGAAATAACTACCTGTAAGTGATTTTATATACGCTCAGACAGAAAGCATCTCCAGGTCCTGTGGAGATCCTTATTCCGGACGTGACATGGGGCACCGGTGATTTTACGTAGGGCTCAGTTCTGGAGAACCTGCAACTTTTGAATACGATTTTGCGCATGTGCAAAGACCGAACAACTGTACGTCATAATCGGACGGATGCAAGTTTTGTATAAAGTGAGTTTGTCTGGGGGATATTTTACTCTTATGACAAAGCAAATGATAGAAACGACCTAAGACCATACGGCTTTGTTTCGCACTCTTTCTGTGTGTGAATCGAAATTTAAGTGTTTATCTAAAGTAACACCAAGATATTTCACCTCGCCGGCCCAAGGTATTTCGGCTTTGTATAGCCTGATGGTCGACGACACATATATTTGAGATGGCGTCAATCCCAAGTCATACGTTTACGTTTATCGTTGTATATGGTGGTCAATAATGTTTAATAAAATGAAATTGGTTCTTTGCTATGAAAAAAAATAATTGATTTGAAATTTATTATTGGAATGAAGTTCCTTACGGCAGGCTTGGAAGAGACAGAGATTTTGCTGCACGACCGAACTGAAAAAAATGTGATAGTAAAACTGTAACGAAAAGTGCATGGAATAAAACAGTTAAATGAGACGTGCGCAGGCGCGACAGTCGTATACATAAGCGAGTAGTGTATAATATCTGTCTCTTTCTCCTTTTTTGTAATTATTTCTATTTCTATGTAATTTTATGTTGTCAAACAAAAATAAAGAGACATATTTTGTTATTTTAATTGATAATTTGAATTACGATTACATAAAATTGAGTACGATTTTTTTTCCAAATAGTGTCGATTCTACATTAGCCGAAAGAACTTCGTTCCTACCTGGTGTCCCACGACACCACATTCTTTTTTTTATTTATAAAATATATCAGCGGGTATATATATGATTGTTTATAAAAAATGTGTCTGAATGTTTAATTGCGTTTAAAAGTTACTGAAAAAAATGTTCCTAAACTTATTATTGATTAATCATAAATCAAAATGCCTATTAAAAATACAACGTTAACCCGCTACCAAGCGTCCTAAATTCTGTCTATTGATATATTGATAATTTCTGTAGGTGGTAGAGCCACGCTGAAGCTATTACTGGTTTCAGCATGAATGGGTCGGCTCGTTCGGGCTAATACTGCCAGAATACTTACAGAAAACCGACGTCAAATAACATTGCTTGCATTGTAATGTTTCGTTCGGTCAGTGAGAGTGCCGGAGGTTCCCTTACACTCCCCCATATACAGGTTGGAAACGCACTTACAAATCCCCTGGTGTTGCTAGTGTCTATAGACGGTGGTGGTCACTAAACATCACGTGACCCACCTGTTCGTTTGCCTCTTATGATATAAAAAAAATATATTGATGTATTAAAGAACCAGGTATTCTAAAATTCTTGTTCTTTTAACGTTGCCGGCTCTTGTACTAAGGTGTCGCAAAAAAGTCTAGTTACGTTAACTGCAAATTTTTGTTTTTCGTTATTCTGGAGAACTCATTGCGTTTTATGGGACAAAGAGTATCCTGGATGTAGTCTTCTAATATTAGTTATCACCGTGTCAAACTTCGTTAAAATTGGTTCAGTACTTTCAGAGTAATTCGGGTTTATATTCTAGACTTTAATCCTTTATCCTGGAGAACCCTTTGCGTTTTATGAGACAAAAAGTATATTTGATGTAATCTCGTAATATTAGTTATCACTATGTCAAGTTTCATTAAGATTGGTTCAGTACTTTCAGAGTGATGCGTGTGCATAGGGACAGACAGACAGACAGACAGACAGACAAAAATTGTAAAAAGATTATTTTTGGCTTCTATATCGATAACATAGTCTACCCTGATTAAAATTTTCAAAAAATATTTAATGTACAGATTTCGACTTGTTACAGTTTTATTATAGTATAGATAGATTGAAGAGTTTTAGTGTTTAAAAAAATCTGGGATATTTTTATTTCATAGTAATGACTGGTCGAAATCCTTTGTCTATGGATCTCTATTTGTCTTACTTCACGTTTGTTACGTCTATGGGCGCGTCCCGGGAGACGCTCACAACACTCACAACGCCCTTTTCGCCGTTCCACTAGACAACCGCGAGCGTTGCGGTCGTGGCGAAAACGTCATTGATGACGTCATAACATACGCTCACGGGAAGCTCACGACGCCCCATGTCTAGACGTCGGTCGACGTGAGCGTTGTCAAAATTGGCGGGATTCTCAATAAAGATGGCGACCGTGAAAATGTCATTACTTGATACGGTATAGACTGCGTTCCGGTAGTAGCTCACAACGCTCACGCTCACGACCGCGAGTTTTCCCGTTCCACTAACTCGCGAGCGTGGGCGTTTTGAGCGTTCATATAAATAATAAAAATGGCGATCTAGAAAAAATAAAACAAAAACTTTGAGAGGTTAAGTTACACTTTGTAAGTCTTAACAGTAAATTCATATAATTATGAAATTCATTTAAGTATATTAAAGAAACAATATATAATTCAATTTTTTTATTTTAATCATCATAAAAACATAAAACATGACCTTATTGGTTAAATGAAAAATATTACATTCCCATGAAATAATTATAAATTAATTTTTAAATTGAATTTTAGAATTCACAACATTTTTCAAAAGAAGTAAAATTATCAAAACTTTATTAACGTATTTCATTTCATATTTCATTTACGTATTTCAATACAATATGTTATTTAATATAAATATCCTATACCGTATCAAGTAATGACATTTTCACGGTCGCCATCTTTATTGAGAATCCCGCCAATTTTGACAACGCTCACGTTGACCCACGTCCAGACATGGGGCGTCGTGAGCGTATGTTATGACGCCATCAATGACGTTTTCGCCACGACCGCAACGCTCGCGGTTGTCTAGTGGAACGGCGAAAAGGGCGTTGTGAGTGTTGTGAGCGTCTCCCGGAACGCGCCCATAGGATATTTATATTAAAAATAACATATTGTATTGAAATACGTAAATGAGATATGAAATTAAATACGTTAATAAAGTTTTGATAATTTTACTTCTTTTGAAAAATATTGTGAATTCTAAAATTCAATTTAAAAATTAATTTATAATTATTTCATGGTAATTTAATATTTTTCATTTAACCAATAAGGTCATTTTTTATGTTTTTATGATAATTAAAATAAAAAAATTGAATTATACATTGTTTCTTTAATATACTTAAATGAATTTCATAATTATATGAATTTACTGTTAAGACTTACAAAGTGTAACTTAACCTCTCAAAGTTTTCTGAACGCTCTAAACGCCCACAAATGCGTTCCACTAGCTCTTACGATCGCAACGCTCGCAAGCTAGTGGAACGGGAAAACTCGCGGTCGTGAGCGTGAGCGTTGTGAGCTACTACCGGAACGCAGTCTATAATTTATTATGTTTGTACAATGATACAGATAATAAAATGTATATATTAGCATCTGAATAAAAAGTTTCACCCTTTATTGTAGACCCTTTATTGTATTTTGACCACTGAATGTCCACTAGTAAATATAATCACATACTATATAATGTACAAATGTGACTTATATACCCACATTTAACTAAGATTATAATATTTAACACAACATTTATGTTACAGATACTATACTTAACCTTGTTTATATACATATGCCTTATTTTTTCTCTTTAAAAGACAACTCTTTTACTAAGAATCAAACACAGCCCGTTGTTATTACAAAAAAGTTAAATACGTATTGAGTACTTGCTTTAAATAATTTGGGTGCGTTCGTATTAAATGTACCGCGTTCGCCCGATGTAAGTTCGCGTTATCCTTTTTCGTAAGTCTAACCTAACCTAACCAAAGCGAGATAAACGAGCAAGATGTCGAACCTTCGCCTAGCGCGGTATATTTAATACGAAAGTACCCAAACTGTTTTAAAGCAAGTATTCAATAGGTATTTAGCTTTTTCGTAATAACACCGAGTGTCTTTAAAAATATACAATTCATGGGAAGGAGTATGACCAGTTTCAGAACTATTATTTGTGGCCTATACACATAATTATATGTCAGACTTTGTGATGAAATCTATATAATTTTTTAACTATATTCTTACCAGTGCATGCTTTTAATTATCGCTCATGACTGCCATAGTAAAAGTAACGTACAAAGTAGTCCGCATAGTTACAACATCAAAATAGTTTTTAATAGTAATTGCATTCTCCTTTGTATGATAGAATTATAAACAACTCTAAATTCAAAATGATCAAACAATGACTATCGTGTACTTGGATATTGACATTTAAAATATATGGTAAACGGTATATCCAATATCTCTTGAATTCTGTCGAAAATGTCTGTGGGTAAAAAAGGCAAAGACAAAATGCCAGGTCAGGAAGGCGGTGGAATCATAGCAACGTGAGTAATGTTTACAAACTTACAAACCGGTACATAACTAGTGTAGTTTATATCACAACAACATTTTGTTTTACAATGCTTTAGAAAATTAAAAATCCCAAAAAAATGTTATAAGTGACTCTAACATATTACCAGGAATTAACACATTATTTACTATAATCCCATTATGCGTGTTAACATCAAACAAAATCATTAGTAAAATAACTGGAATTCATTAACGTCGGTGAACTCGCAAACAAACACTAATAAGAGCATAAAATCGTGTAAATACATCTATACTAATATTATAAAGAGGTAAAATTTGTGAGTTTGTGACGTTGTGTAGGGGGTAATCTCAGGAACTATTGGTTCGATTAGAAAAATTCTTTCAATGTTATATATCTCATTTATCAAGGATGGTTATAGATTATGTATTATCACGCTAAGACCAATAGGAGCGGAACACCAATGAAGAATGTTTAAAAATCGAGATTTCTTTCCTTTGCGAGCTTCCGCTGCGTGTTAGCCTTAACCCAAAGTAACTATTCCACGCGAACGAAGTCGCGAGCAGAGGCTAGTATAATATAAAGTAGTCATTAGAATTATTAAAAAAAACTAAGATTTTTAAACTGTGTGTGTTCAATATTCTCTATCATCTATAATGTAATCATGCTCTCTATAATAATGTTTTTTTCTATTGTTTCAGGATAATGTCGTACTTGTAAGTACTTGTTATTCAAATAAATTAGAATAATGGATACCATTATTTCATACCATTATATTATCATTATTAGCGAATTCTCGTCCACTTAGTTGGGCTTTAAAAAGCGGCAGAGGGACAAGACGTCCAAAGAATAAGAAGCATGGAATCATTGATATATCTCGTTAAAACCCAAGATGTACAGTCTCGAATAAAAGTAATGCTCAAAACCGTCTAAAAAACTCACCGATGTACCTAAGTAGTTATAGCTATTCTATACCGATTTGACGGACAGTGAGTTAAAGAACCATCTCAAGCGGGCTTAAGGCTATTGTAAGATAGACAATTATGTGAACGATTGTGACGTCTGGAAATGACGCTCCTCTCTGTGCATCCACTAAAAACTTTGTAACTATTTATGCTTTGTAAAAATATGTAACATGATCAGATTAACCAAATCGAGTTTCTTACCGGTTCTTCTCGATGACTGGGTTGCTTTCTGAACCGGTGGTAGCTTTGACTTTCATAAGCGCCTTCTCAGGGCCTAAATTGAATAAAGGATATTTTGATTTTGTTTTATAAACCTGAGGTTTTGCAAATTCAACCTTACATGAATTACATATAGTTGATTTTACAAAGCAGTGTACAAATAGTCCAAAGACGGGAGTAACGAGAGATTATTTGAAATGAGCTTAGAATTCTCAATTGTGCACTCATTTTATGCTTACGGGTTTGAGGCGTTGACTGTACATTTTGGGTTTTTATATTAATGCCTGGAACTGTCTACAAATATTTCGCAACGAATAATCATAGTACTGTGACGATACGATTAGTTTTTTTAACTTAATTGACCCCTCAAATGAACTGTATTGTTATTATACATAAGACAAATATTATTACTAAGAGGTATAACTTAAAGGACTAAAAATCCTTATGCTAATGAGAGACTATGTTTTCTCTAATTGATATCTTCATATATAGAATTCTGATTCGTTTCGTTCGTAATTTATCTCCTTGTAAATAGCTTATCGCTGTACTTATGGAATCATCTGTGCTGCTATTATACTCGGAATCTGTAGATATTGCTGTTATCAAAATCTAGCCTTTTAGCTATTTCGAGCTGAAGTAGGTAATATATTTATGCTTAGTTCATATATCAATTCAAATTTGTTGTTTTGTTTTTTCTCTAGTCGTCGTAGTGTTAAAGACCCAAGAACTCCGGTAAAGGGTATAATGCCGAAGCTGAAAAATACTTTAACAATGCATTACCGCGGATTAATCGGCATGATAGTTCCAATATGTGTATTGAGCTGGCAGGGTGAGAAAGGAAGGGTGAGTTTACTATATATATCTGTCTCTGTTGCGTATGTTTAAAATGTTACAGACCACGGTCTACAGACTTCAAAAGTTCTGGTTGCGAGTTTAGTACTAAATTTAAAATAACTTACTAATGCACTATCTGTTTACCAGTACTGTACCAGTAATTTCATCCGCGCTATATATTATTTCAATAATAACTTTTAAGTACAGATACATTTTTATGTGCAAAAAAGTACCCAATATATATCCAGTAGTATTTACGTGATGCGCGTACCAACGACTGATAAGCAGACAAAAAGACTGAAAAAAATCCGGAAACCATGGAAATATTTTCTGTTATTAATTACAGAGCCCAAAGTATTTTTTCCCACCTACAAAACTACCTAACTTCTGCCCTAAATATATTTATTGTACAGATATCGACTCTGTACTCTTTTCTGATGCTTGCTCTCGCGGTCATTCATATTAAACTTTTGATAGATTCGACCGATTTTAATAAATAAGTAACTAAACGATACTCGAGATTATGCTTTACGATTTTCTTGGCGAGATTCTATAGATTCTATTTAGCAGTGATGCGTGAACTAACAAACAAACCTACATTTTTTTTACCCGGAAATTTAAAAAGTACAGACTCGTTTAGTTTACATTTTTATCTATCTAATACCTCTGAATTAAACGAGAAACTATTGTATATTTTTATATTTTTATGTATTCAGAATCTCGGAAACGGTGTCAGCGACTTCGGGGATGATAAATCGATCTAGCTAGATTTCATTAATGGAAAGCTTCTTTTATCTGAATTTTCAGACAATGAAAAATTATAGCTAGAATGTAAAGACAAATTTCGCCGCCGCTGTCAAAACCAAAATAGCTCAGATGGAAATCGGCAGCTTCGAAAATACGTCTTACTCCAGTTCGAATTCGAGTGACAATAGATACCTTTTTTTTCTTTTTGATAAAAACATGCTAATTTTGTGAGGCAAACAGTATATTTTAATTTAAAAGTGTTTTTTAAAGAACCCGGCTAGGCTCGGTCGTCCAGGTACTTAAGTGTTTTTTTAAAGAACCCGGTTAGGCTCGTTTGTCCAGGTACTTAAGTGTTTTTTTAAAGAACCCGGTTAGGCTCGGTCGTCCAGGTACTTAAGTGTTTTTTTAAAGAACGCGGTTAGGCTCGTTTGTCCAGGTACTTAAGTGTTTTTTTAAAGAACCCGGTTAGGCTCGGTCGTCCAGGTACTTAAGTGTTTTTTTAAAGAACGCGGTTAGGCTCGTTTGTCCAGGTACTTAAGTGTTTTTTAAAGAACCCGGTTAGGCTCGGTCGTCCAGGTAATTAAGTGTTTTTTTAAAGAACCCGGTTAGGCTCGTTTGTCCAGGGACTTAAGTGTTTTTTTAAAGAACCCGGTTAGGCTCGATCGTCCAGGTACTTAAATGTTTTTTTAAAGAACCCCGAATAGGCTCGGTCGTCCAGGTACTTACATAGCCCGCTGGGGCGGCACGATGAAGTCTATAGAAATCTCGTGCCACCCCAACCATAGCGGAAGACGTACACCGTGGGGTTTCAGTCCGTGCGAGTCGGACATAACCCACCCACTCCCCCAGGAGGGTGGGCATCCATAAGGGATTTCCCCACGTATAAAAAAAGGTACTTATACATAGCAATATAGTTAGAAAACAATTTAATATGTATTAACGATGATAATTGTTGTGGTACCTTAAATTCTAGCATGATATCACGGTCCAATGCATGTGGATGTTGCTTTTTTGGTTTTTCTTATTTCAACCTGTTAACATACCAGTGGCTGCGTTAATTCCGATATTCATACTACCCATGACGGGTGTGCTATCTACCGCGACTACTTGTGAGTGCTATATGAATGTAAGTATAAGTTGAAATAAGCATTTTTACAAGAATTACATGAACGTAGTCCGATGAAGCTGTTAAGACCTTGCTGGGTGAATAGCGTATTCATTTCGAAAAAAAAAGAATTACATTAAATTTTGTCACCCTAGATTAGGCGCCCCTCGGCAGCGGCTCAAGCTTAGGTCCGTTCCCTCGGTGTGGAGCCCTTGAGTACGCTGCTTGCGCGATACAGTGACACAAAATCTTACATCACATTAACATTACACATATCACCCCTACACACGTGCACGCATACACGCTTACACATGAAAGTGGAAGGGTTTTGTTTCTTTGCCTTATCAAATTGAAATAGTTTAGAAAATAATCCGATACGAGTTATATATAAGAGTTGTTGAGGTATATATGCTTGGTACTCATATATGTTCCAACAACTCATATATGTATGAATAGTTAGCGTAGGTCAGCTCAGATAGGTCGCGAATTGCACGATTCAGGTAACAACCCAAGCCGAGGTGTGCCGTGTACCCTTGGGTAAGTTGTCGAATAAAATTGGCTGGGTACCCTAAGTGCTCGCCTTAGTAGTCCGGCGAAGCTGTTAAGACCTTGTTGTGTCAATAGCATAGTCAGTTAGAGAAAAAAATAAAATAAAATTGGTTATAAAGTGAAATCTTAATCTTTTACTATTTAACTGTACCGATTCATAAATGAATACAGCTCTAACTAAAGTACAAGTAAGAACTTAAGATACTGCCAAATAACGTGTACCAGTTTGGAATAGTAGGACAAAGACGTCGTTGTTATATTTATATTCAAATAAGAATATCATCGTTTTTATTACAACAAAACCAAATTAGACTAATTACTTTTCAGGAGAACATAGCATTATTCATTTTAGGGAATATGCTTATTTTACTACTGAATAATTCTGGGGTTGATCGTCGTATTGCTTTGAGTTTTATCTGCTCGGGAGATGCTTGCCAGTTTTCCGCTAAAAGGTAAAATATACAATCTATTCATTTTATTTAAAAAGATTTATTTAAAAAGAACAGCCGTCAATATTAATAACTAGTTAATCTCGTTATTCCATACTTTATGAATATTTATCTACTAGTAAATATACATAAAAGACAAGACGTACCTATACTTGTCCGCAACTGGCAAAGGAAAGCAAACAAAAAACGATTATTTCAAAATATTTCTTTCACTTATTTGGCCATATTTTGTTACCTTATTTTAGCTAAAACCTTTAATTACAATGTAGTCTGGTGAAGCTGTTAAGACCTTGCTATGTCAATAGCGTAGTCAGTTCAAGAAAAAAAAATTACAACAACTAAATGTTGATAAGTATAAAAATTGATATTGCCAAGACCATGCTGATGAATGAAGCTAGCCAGTCTAATTTTTCGACATGAAAAAGTTACTGGCTACTCTGTTATAAAGTAAGAGTCATTGTTAATAAAACACGAGATAATATATCGCAGTGGCATTCAATTTTTTTTTTTAAGATTTTTTTTTATATCATAGAAGAGAAACGAAATGGCCCACCATTTATCTGATTTACCTGATTTTAAGTGGTCACCACCGTCCATAGAGACCAGCAACACCAGACGACTCGCAAGTGCGTTGCCAGCCTATTTTGGCGGAGAAGGGTGGATGAGGAAAGGATAAGGGGGAAGGGGAATTGGCCTCCGGCGCTCTCACTGACCGAGCGAAATGCAATAATGCAAGCACTGTTACTTCACGTCGGTTTTCTGTGAGAGGGTGGTACTACCCCGATGAAATAAAATACAGCCGGAAAGAAATAGGAGTAGTTCAAGGCTTGTGCATGATTGTATTGGTACCAATATACTCGTATTTGTAGTGGTAAAATGAACTAAACCGATTGGCAACGATTAGTGTAACTTAGTAATCAAATAACTTTTACCGCAGTCTCCTGACACTATCCTAACTTATGCTTCAATCGGTGTCACTATTGAACTGTATTCTCCTACCATCTATCAAATTAAATGCTGGATTGACTTCTTTCTTTGTTTTCAGATTGGTATTTAAATGTAGTTTGGCATCATTTTTCTTATCAATGTTCAGTAGCAGATTAATAACTGCTTCTACGATCATGCAATATGTTACGCCCCCTTTGATGAGCTTACAGGTACGGAAACAATTGAAAAGAAGTATTTATGAATATCAAACATTTTTATTGTTTATTATTTATATTACGTTTTGTATCTATGTATTTTTTTTTCTCGAACTGACTACGCTATTGGCCTTTATTTTTTGGCCTTTACAGCTTCACCAGACTACTAAGGCGAGCGCTTAAGGCACTCAGCCAATTTTAATTTGGCAACCAGCTCAAGGGTGCACGGCACTCCTCGGCTTGGCTGTTGCCCGTTGTATGCAAAATCGCGACCTAACTTAGCAACCCTAGCTAACTATTCATATATGTTTGAGTTGTTGAAACGTATATGTGTACCAAGCATATCCGCCTCAACAACTCCTCTATATATTTTTATCGAAAAATTGAGAGTTTTTCAGTTCGATAGGAAAAAAATTTAACAAAAATAACCCTTCCACCGAGATGTGTAGCGTGTAGGCGTGCACGTGTGTGGGGGTGATCATGTAGTGTTGTAGCAGTGATGTATGGGTGTGTCACCGTATCGAGCAAGCAACGCACTCAAGAGCTCCCTACCGAGGGATCGAACTTAGGCTTGAGCCGCTGCCGTGGGAGGCCTAATCGGGTGTGTGGGAGCGAAATTAACCCCCAGACCGCGGCGGCGCGATCTGTGGTAACGCGGGCGTGTGCGTGAATACGCTCTGTTACGAGGGTCAGGCTGGTACTGATCGTTCGCTGACGTGATATCGTCGGGAAAATCGGTAAAAATGTGTCGCGGACGTCTTCTATACTGCCCAGCGTTGGGCACGGGCTCGTAATTAGCGGCGGATACCACTAACGGACTGGGATGAATCGCGGCTCGCTCGAAATAACTACTAGTAAGTGATTTAATAAACGCCCAGATGGACGGCATCTCCAGGTCCCTGTGGAGATCCGCCTTCCGGACGAACCAAGGAGCACCAGTGATTTACGCAGAACCCGAGTCTGCAAAACCTGAAGCTTATCGAGATTATTCGCGTGGGCGAAAACCGGACAACTATAAGTCATAATCGGACGAATACAGACTTTATATATTGTGAGCTAATGTCTGAGGGACAGTTTGCTCTTCTGACAGAGTAAATAATGGAGGCGACCCAAGACCATAGCGGCTTTGTCTCGCACTCGCTAAAATATGTGGCTCGAACGTTAAATGATTGTCTAAAGTGACGCCGAGATACTTGACCTCGGTGGTCCAAGGTATCTCGGAATCGTATAGCCTTATGGGCGTTAACTTGTTATCGCGAGTTCTAGGATCGAAGAGTATCGCGGCACTCTTATCGGGGTTAATACCTATACGCCATCGAAGAAACCAATCACCGAGTGTGCTAACGGCTTCTTCGATGCGATCTCTGAGAAGATTCGGCCGCCAGCCAGAGGCGTATCTACGTATCTACTGTATCATCAGCATAACAACCTACCTCGACTCCCGGGAGCTTTGGTAGGTCGCTGACGAATAGATTGAAGAGGCTGGGCGCGAGTATTGAGCCTTGTGGCACACCTGAGCGTATCGGACGGGGCGATGAGAGTTCGCCGTCTACTCTAAAACGGAGGGTTCTATCGGCGAGATAATCACGGATGATGTGAACTAACCTATCGGCTAAACCAGCTTGATTTAGTTTGTATATGAGCCCTTCGTGCCAGACCTTATCGAAGACCTTGGCGACATCGAAAAAGACTGCTATTGTACGTTTCGGATTAGTGTTTTTCACGGGCAGATCCGGCTCCGGATGCGGATCTTTATTAAAATTGGAAAAGATGTACTCCGTGAGGCGGAGTAATTGATCCGGACAAGAGTGCTTGTCACGAAAACCAAACTGCTCAGGCGGTATTAAACTAAGGTCGTTAATCATAACCTGGAGACGGTTCAGAAGGAGCCGCTCGTAAAGTTTACCTAGGGTGTCTAGCAAACTATGACTACGGCCCTCTTCCAGATGGCTGGAAAATGACTCTGGGACATGGCCGCATGGAAGATGCAGACCAATAGAGCTATGATGCGGTCAGGAAGGAGCTTCAGAACCTCGTTCCTGATCCCATCGGGACCTGGGGACTTCCTAGGTTTGAGACGCTTGATGGCGGCCGAGACTTCGCCAAACGTTATTGGGGTTAGGGTATCCGCCGGAGGAGACGCGAGTGCATGCTCTACGGCTGTTTCGATTGACTCGATAATGGAAGGGTCAGTATTTTCAGTGTTTGGCGAACACTGTTTCTCTAAACTCGCGGCGAGACATTCTGCTTTATCAGTGTTATCGAACGCTGAAGGCAACCCGGGGCCTTTATCGAGAGGGGGCATTGGAATGACCGTATCGGACTTAAACTTTTGCGTGAGGGTCCAGAATGACAGGTGAGACGGCTGGAGATCCTCCAGAAACCTCTCCCACCTGTCACTCCGGATTTCAGAAATACGAGACTTGACTGCTTTCCGTAAGAAACGTAAGCGTTCGCGGTTCTCAGCGGTCGGGTAAGCGTCGTGAGCACGGGTCGCGGCGTTCTTTTCCGTGATCAATGCACTCATGTCGTCAGGGAGTATAAAACGGCGTTCGTTCGCCGCTTGTACCTCTTTCGAGGTCTCCCTGACGGCGGTCTGGACATAATCAACCAGGGAATCGCTGGCCGAATCCGCGTCGGCTTTAGACACCAACACGTCCAGAATCCTGTCTAACGTACTAGACGACGGACTGTTTTTAAAATATTCACTAAGTTTCGCGTAATCGGCCACTCTGATCAGCGACGGGTAAAATCAGAGTTCTGTCCTAACTGTAATAGAACCGGGCGATGTCCGAGTCGAGTTCGTGTACGACTGATATGAGTCGTACAGGAAGCGCGACATTTTTTAACAGAGCTACATCTAAAACTGACGGTCGGCAGTGATCTTAATAGTGCGTGGGTTCCGGAGGGGCTATGACGTCAAATGCGAGAGCCTCACCTAGTTCGTCGAGTATCCTCCCGTTACGAGAGGTAAACGGACTGTTCCAGATGACGTTCCCGCAATTGAGGTCTCCCGCTATAATGACTGAGTTACCTAAGTTGAATAGCGCCTGCAGATCGGATTCGAGTAACACTTTATTCGGTGATTTACGCGGAGACAAGAATAATATCAGAGTGGCCCGTCATACCTACGCGGCATACTGACACTTCCATATTAGTAAGCGCGGGCGGATCTAACGGCATGCAGTACAATGAACGCCTAAAATAAATTAAGGTGCCAACCCCGCGGGCGACACGGTCGTTTCTGACTATACAGTAATTCGCGATTCTTGGATTACGCTTACTCGGTTTTAACATCGTTTCCTGGATGAGGAAAACATCAATCTGTCTAGCGCGCAAAAAGTCAGCTACTAGATCGCGCTGTGTCCGAAGGGATCTCGCATTGAAAAACGAGATACATAGACCGCGTGGTTTTACTTTATTAAGACCCGTGAATTTTAAAAATTATTTAAAAGAGGGTGACCGGGCGAGGCGCTGAATGGTGGCTCCGATAGCCGGGAAGCACGCTAGAGCGGTGAGAAGACCTAGCTCCTCTTCGATAGAGGATGATGAAGCAGCATAAGCCGTTTGTGGCGGTGGCGCCTGAGGCCTTGAAGAGGCCTGAGGCTGAGGTCGGGGGGCCCGGGGGCCATAGGGGCCCGCCTGGGTTGGGCCGCGCGCGGCACAGAGGGTGGCAACCGCGGTAAGGCCGTGGGCGCAGGCGCTACCGGGGCGCGGGAGGTGCCCGACAGGCCGGGAAGGCCTCCACGGATATGAGAGGTGGAGGCGGAGGGCGGGCGGCGGCTACAGGCGCCCTGCGCGCCTGCCTCGCCTGACGGGGACGTTGTGTGCGCGGCGCGCGGGAGCAACCGCGATAATTCGCAGAGCACATAGCTGGGAGGATCGGGAGTGCCAGGAGTACGCTCGCACTCCTTCGTGGCGTGGTCTCCCAGGCACTTGACGCACCTGGGACGAAGATGACAATTCTTCGCGGAGTGCCCATAACTCTGGCAGTTATGGCACTGCGAAGGAATGTGGGTCTTGCATGGGGGCTCAACGGTGACCCCGTTGAGATCACACACAGAAGTGAGTGAGAAAATGGCCTTGCCCTCCTGCGACCGGTCGAGGATAACAAGCACCATGTTGTAGGGAGCGCGAGTGCGTGGGTGGTACATGCGATGTACCTCACGCACTGGGTAGTTTTTCTCCTTAAGGGAGGGGGTGACGTCCTCGACCGAGATTTCGGCCGGGACACGGCGAAGCACGACACGCAGGAGGCGCTCGTCCTCAAGAGCGTATGTGAAGTACGCGAGTTTCGATTCCGTTAAAAAGCGAATTAACGCGCGGTGATCATCTGACGTAGGACATTTGACTCGAATGCCCGCCGGCGTACTAAGGACATTCGTGTAGTTTATCTTAAGGGTCTTCAATCGGTTTGATATCGCGGTCCATTGCGATTTGTCCTGAATCGTGACAGGAGGTGGGGGGCGCGGCTTCCTACCTGCGGAACCCTGAGTGAGCGAGACAGAACTATCTTTGTTCGCGTTCGGTTTATACGACGGTATAGCCGAGGTCGCCGGTACACGAGCGCCACCTATGTTGGTGACTGTTACTGGGCCTACGGAACCCGATTCCGTCGGGCTGGCCCGACGACTTTTTTTGTGCGAGATGATTGTATATCTGTCTTTGTCTAATTGCGCAGAAGGTGCGGGAATTACGGTCGCGGTCGCGGTCGGCTCGGCGGACGCCGTTTCGTCTAGCTCCATCTCGGAGCCGGACTCTGAGCTGGAGCTCGATATCGGGGCCTCAAAAAGGCCCTTATCTCGCGCATCGAGAGGCGATTGCGGCGAGAGAGTACCGAATGAATTCGCGGTCGGTATTGAACTTGTATACTGAAGGCCCTCGGAGGGCCGGAACGTATCATTAATTGTTTCATTAATGGACTCTTCATCCAACCCGCGCGCACAGAGGCTGAGACGAAGCCTATCCTCAACGGTCGAGTACATCGCGGTGGACTGAGAGGGAGGGGCCGCGAGAACAACCTCCCTGCCTTAAGAGCAGGGGAGCACGCCAACGGTAAGCTAACGGGCTATCCCGAGCCCGGGCCAAGAGAAACTGTGGGCGAAGTGCAATGCCTCACAGGGGGGTCCTAACTTGCCTAGGGGGAGGCCCTAAAAAGCCCGAGGCTGAGAACGCAAGCCGGTAAACCGGGCTACGCCCAAACAGACACCCGGGGATGGAAAAAGGGGAAATTCGACATCTGGACTAGATTAGGCGACCTCGCCAAGGCCTAGCTATCCAGGCCCGTCTACCTGTGCAGTAGGCCGCGGGGCCTACGGCGAGCGGGTAGGGCACTCCAACCCCCTTACGTTCGCACCGAGAGGTTTCCGAGGGTTGGCCAGACGACTGGACTTTATGCAGCCCGGGTTTGCACTGAAAAGTGCAGTTTGCTACGCTCAAAATGGAACGCCTGCGATTGACTTCACTATTCTTGAAAGAAGCCGGACAGAAACGCGACGAACTCAGTTAGTGACAACGCGAAACGATGCACGAAGCCCGAGACACGCAGCCAACGAACAATCGTACTCGCGAAAATACTTTGAAAAAATAACGGTCACTTTTACTGAGTAACGAGCGCACGTCTGACTCGCGCGGCGACACGAATCGGACCATTTTTTCTGTATCTATGAAATAGTCATCGGACTATAAAATGGCAATTGTAGCACGATGCATTTCTGAACGCACCATAGATCGCGTGATATCCCGAGCAGCCAGTGACGTCACGGACCTTCTCGCGGATCTACTCGCGGTACTCGAAATGACTTGCATTCTCTGTGTGTGATCTGTCGTGTTTAATGTAGTACATACGTTATAATTTCTTGCTGGTGTTTTATTATAATTGTGTAGAACGTGTGTTATCGGAGAGGAATAAAATATAAACCCACGCTAAGCAATGTATTTTCCATACCTTAGTTTGTTGGAGTGATCGACCTTCAAATTGAAAATATTTGGGCAGAGAATTAGTCTAGTACTTTAGAAATAGCGTCTATCTACGTCTTGTATAATTAAAATTAATCCATCCACTGATAGAAGATTGTCTAGACTAGTTTAATTAAACTAAATTATCTAGAAGATAAAAATTTATTGCCACCGAATTATGTTCTTAGTATTGTGAATTCTACGTTCAATGAACATTTTATTCATTCGAGCGATATTAAAATTATCCTTTTCGTAATTATTAGATACTAGCCTCTACCTGTGTCTTCCTTCTCGTGGAATGGTTACATTGGGCTAACGCTAACATGCAGCGGAAGCTCTCAAGTCGAAACGATTTTGAGACATCCTGCATTGGTGTTCCGCTCTTATTGGTTTTAGCGTGACATTATATAGCATATAACCTTCCTCGATAAATGAGCTATATAACACTGAAAGATTTTTTAAAGTCGGATCACTAGTTTCTGAGATTACACCCTCTACAACGTCACAAACTCATAAACTTTACCTCTTTATAATATTAGTATAGATACCTAGTATAGATTAAAAAAACACTATTAAAGGACTTTTATAATATTAATGAATTATGTGTAATTATTTAAAAAATATTATATTGTAGTCGTCTACTTCCAAGTCGAGGGGCACAGAACCAAATTATGATGAGATGCGTTACATAATCATTAATGCCATCCAAACGGCTTCTGCGATTGGTAAGAATACACTAAACATAAATACTACCTTTCTAGTACATAAGTACATATATAATTGTAGTGGGTATTTTTTTATTAAAATTCTCTGGTTTTTTAAGTGAAAACCTATTTAGGCAAATCGAACGATTTTTTTTTGTAAGCGATAATCGATTATAGTATAGCGACCTGTGTATATTTAGTATTGCAATTGGGTATTAATGCAGTACAGACAAATATAATATGGACAATGGACATCATTATTTTTCGGCGTGCCAATAGACGTGGAAATCGGAGAATGATAATAATTTCAGTTAACGAATTATGAAATTTAAATAATTCATACTATAATTGATTTAAAAGAGAACACAGTTATTCTATTACTTTAAGATTTCACTTCTGTCCTTGTTACTATCACGACTTATTGAAAATCTAGGGTGTACTAATTAAAACTCGCCGTCCAACTTATTGGCAGCTTTATATATGGATTTGAAAAACCCAAATTTAGCTATAAATACACGTTTTATATTATACTAATACATAAATTTCATCAAAACCGGTCCAACCGTTTAGGAAGAGTTCAGTAACATACACACGTTAAAAAGAATGTGTGGTATGAAAAGGTGCTGGTTTAGCAGGGGGGGGGGGGGAGGTGCGGAAATATGGAAAAGTGCGGATTCACCGATCTTGATGATGCGGGTTTGAACAATATACTTCAATCGCGGCGTATTTTTAGTTTATTATCAACACTAATTCTATCTATCTTATATCTTCTATTAGTACTATAATAAAACTGTAACAAGTCAAAATCTGTACATTAAATATTTTTTGAAAATTTTAATCAGGGTAGACTATGTTATCGATATAGAAGCCAAAAATAATCTTTTTACAATTTTTGTCTATCTGTCTGTCTGTTCCAATGAACATGCATCACTCTGACAGTGCTAAACCAATCTTGACGAAACTTGACACAGTGATAACTAATATTACGAGATTACATCAAATATACTTTTTGTCCCATAAAACGCAAAGGGTTCTCTCCAGGATAAAGGATTAAAGTCTAGAATCTAAACCCGCATTACTCTGAAAGTACTGAACCAATTTTAACGAAACTTAACACAGTGATAACAGATATTACAAGATTATATCCAGGATACTTTTTATCCCATAAAACGCAAGGGGTTCTCCAGTATAACGAAAAATAAAAATTTGTAGTTAACGTAACTAGACTTTTTTGCGACACCTTAGTACAAGAGCCGGCGACGTTGGAAGAACAAGAATTTTAGAATACCTGGTTCTTTCATATATCAATATATATTTTTTTGTATCATAGGAGTTAAACGAATAGGTGTGTCACGTAATGTTAAGTGACCACCACCGTCTATAGACACTAGCAACACCAGCATTTAAACCTACGTTACTTGATGCGGAATGATACTACTACAACTATATTCTTAAGTATGACTCATGGATTTCCGTTTAAATACACTTTGATATCATTTTCTTCCGAAAACAATCAACCGTAAATAAAAACCCGGATAATATATACTCATATTTTATTGCTGAATACAGCAGTAACAATATGCAACCGAACAGTATTGAATGATCCTATGCAATAATCGTGAATTCACATTTAAACTCATTATCTTTCTTGTCTTAAACATATACTATTCTACACATTCTATTAATCAATAACTACCACATAAATAAAGGTGTACAAATTAATATATTCATTTTCAGGCAGTATAGCTATAATGCATTCAGCGTACGCTACGTTGGCATTCCGTACTATATGGTGCGAGTAAGTATATTATTATCTAGTTTAAAGACAACCATAATTTTTATGTCACTTTATTACCTACTAACTTCTGCTCGCGGCTTTGTCCACGTGTAGTTACTTTAGGCTAACTCTAAAACGCAGCGGAAGCTCGAGGAAAAAAGACCGATTTTGAAATATTATTTATTGTTGTTCCGTTCTTATTGGTCTTAGTGTGATAATATGTATCTTCTATTTAACACTGAAATAATTTATCAAACCGGATCAGTTGACTAATTATAACAGACTCAAGCTACGAACTATATAGCTTATAGCCTTCCTCGATAAATGATCTAACACGGAAAGAATTTTTCACTTCAGTACTTCCTGAGAGTTCAACCAAAAAAAAGTCCCCTCGATCTTTACAATATCAGCATAGATTGGTAGACAAATTGATACAGAAAGGATTTACGTCTGTTCTTGTTTTGGTTTTAGGAGTGCTCCACCGGGTTTCGAATACCCGGATATATTTAATTACTTTCAATACTCTGCGTATGCGTTTCCTGTGGCTTTTCTGATGTTTATTCTGAATTGTCTGTACCACATGTATCTCATCAACAGGTAAATAACGGTATTTAATTTTAGTATCAAACTATATTTTACTTAATAATAATCCGTAAAATTTAGTCTTTTATTAAGTTACAAATCCTGCCAAGAACACGTTTTTTCGTTCTACAGTAATTGGACGTATTCCCGTTAAGAGGTGATAGACGTATTTATTCCCAATTATGCATTGTTGAAGACCTAAGAAAACAGTTGTTTTTAAAATAATATACGAGCCAAATTTCATACCATTTTGTTTTGTTTTTAAGGCATTTTAGAGGAAAAATCTCAAACATTGAAATAACATCGTTTTTTTTTTGTCTCGCAGTTTTAAATTTGGGCCGATTATTTTCGTTTTAATAATGACAAATAATCAGTGCTTAATAATTTTATTTTATAATTCAACACAAAAATGGTTCATTTTGCATAATGCAAATGGGTCTCAAAATTAAAAAAATAGACATCCCCAACAGCTTCTAACAGGAATCCGTCAAATAACCAATAACCCCTGTATATGATTCGCAGTATTTTTTAATACATTAATTATACATACAGGGTTGTGGGAAAACCGATGAGCGCAAACAGTATGTCAGAGATGAGAAAAGCTCTATTAAAACACAAAACAGCGTTACCGCGTAGAACAACTCTTCACGAAAAGGTATTTTTTGTATATAATTATATATTGTTTTGTACTAAATTATGAATTTGTATAATCGGATAAACAATATTTGGAATAATAATTTAATTTTGTGTACCCCTACCAACATGTATTCAAAATTTTATGATGTCGGTTGACTTTTTTTAACTTTATTTTTGACAATCAATCCTTCAGATTATTACTGCCATTGTAGTGTAGTTAATAATATTAGAAGCGTCGTGTGATTATTTCAATATTCAAACAAGATGGTTGCTTTCTTGTTAGAACCTTCCAGGGAGTTTTTGGGGCATCTCAGAATTTCATGCTCCATGGTATTATTTTCCATTCACTTCACTTATGCACAATGTACTAATAATGTTACGTAAAACACCACCAAATTTACAAAATATATAGTCATATAACACAAGATTATGAATAAAATATAAAATCCACAACATGACAGACTAAAATCCCGCCAAAAAAGCCTATCGTTAGAACTGTTAAGGCGTGAAAGAGTAACAAAGTAATTCAATTTCGCATTAGTAGTTAAAATAAGATTAAAAAAATAATTTTGCTTTAGTATCAATCGATTCTTATACTGTTTTCTTTACAGCTCACAGTATTCTTTACAATATTCTATCTCGTTATGTTCTTCTTTCGATGGAGTAAGTTTATAAATATGGGTTGGGCTGATTTTCGTAAAGAGAAAACGTCTCCACAAATACCAGCGTAAGTAAAAATAATTGTCATGCGGGTACACTTTGAGTAGAGTAAAGATTGTTCTGCCTCTGTACACATAATAATAAATGGCGTCGTGAAAGTCTACAAATTTTAGCTTAAATGATCTTTTACGTATGATTTAATTTCGTGGCGACATTTAGCTATTTCTACTATCGCTTTAATCTAATGAAACAACTTAAGTAACTGGTACTGTATAGTCCACGAAACATGTGAGGTGTTATAATTTTAAAATTAATTGCAATTTTTATTTATCGATTACTGACTTTTCAAAAGTAGCGGCCATTACCTGGTAAAATGTTGACTATATTTTTTATATTTTAATATTGTTGAGTTTTGTTTTGGTACTGTGTACGAAATTATAAATTAGTAATCGAATAAAGATCGGAAAGTATAATCAATATATATAGTTCAATCTTTTTTTTGGCTAGTGGCTATTGGCGAGCTTTAGTGTTATCAATAAAAAACTGGAGACACTTGTTTTTTCCCTATTACCAAGGAGTCCCTCTATTTATAAATCTCTGTTCGTTATACTTTCCGATTCTCATTCGATTACTAATTTACAATTTCATTTTGCTAATTCAACCTTACCTAAATAATTTAAAGTTGTTTTTACAAGGACGCAAGTGACGCGACACTATTTGAAATGACTACATATGGTAATCCAAAATTATGCACTCATTTTTGTGTGCCAGTTGTGAGACGTTATATGTACGTCTTGGGTTTTTATATATCAATTAGAGTATTTTTTTTTTGAACCCACTACGCTATTGACCTAGCAAGGTCTTAACAGCTTCACCGAACTACTAGAGATTATATCTTTAAATGCCCTAATATATAGTCAACAGAGTTCTGAAGACCTCAAAAAAATATATATATTTTCTCTTTATAGTGTTAAAGATGCTACGACAGCTGCGTTATTTGTAATCGCGTTACATATTCTACCCAAGGGTTTTGGATTTTTGAAATATTTCTCCGCTGAAAGTAAGCTAGTTTAATAAGCAAATATGCATATAAGTAACAAGCTAATATACATCGTTTTGTATATAGATAGTAATTGTGTTAGTATGGTGACTTGACCGATGGAATATCAATACGATGGTTCGAATCCTAGCATGTACGAACGAATTTTCGGAATTCGCATACATTTACCAATTTAATTTATTGAGTAGTTCATAGTGAAGGAAAACACTGTGAGAAAACCTGAACATGAGAAAAGTTTTTGTAGTACTAATGTATGAGGAAATACATAAAATTGTAGATCTCTCAGAGTTTGAAATCACCAATACGTTGTAGGCTGGCGTTTGATGATTATGCCTATACCTAACTTCGGGTCCTTCAATTCCTTTTAGCCCCGCAGCTGTTCTCTTACAGGGTGATGATGATGAGTAATAGTCTTAAGAAGAAACTTTAATTTTACTGTATCTGGGAAAACATAAGAACTGTTGATTTCTCAGAGTTTGAAATCACCAACGTCGTAGCCTGGCGTTTGGTGATTATGCCCATACCTACCTTTGGGTCCTTCGATTCCTTTTGGCCCTGCATTGGTTCTCCTACAGGGTGATGATGATGATGATGAGAAATAGTGTTAAGAAGGATCTTTAATTTTACTGTATCTGGGAAAACATAGAAATGTTGATTTCTCAGAGTTTGGAATCACCAATACGTCGTAGGCTGGCGTTTGGTGATTGTGCCCATACTTACCTTCGGGTCCTTCGATTCCTTTTAATGATGAGAAATAGTCTTAAGGTGGTACTTTAATTTAAACTGTACGTCTAAATGTTTAGATTTTATTTTTATCTGCCAGAACACTAGCGATTGTTTTTCAATTCGAAAGTGATACTTTAGTATCTGTTTGAGTATTATATTATACCAGGTGGACATTCGGAATAAGTCTACTTTATATATTTTCCTTCTCCGAAGCACCTGCTCACTGCAGTAGTTTGAACAAACGTTCTCTCTACCATTGATTAATCATCCCTACATTTTTATGCAAGGGGCCATTCAAGTATTACGTAAGCACTGATGGGGGGCGGGGTCCTTGATTTGTTTATTTTTTATGACATAGGGTATGGGGGGTCCGAGAAGTGATTACATCAGCAATATTTCTTTTTTATATATCAAAGGAGGCAATGTATATTATATATGTACATATGTATAACATGTATATATATGTATTATTTTTCTACAAATATTTGGATTTATCCTGGTTTTCATTTATAATACGAAACGTAACTAACTCTCTCTCTTTCTATCTACATTAACATATGTATATCACAACTTCCATTCGCTTCGCCCGATCACACGTTTTCGTAACGCTCTCGTCACGCACTCACCAGCTTACTCCCCAGGTCAAAGGTGCGGAAAGGAGTTTTACTTTAATATCTTTAATTTTTGTCATTTTTTCTAACTTTGCAAGCATATTTTTTTTATATTCTCTTTTTTAATATTTGTAGAATTCATAGGCAACTTGTTTTCAGCTAAAAGTGAATTGCCGCCAGGCAAACCCGAATCGGCAATTTTATGGTGGCGATTTGTTGATAGAAACATGAACTACGGATATATATTTTTATTAGGTACAGTGTTATTATTCTTTAAATTTTATAGCACATTTGAATATCCTAGTTAGTATATGTTCATTATCGAATACAGTAGTGCATTGTAATACTAAATGTATCCAAACGATTATCTATACTAATATTATAAAGAGGTAAAGTTTGTGAGTTTGTGACGTTGTGATGTTGTGACGTTGTAGGGGGTAATCTCAGGAACTACTGGTACGATTTGAAAAATTCTTTCATTGTTATATAGCTCACTTATCGGGGATGGTTATGGGCTATATATCATCACGCTAAGACCAATAGGAGCGGAGCAACAATGAAGAATGTTTAAAAATCGGGATGTTTTTTCCTTTTGAGAACTGCTGCGTGTTAGTTTTAGTGTATCTATTGCACGCGAACGAAGTCGCGGGCAGAGGCTAGTTCAGAATAAGGACGTAGGTAGACACTTATTGACAACGCTTTCCCGTTTTCGAAATATGTCTTTAACTGTATATAGTTCATAAAGAATATCTTGCCTAATACACACAAACGACAGCGTGGTGCGGCCTGGAATTGACATCAGATCTTCTCTACCAATATTATAAAGAGGTAAAATTTGTGAGGTTGTAAGGTGTAATATCTGAACCTACTAAACCGATTTTTTAACTAATAATTTTTTACTAATAAAAAGCCACGTTATTTGCGAGTGTCATAGCATAAGCATATTAACTTTTATATATACTACGCCAAAAAATGAAAAGACTTTTTTGTGGTACTTGGATTTGCATAGTCAGTTGGAGAAAAAATCATCGAACGAAAAGTTTTTTTTACGAACGCTGCTCTAACGATGAGAGATATATGATTGAGTTCTAGTTGTTGTAGAGCTTGATAATGCCTAAAAAAAAGTCACCGATAGCATATGTCTAACTTCAAGGTTATTTTATTATTAAAGAATAATTTGCCTCTTGTATGAGTACGCCCGAATAATTTTTTGTTATCTGTGACGTCATACGTTACGATTTTTGTTTCTGTTTACGTATTAATTATCAAGCATAAAGTACTGATTATTTATTTAGTAGTACAATGTATAATTTAAACACTTAAAATTATAAAGACTTAAAAAAATAGAATATAATTAATCTAATGTACAATACTGCACTTCTACGTGATACTACTCTATTCATTTCTATAATATCTTAGACTATAGTTCTTTAATTATTGTAGACATATTAAACGTTACTATCTTTGTTGTTTTTAGGTACTGGTGTTGCTTTACAGAAAGCAATACAGAAAAGTGGACTAGATAAAACTTTATCACAACACTTTGGCAAACACTTTACTGATCATTCATGGAATTTTTCCTTATTTCTTGTTTGTTTGGTTTCAATTATATTGGCCAATGCCATGAGTGGAGTGGCTGCTTGTGTTATTTTTTTACCTTTTGTTATTAATATGGTGAGTATTAGTAGTATAGTTTTTAAAGTAAGGTACAGAGTAAATCAAACGAAAACAAAAATCACTTTCAACAAACTTTTAATATTCCCTAATCTTGAATATTACAATTTTTAATTATTGTATTTTAATGTCAATAAATAAATGTCAGCCTATGTTTAAATTCATGATTATAGCTCCATAGAAACGTGTTCCGACGATGACGTCGATCGACTTAAATTCGGAAACCTGCAATAAGCCCACTCTCGAGTTGAAAATTTGTTGTCAAACGCCTATAAATCTGATTTGATAGTTGCGCACGAGAGGCAATCCTCCTCTGGATTTAGCGTGTTAAAATGACCTAAAGTATTAGATCATATTATCATTTAATATTAGGTTAGATTGTGGTCCAAAGCTAAAACTTAAAGTAAAAAAGCTTTGTTAGTTAACTTTCACTTTTGACGGAAATATATCTTTATTTCAGTCGTTATCACCACCAGCGTCTACTGCAGCTGCAGCTCCAGGTGCCGCAGCTGCGACTCCGGAAGTACCTTCATTACCAAGTCTAGTTTCAGCGCCACCTGACCACTCTAGATATCCATCATCGCTTGTATTCAGAAGTAGCGTTTGGCCCACAAAAGTTTATTTGGGAGCCCTGGCTGTTGGAATTGGAAGTTCTTTTGGGTTTATGTTTCCATTCATGTATACTCCTGCATATTTCTGTCATTATACCGGAAAAGTGCCGAAAAAACGAATGGTAATTGAACATATTGTAGCGATATTACATTTAATGTTTTATGGAAAGATAATCTTATCAGGAATCGTGTCCATATAGTCCATTTTACTGGACATGACCATTTGCATTTACGGTTCTCGTGGGCGTTATTAGGCTGTAATGCAAAAGAATGTATTAATTATTCTTTACAATTTAATCGTATACTTACTCTCTATAAAAACTTAACAAAGGAAATTAGATTAAACGAACATGTTACGAAATTCCTTCGCATATTCATCTTTCTCCATAAGATACCATTTAATTCTGGGTGGATGGAGGTTTGTAAATATTTTTGGTCAGTTTTAAATTTATTTTTAAATCTAATACTAATAAACGGTGTAGATTCGTTAATACCTCTCCAGGCAAAACCTTGCAATTTTTTACTATTTTAATATTATTTCTGCGTAAGAGAAAATAATCGATTTGAGTAGTGTGATTACCATTGTAAGTGATTAGGTGCTGGTCTCTTGCAAAATCGAAGGCAACTGCAGCTTGAATAAGGTTTTCAACTTCTTTGTTTTTATTCCCAAAACCCCAGCCTCCACGTACTCTCTCATAACCACCACTGTCTCCACCTACATGCCCATTAAAATCACCTCTGATATAAATATCCTCATTCTGTGAAATATTCCTCATCACCCCATCAAAGTCTTCCCAAAACTTTTCTTTCAGAGTCTCATTACATCCGGCTTGCGGGGCATACACACTTATTATATTTAACGTCATTTGTTCTATCAATTTGATCTATTTTATTTGCTGTTAGTTTTTATATATCTAATTTATACTTTACATGTGTACAAGTGTGTCACAAGTGGCGTGCGTATCGTACTTACAATTGTTTTTAAAGAGCATTTCTATAATTGTACATTGTCTCAAAATTTTATAGATTTTAAATAAGATTTTAAAAATGGTTGCGGAGCTGCTGGTACAGCTAGTAGTTAATAAAAAACGAAAGAAAAAAAATGGTACTGACCAAGAGTCGGCAGAATAAAATAAAAAGACTGATTAAAGTAGGTATAATCTATAAATCAACTGGATTCCTTCTCATTTTGAATGTTACATTGGTATTTGTTTTTTATATTCACTTATATATTTTTTCTTATTTTAGGCAAAATACTCCATTGGCAGTGCGATCATTTGCTTGATTATATTATGGTTGTCATTGGTGTATTGGGCTCCATATTTGTGGGATCCTTCTGATAAGGGTATTTTACCTGTTACTGCGCCAAAGCGTCCCGCTATAGCTGCAGGTGGTGGAACAGGAGGGAATGTCACTACAGCAGCAGAGTTAACTTTAACTACCTTAACAACATTCGTAACAGAAGAAAGTATGTCACCAGCACCGTAGATAAGACAATATGCCTTTATTAAAGGATTATTTATAATTAGTCTGAATGGTAAATGATGACAGAATAACTACAGTCTTAAGAGATTTGATGAAATATTTCTTTGGAACGACGGCACTTAGTATTAACGATATAATTTGATTGTTATTTTGTTATCTCATTAGAAATTTGTTTATTGTACTTCAATAGTTTTATTCACACCTTTATAATATGTAAATTACATAAAATCTTTTAATGTTACACCCGTTTTTGGTGTTACATATTTTACATAAGTTTTATTGAATCATGCATCACTGTTTAAATATAATTATTCCGTTTCTTTTTCTAATCTCCTATATAAGTCTTAATTTGTCATATGTTGATATTATCGTTTCTACTGTATTAAAGACATTGAAATGTTTATTGTTATTGTTAAATTTATGTTAGTTATAAAACGTGACTTATATGATTGAATTTTGTTCAGTTTTTCCTAATCTCTTATATAAGTCTTAATTTGTCTTCTGTTGATACTTATTGTTTCTACTGTATCAAGGACATTGGAATGTTTATTTATGTTAAAAATTAAGTAAGTTATGAAAATGTGACTTATTGCTTTTAACTATTCGCGTGACAACAAAAATTTTGTCAATGCTCTTCTTGTAAATCTTCTGAATTTGGTCAAGTTTTTCGTGTTTCGATATATAGAAATAACCAGAACTTATAATTCGTGCCAAACTATTTGCCCCCCCCCCCCCCCTCGAATGTTATGTATTAGAGACATATACATAATACATATAAATTTTCTACAAATATTTAAATATATTGTGGGTTTTCATTGATATACGAAACGAACTATCTCCCTTTCTATATTCACGAATCTTCTTCTTAATTTTTGTTCCCCCGAGCGATCACACTTTTTGAAATCACCGGCCAATTCTTGACGATATTATGGGTAAGCCCGCACTTAATGCCATATTCAGAGCGACTATTAGATATGCAAAGATTGTACATGATAATTTGCATTTAATTACTGCAATCCAATAATTTTACTTTAAGTAGGCATTGAAACTTACGCTAAAAGAAAGTTACAATTTGAATTATACTTTAATGTAATTAATCGATTTATATTGTATCTCTTAGAAAATAATATTTACTTGACATTCAATTTTATATAATTGTATATATTGAAGGTTGAAATTGATATGGAGACATATTAGTATACTTATGTGGGTTATTGAAATATTAAGACTCTGTATTTCAAAAGATTATAAAACTTGAACGCTTTTTATAATTACGGTTCAAAAAGTTAATTTATTTTGTTTATTATACAGGCCCATGAGTGTCTATTTAAGTTACAATTATTATTTATTTTATGAATGGTAAGACGAATAATAATATATTTTATGGCTTCTGCATGCAAACAGTTACTAGAACTCTTTATACTGTGTTCAGATTTAAACTGATAATAAAATTGTTGTCTAATTTTACACTTTTATTTTAATTAAATCCATAAGTAAAATTCACTGAAATAAATGACAGAGATGCGAATGTTAAGGTGGATGTGTGGTGTAACTAGAATGGATAAAATTAAGAATGAGTATAGTAGTAGTAATAATATTCGTCCAATAGGACAGGCGAAGGAATTAACCCATACTGCCAATCCTGAAGTTGTCAATATATGTGGTTCTTGTATATTCTGTAGTGAGTTTTATTCTATGTTCAAGTGAAAGGCATACGCGCCAAATCTTATATATAATATTTCGTCAATTTGTAACCATCTTTTTTACCTTAATTTTCAAGTTGTTTCATTTGTCAATTCTGAAGTTGTCAATACGCCAAGTTCTTATGTATTTTTAGTCTGTTTTCTTCTAAGTCCAAGTTAATGTAAAAGCTAAAGCGCCAAATCTTTTATATAATATTTCAGATATTTCTTATTCTCTTAATCTTCGAATAATCATTTAAATAAAGGTTCTGATATGTCCATGTGTAGTCAGGAAATCAGGATAAGTCTGGAGATCGATATTCCAGTAAAGTATCGTGCAGTTATAACAAGATGGTGGTTCTCTTGTTACAACTTTCCTGGGAATTTTTGTGGTATCTCAAAATGGTCATCATGGTCCGTGCTATTATTTTTCATTCACTTCACGTATGCACAATAAACTAACCATATAAAACACCACCAACTTTACACAATGGAGAGTCAAATAACACAAGATTGTGAATAAAATATAAAATCCACTACATGACAGACTAAAATCCCGCCAAAAACTCTCAAGAATGGGTATATCAGAGGCAGTTTGAAAATAGCACCAGTGACAGAGAAGTTGAGGAACAATAGGTTAGCATGGTATGAGCATGTCACGAGGAGAGATAAAAACAATGTAACTAGAAAAGTGTTGAGTATGATAGTGGGCGAATATACGGGTAAAAGAAGACCGAAAAAGCTATGGATGGGCTGTGTGAATAATGATATGTCCGTAAAAGGTGTGAATACTGAGATGACATCTGACAGAAGAGAATGGAAAAAGAAAATATGTTGTGCCGACCCTACCAACTCGGATAAAGGTATGATGAAGTAAAATTCACTGACATCCAAAACCCAAGTTGCACCCTTAACGTCTCGCAGCCGGCACACAAAAATGAGTGCATATTTTTTTCCCCTGAACTGAGTACGTTCTTGACCTGGAAAGGTCATTATAGCTTCACCAAATTATTTAGGCGAGCGCTGAAGATACTCAGCCGATTTTATCTGTTTGGGCGACTAGCTCAAGGGTGCACGACACACCTCGGCTTAAGCTGTCACCTGTTTTGTGCAAAATTCGCAAGCTATCTGAGCTAACCTAAGCTAAGCTACCTGGTCATACGTATATGAATTACTGAAACAAGCGTGTGTACCAAGCATACATACCTCAGTTAGTCCTCTATATGTATTTTGTATCAGATAAATTTCTCTAATAAGGTTGGATAGGTAGCATAATTTTGGAATATGCAGTCGAAAAAACAATTTTAAATCATTTAGGTAAGGGTGAATTTTCAAAGTCATAACTTTACCGCATAACTATAACCGCATATGTATATTGGTGAGTTTTTGCGACCAGTTTTAAGTGCTACTTTTATTCGAGACTGTGCGTTTATGGTTTTTATATGTTAATGGTAAAATTACATTATAATAATGCTTTATCTATTACATTTGATCCTAATAAAGTAAAGAAAAATGATTTGATGTTATTATTCCTCTATGCAGGGGCACATGCACTTTACTAACATATTTAAAATGCACAGGTCTCGACGACCCCTTGCTTTTTTCATTTGGATACTTTTTTTCTATTGATTGGATTACTTATTTATGACTAGTTTATTACTATTTAATTATTATACTAGCTGTTAACCGTGGCTTCACCCACAGTGCTTTCTCCAAAACGGTTAGACCGACTTTCACGGGACTTTTACTGGCAGATAGCAAACCTAATAAAAAGTAATTGAGGTTATTTTATTTTAGATTAAAAAGCAATAAACAGTCGATTCATTTGTTTATGGGATAAGTTACACAAGTCTTTAATTTCACAAGTAAACCCAGTTCGGAACCTTTTGCAAATCAGGCCATATTACGGGTGCCCAAAAGCACATAAAAATCCACGTTACCAAGATTGTTAAAAGGGTGGGACCGGAACCGGCTTTGATCTGAAACGGTGAAGTTTTGAATTAAAACACATCGTATACTCTTTCACATACATATGTCTTATACTACGCCAATTTTAATATCAGGCGTATTGTTACAAAAACCATTAAATACGCGTTAAACATTTATTTTAAAGAAAGGTTGATTACATAGGACTTTCTTAGTTTTGTTTACAAATGGACATTGTTTAAATTTTAATAATGTTTAACAACTTCCAAGTTGACAGTTCTCGTTTCATAGTTGTAGGTTATTGTGTATCTATTTGTCGGCAAAATTCGTTTTTTTTTTTCCGGTATGGCCTCTGCCTATGTAGGTAATTTCGCCAATATCAAGTGTGATAAATACACGTTATAAATTTAATTCCAAATATTCAGTGTAACAACGTGGAATAATCTTCAAGAAAAACATATCAACATAGATAAATCACCAAAAGGGGATAGAGGTATTGTGTTGTGAGTGGCACAGATTTTATTTATAAAACTATATTCGAATTACATATACATAACATAATTATATATATATAAACCTAAAAAATATTACAGTTTAATATTATTACGATAAATGAAGACGTTAATGTTTCAGTAAAAGTGGAAAATACATATGTAAGAAATGTATTAATATTAGTGGGAAAGGGGATATTGACAGGAAGGATATCATATAGGGAACCTGAGAGTTTGCGACAGTTAAAAAAATATATGCTCCACTGATCCCTAATCAAGTCCACACTCAGATAGAGAATAGCCACGGATATGTATTTTCGCAAGAAAAACCGGGGAACATACATGACTAAGACGCAGACGGATAACAGTAGAGACAACCCACTTCGGGACATCTTTAAATTTAAAAAACCAAGGCTGTCTGGGAATTTTAGGTTGAATACTCTTGTTTTTTAGTCTTTGCAAAATTCGTTTCGTAGTAAAATAATGATTTCGAAGGTACAAATAATTTGAAAGATATAAATCAATTAAACAATTTTAGAGGTTCCAAATAAACTTACTACTAAGACATTATTGACATTTTACAATATAAAGGTAAAATTTGAGATTATACTGTGGTTTCACTTTACGCACTTTAACGTATAATATTAATTATATATATTGCTTATTAGCATTTACACCATTTTCTTCTAAGTAAAATGTCACAATATTATTACACCAATTTAACTTAAAATAAATTTAAAAAAATGAACAACTGAACAGATGCGAAGATGCGAATGTTAAGGTGGATGTGTAGTGTGACTAGAATGGATAAGATTAAGAATGAGTATATCAGAGAAAGTTTGCAAGTAGCACCAGTGACAAAGAAGCTGAGGAGTAATAGGTTAGCATGGTATGGGCATGTCATGAGGAGAGGAGAGAACCATATAACTAGAAAAGTGTTGAGTATGATAGTGGATGAATATACGAGTAGAGGAAGACCGAAAAAGGTGTGGATGGATTGTGTGAAAAATGATATGTGCATAAAAGATGTGAATACTGAGATGACATTTGATAGGAGAGAGTGGAAAAAGAAAACATGTTGTGCCGACCCTACTTAGGTGGGAATGATGATGAATGAACATCTGAACAAAATAATCATTAATACAAATTGTTTGCAAAATATCTAAACGAATGGTATTCGGTGTTGCTGTAAAAAACTTAAACCAGAGGCTTAGCTAGAAACTATTTGGACACGCTTTTAATAATTATTTCAATGAAGTATGTTGTAATAAAGTATTTTAGACATGAGATTAACAAGGTTTGGAATTTTAGACACTGACTAGTAAAACTCATGTGAAACGCATGTTTATTTATATTTTTGTAATAAGACCCCAAAAATATTCACAACGGTGCCTACAAAAATCGAATCGATTGAAATCACTTTATGCGACATATCTCATTAAAGTTATTTAACTGGTAGGTAGTATTAGTAACCGTATACTTACAAATTTTCCAGTTGGAATACTGGCAGCACTCTGTACTACCAAATTGCCAGGTGTCCCGACCGGTATACAAAAACAGAAAGAGGCCGTAAATCCTGCTGTTATGTCGTACCATAAAGGGTTAATATTGACCTCCTTTGCCTATATTGTAAACACAAAAATTGAGTATGAACTCTTTATGTTAGTGTTTGGGCAGACCTCAAGTTTGTCATGTAGTGAATTTTAAATTTGCACAAACGAAGAGAACGATACTTCGTCTTCCTGTTACGGTACAACTACGCAATGAAATATCAATTGAATATCTAAACATTAATCCGTCAATTCTATCAATATCATTGAAGGTATCCCTATTCACTCACTTACTCAATTTTATACGGAGATTCTTTAAACAAAATATTCAATTTTCCCATATGATTTTTCAAACATTTTCTAATATAGGGCATTTCACCTGAAGCGAAAAACAAAAAAGGTGAGGTTCTGAAATTCGTTCATATACAGCCTAACTGGTCTTTTAGGTGTGAATGTGAATGCATAATATGTTTTTCTATGACGTTTATGTCAAGTTATGGACTTCTAAAGAACAGTCACATCTGAAATTCTGATTTCGTGAAAGTAGTTTTTCGAATTGAACGAACTTACAATAAAATATTAAAAAACACAGCAATTTATATAGAAGAATAGTTGCTCTTTTTGATAATAAAATAAAAAACCTTTTTTTATGTTTAAAACCGGAAGTAAATTTTTCGAAATAAAATTTTAGTAACTTGGCATTTTTTCTCTTTTTTTACATGACTTTTTCGTGACTAAGTTCTGATACTCCGAGTGTTAAAAAACTAAATGCATAGACTTTATGGTTTTATCTTATTCATTATTGCTAATTTCAAAAACAGACTATAACAGGTAAGCACAATTTAGGCGTTGTATCGTTGCAGCAGCGCCTGAGAATTCGGAATTAGTAACTATTAGCGACGTAATTTTAGTATATGGTAATAATATTTAGTAAAAAGTATTGATTTGCTCTTAAAATTATGAAAAAAAAAATCGTATAAAATTGTTTAATCTGAATTATTTTACTCAGTATAAAACAGTAAATTAAAAAGACATAATTCATATATGCTTACCAATTGCATTACTATAGGAGCGATAACGTTACATACAGCTACATTCGCAGCAAAATTCGTAGTGAAAATGGTGAAAACAATGATAAGGAATATAATAAAAAAATTGGGAAGGTATCGTAATTCTTTCAGAACCTCTCCTATTTTTCCATTTAAATCGGAGTATTCTTTCTTTGCCGCCTCGGAAAGAGCAAATCCACCACCTGTTGATATTTAAAATGTTGCTAGATTATAAAAAAAAAATTAAAATTCATAACACATGTATGATAAAATAAATTAGTTAAATGCATTATAACACAATAAACAGCTACATTCATGTCACACTAAGTATTTAGATAATCTTATTTATTTTATACTAATTGGCCCGAGCGAAGTTATCCAGCCCTGATAATTAAAAACCGTGGACAAATTATATAGCCAAACCTTCTTCATGAATCACTTTATCTGATGATGAAAATCGAATGAAAATACGTTCAGTAGTTTTGAGTTTATCGCAAACAGACAGACAGACGTGGCAGAAGACTACATTTAATAATATCTAGTGATCTTGTAAATATCACAAATTACAATAGCACCGTTATTAAGATTTCGTAGTATTTACCAAACCTATGCTAAAACGAGGATACAACAGTATTGTAATAGAGAAACAGAATTGTAGAAAAAGGCATTATTTAGACAAAATAACTGTTTACTACTATGCTGTTGAAATTGAAACTTTTAAGCGAAAAGTCTTGACCCGTATTGTTATAAACTATAGTACCTGGACGACTGAGCCTAGCTAAGTTCTTTAAAAAAAATTTTTAAATTGAAATAAACAGTTAGGTTTGCCTTACAAAATTCGCATTCTTTTACCAAAAAAAAAAAAAGATATCTCTTTTGCTATAAAAAAATCATATACACTCGAATTCAAACTGGGGTTAGACGGATTTTCGAAGCAGGTGATTTCCATATGAGCTATTTGGTTTTTGACAGCGGTGGCGCATCTATCTATCTTATCTAGCTTAAACCTTTAAACGAGCAATTTGTGTATATTTTTATATTTGTATATATTCAGGATCTAGAAAACGGCGAAATGTATTTTCGTGAAACTTAGTATATAGGTCGTTTCGGGGACGATAAATCGATCTAGCTAGATTTTATTCATAGAAAACTTTTTTACTGAGGTTTCAGACAATAAAAAAATATAGCTAGAATATGGATGAAAATATCGCAACCGCAGACAAAACAAAAATAACTCAAATGGAAATTGGTTGCTTCGAAAATCCGTGTAACCGCCCCCAGTCGGGGGCATTTATAGTCATAAAATAATAGAAGTGCTCGTTTAAAGGTATCAGACTAGATTTAATGTATATAAATAATTATATATTTGCGAGCTCAAATAGACCTAATACGTTATTGTAATAATATAGTTTCTTATTAGATTTTTTTTGTATAATCAAATCAATAGTTTCAGAAATTATTTCCTACAAACAAAACAAATAAACTTTATCTGTGTATATATAGTTAACCTATTTACCTAAAAGAAACATAAAACTGAAAGGCATAATCTCATTCATTTCTCTCCAACCAAGAACAGAAGGAATCGTTTTGTCAGGTAATTCTCCATAATCTGCAAATAATAACGAGTTTTATAAAGTCTCTTCAAAATATAATTATCAATAAACAGTAAAGGGGACAATTTACAACAAGGCAACTCACATTTCGCAGTGCAATTCTTAAATATATTCAAATTTGATGGCAGTAAGAACATAAGAAATACTATTAATATTGCAGCTGCCGAATCTTGAATACTAAAAGCAAACGTTACACTCTATTAATTGCATATAACATTTACTTTCTATATATATATAATAAAAATTAAGTGTCTGTATGTAATATAAAAATGAAATTTAAAAAAAAAGATTGGTTATGGAAGAAGTATACACGATTTTGATAACAAAAATGCAATTTTTAAAATTTTTGTCCGTCTGTCTGTTTTTTACGGGTAATCTCCGGAACGGCTGGACCGGTTCTAACGGAAATTTCACGGACAGATAGTTACAATTACAGTGAGTTACTTAGACTACTCTAAATTAGACTGTTAACCGTGGCTTCGCCCGCAGTACTATCTACAAAATGGTTAGACCGATCTTCACGAAACTTTCATTAGCCGATAGCTGACCTTATAAAAAGTAATTCAAGCAATTTTAGTTTATACTAGCTGTTAACCGTGGCTTCGTCCGCAGTACTATCTACAAAATGGTTAAGCAGATCTTAACGAAACTTGCATTGTCCGATAGCTGACTTTATAAAAAATAATTCGAGTAATTTTATCTTATACTAGCTGTTAGCCGTGGCTTCGCCCGCAGTACTATCTCCAAAACGTCTAGACCGATCTTGACAAAACTTTCATTGGCCGATGGCTGACGTTATAAAAAGAAATTCAAGTAATTTTAGTTTATACTAGCTATTAATCGTGGCTTCGCCAGCAATATCATCTCCAAAACGGTTAGACTGATCTTCACGAAACTTTCACTGGCTGATAGCTGACGTTATAAAAAGTAATTTAGGTAATTTTAGTTGATACTAGCTGTTAACCGTGGCTTTCTCTACAGTACTCTCTCCAAAACGGTTAGACCGACATTCACGGGACTTTCACTGATAAATAGAAAAACCTTATAAAAAGTAATGAAGTTATTCTATTTTATACTAGCTGTTACCTGCGTCTTTGTCTGCATGAAATTTAGCAAGTTTACAACTCATTCTTTATTTATAATTAGAGATATAATTATCCACTTATTAGTTACAATTCGTCACTATAATTATTAGTAACTTTGAAGATAAATGAGGTCTTCCTAAGAAGATCTTAAACCATATACTAAAGAGTTCCATAATACAATTTCTTGCGGAACAGACAAGCATTTATTTTTTTATAGTCACAATATCTTAATTACAACGGAAATTTATATTAAATGTAATGTAAATGTAAATCTCTATAACAATATTTTAAGTTATTGTTTCATTAGTTCGTTATACAGTGTTAGTGGGTACTAAGGTAGTTATATGGTGGGTTAATATTCCAAATATGTTGCTGATGGTAAACCTCATTAAGCACACTGTTTGTATTTATATATCTAATGTACAGACGGTAGACGGTTAAAGTTTTTACAGATTTTGTGTTATAGCAGTGGTATAACAAATGAAAAAGACTAAATGTGTGGGACACAATATGTAAAAACATATTGTACAATATATTAAATACTGGGTTTTTAACTCATTTCAACCATTAAAACTTGTGCCTTTTGAGGATAAAATAACTGTTCTTTTTAAAAAATATCTTTGCTCTATAGAAAAACTATAATACAAGTGCTAGACACTTGTAAAGACTCCGAACTGATTGGCTCACTAGTATCATCCAATAGTCCATATCTCCCAATAAAGGAAAGAAATGTGATCCTTTTGCCAATATCCCCAGGGCTAGCTATCACTCTCACTCTCAAACATGTCGACGAGCATCTAAACGTGTGTTCCAACAGCTACATTGGAAGCCAATCCTTCTCTAAAGCATTTTATGTGCAACTCATTAATACTTAAAATCAGGTAACATCGTGGTAAAACGCTACAAGTTCTAAAATATACAAAAACATATTTTTTCTGATAAAAAACACTAACATTTCTCGATATGCAATTCCGATTAGCATTGTACCGAATATTTATATTACGATACGAACTAAGCAAAGTCAAAAGTGAATTAAACTACAATGTAAAATTACAATTTTTTGTCTGTCAAACCAAAATGAACAGCTATGATATCTCCCCAGCCGTTAAAGATTTGTGGTGAACGACAGAAAAACAGAAGGATAGCACCGCCAAAGAGAATTATTACCATCTGAAAAGAAAACAAAAAGTTGCATTTTTTAGAACTTTAGAGAACAGTCAGATGATAACAAAAAATAGGAATAATGAAAAGATATTACACTAAAAACCAAATCCATGGTTATTCATAGATACAACATCAACAACATAGGAAATACAAGTCTTTGAAATACTTCTTTATATTTATACACTAAAAACAATACACCAATTCGACATAAGTTTAGTTTTAACTATTGTAACTACGATATTAGCTACTAGGTTCATAATTTTATAATCAATGATGTAACTAAAAAGAAGTTGATACATTACCTATATGATATTTTGACAAAATAAATGGCACGATAACGCACACATACGTAAAATAATATTGTAAACTGTATTAGATAAAATCTATAAGTACTAATATTATAAAGAGGTGAAGTTTGTGACGTTATAGGGAGTAATTTCAAGAACTACTGGTCCGATTTGAATAATTCTTTCAGTGTTATATAGCTCATTCATCGAGAAGGGTTATATCATCACGGTAAGGCCAATAGAAGCGGAGCACAGATGAAAAATGTTTCAAAATCGCTTTTTTTTCCTTTTGAGAGCTTCTACTGCGTGTTAGCGTTAGCCCAGAGTAGCTATTACCACGCGAATGAAGTCGCAGACAGAAGCTAGTGTGGAAAGATAACATATTATCAATATCGATAGATAACCAATTTTTAACAAAGCGTTGTCGAAGCGTATCTACTGCGTTTTACTTATAATTAGCTTTTTAGTAATAATATAATTGTTTATAAGACAATAAATATTACAATTTCCCAAAAAGTTATTTTTCCTAATTGCGTCCATTGCTCTTCGACAGCATTCTTGGCCGCTCTGATTCCTTCCGGTGACATAGTTGCTTGTTCCGCAGCTTTACTTTTCGGTCTGTTAAAATTGTATGAAGCGATTACTGGTTTCTGTATGAATGGGTCAGCTCGACCGGGGTAGTTTCACCCTTCTCGCAGAAAACCGACGTGAAATAAAAGTGCTTGCATTGTTGTATTTCGTTCGGTCAGTGAGAGCGCCTGAGTCTCATCTCCCTTCCTCTTTCCACCTTTCCCTTTTCTTCCCCTCCCCCCTCTCCCATATACAGGCTGGCAACGCACTTGAGACTTCCCAGATGTCACAAATATCTATGGACGGTGGTGAACACTTAACATCACGTGACCCACCAGTTCGTTTGCCTTTTTTTTCATATCATAAGAGGCAAATGAACAGAAGGGTCACCTGATGTTAGGTGATCACCACCGTCTATAGACAAATGCAACACCAGGGGAGTCACAAGTGCGTTACCAGCCTGTGTTTGGGAGGGACAGGAAGGGAAGGAGGAAGGGGAAGGTAGGTGGGTCTCCGGCTCTCTCACTGCCCGAACGAAACGCAACAATGCAAGCACTGTTACTTCACGTCGGTTTTCTGTGAGAGGGTGGTGCTTTCCCGGACGAGCCGACCCATTCGTGCTGAAAACAATAATAGCTTCAGCTTGGCTCTACCACTACAAACATCCTCCTTTGATATATATAAAAAAAAGGTTCCAAATATTAAACATATTCTAGTGGCCATTACAATTTGACGCTACCATTTTTAAGACAATCTATAAGACGGTAAGCATTTATACACACATCTTTAGTCTAAAGGTATTATTTTATCTTTCCTATGACTATAAATGTTATATTTTTAAATTCAATATTAATTGATGAGAGTATATTTTACTGCGAAATGTTTTTAAAGTTTTATATGGATTATAATAATTTACCCTTTTGCAAGTAAATTTTTCTTCTAGTAATTTTACTAGTAAAGTCGCAGAAAATAAGCAACTCATTAAACAAACTTAATAATCCAAAGTATAGTTACAAATATTTGTTTTCTTTTAGCATAATTACGCAAGTAAAGATATAAATGTATAAAACTAACCTTAAATAACCGAAGTAAACGATTAACAAATTTAAATATATCGCTAATTCCAATACAAGCATTAAAGGGATCGAGAAGGCAGAAAAATTAGGAAACGACAAATACTCCGGAGCTTCCGGATACGCCCTGTAAAAATAGGATTTACATTAACTTTGATCTTTGTTATATCAATATTTAATACTCATATATCAAATAGACTTACTTATGAAATAATCCTTTTAAAACTAAATTCGTTGCTGTCCCAACCAAAGTTCCGATACCTCCTGCAAAATAGTTGCAAACGATTTTATTTCTCACTAGCTTCTGCTAGCGACTTCGTCTGCGGAGTATAGTTACTAGTGAGGCGGATGTCCCGCCATCTATTTTATGTATGATAAGTTGTGTCGATACGGGGGCGACTTTGTCCTTTTGATATAAGTGAACACTCTCTTCGCAATACTGTGCTAAAGTAGCCGACCCGCTTGCCGCCGCGTGCACATGAATTACGTACAATTACTGCTTCACCGCTATATACTTTATGTATAAACTCGCTTTTAATCTTAAGTGCAATAGGGAACTATTTCCGCCTTTTAAAGGCATTATAAACGTTACGTGTTGTATTACGTGTGTAAACGATTTGGTAGCCACCAATACTCTGTGATACTTGTGATACCCGTGTACGTTCGAGGGTTGCCAGCCGCATCCAGGGGCGAAAAAGAAAGCGAAAGTGCTATTTACATCCCCCTATCGATCACATGCTTTCATATTTTTATAATAGACAAAGTTAGACTGAAACGTATCCCCGTCTTCAGTCATATCGTGTTCTCGAATCGCCTAGTGAGCACGGCTATTTACACGCTTGCCTTACCAGTTACTTTGGGCTAACTAACACGCGACGAAAGCTCACAACAGGAATAAAACCCTATTTTGAAACACTTCTTATTGGCACTTCGTCCCTGTTGAAATTAGCGTGATGATAGGCTGTAGCTTTCTTCAATAAATGAGCTATCTAACACTGAAAAACAAGCAAATAAGCCCTTCAGCATTAGACTTTTAGTATACATTTTGCGCTGTAGTATTAACTATCTAATAAAGAAATAGATAGTTATTTAGTATTATTTATTTTTTTATGTAATGAAGTTGCAACCAAGCATGCAGGCCATCGGTGTCTATCGAGAAATAATCCACTTCGATATCTGAGTTATTCAAATCATTTTAACATTAGTACCTGGGCAACTGAGCCTAGCTCGGTTTTTTAAAAACCATTTTAAATCAAAATAAACTGTTAGGTTTGCCTTAAAAAATTAAAAAAAAAATCTACAAAAAAAAAATAATCTCTTCTGCTGTCACTCGGATTCGAACTGGGGTTTCACGGATTTTCGAAGCAACCGATTTCCATCTGACCTATTTTTGTTTTGCGACGAAATTTACAGTTATATTCTAGCTATATTTTTTCATTCCCTAAAAACTCAGTTAAAAAAAGTTTTCTATGAATAAAATCTAGCTAGATCGAATTACCGTCCCCGAAACTATCTACATACTAAGTTTAACGGAAATAGATGACGCCGTTTCCGAGATCCTGAATTAATAAAATTATAAAAATATACAAGAATTGCTCGTTTAAAGGTATTAGATTAGATAGATAGATATCCTACCTATAGTTGCAGAAAAAGACGCAGCGCAAAAATAGCACGTCGTTATATCTGATGCAATTCTTTCGCCTCCAGCATTCAATTCATAGATCGATAGCATTTCTTGCTGTAATTTTATACAAGGGTATATATACACAAGACAAATTTAACCAAGAACAAAAACAACTTAAAAAAAAGTCTACTCTAAAATACACTAGATATCTTTTACTATAGTTAGTTATTTACCTAGATTTAGATTGTCATAAACCTACTAATATTTCAAAAACTATACGAAGTTCTAAGGTAACAAACATTTAAATATAGGTGATAGAGTCACGCTGAAGCTATAGTTCAGTATGAACGGGTCGTCTCACCCGGGGTAAAGCCAACCTCTCACAGGAAACCGACGTGAAGTAACATTGCTTGCATTTTTGCGTTTCGTTCTGTCAGTGAGAGCACCGGAGACCCACCTCCCCCCTTTTCCTTCCCTGATCACTTAACATCAGGTGACCCAGCTGTTCGAACGCCTCCTACGACATAAAAAAAAAAATTAAAAATACAACTTTATTGCGAACCCCTTTCCTTTCTCTCCTTTTTGAAGCTGGTTAAATACATGATATTTGTTAAAATTAGTGTCCTCACTTGAATTTAATTCGTATGTAGTGAGAGAACTAACAAAATAAATTAATTCACCAACAGGAATTATACCTTTACTCAGAACAATTATTGTTGTTCCACATAACTGTCCTTTGTGGGACTGTATTCAATTGAAATACCAAGTAATTGTTTTGTCAGAAGTATACTCACATCTTCAAAAACTTTCAGCAAAGCAAAATTTATAGGTACCATCATCGTTGTAGCCGCCGTGTTGGTTATCCACATTGAAATGAACATGGTTATGAAGGACATTGCAAATAATAACCTGTAATTTTTATAATGTAAGGCATTCTATATTCCAAAAATAATTTTGTTTTGCGCGATCACTCTTTGCAACAAATATAATGTACAGTAAAATGAAAAGTAGATACGGAGATCTTTAAGCGTTGTTTTTAAAAAGTCAAAATACATCAATTTACTATATGTTGAAATTGATAAATCGAATTTCTGGCACTACGCTGAATCACCAAAACCCTTTATAAGTTTGTGTGTTGTGTAAAATGATTAAAATTATATATAATAGTGCATAAGAACAACATATAAATCTACACTAATATAATAAAGAGGTAAAGTTTGTGACGTTGTGAGTTTGTGAAATTGTAGGGGGTAATCTCAGGAACTACTACTAGTCCGATTAAAAAAATTCTATTAGTGTCATATAGCTCATTTATCGAAGCAGGTTGTATGTAGGCTATACATCATCACACTAAGACCAATAGGAGCGGAGCACCAATGAAAAATGTTTCAAAATCGAGTTTTTTTTCCTCTTGAGAGCTTCCGCTGAGTGTTAGCTTTAGCCCAAAGTAACTATTACTACGCGGACGAATTCGCTAGCAGGGGCTAGTAGTACATAAACATAAGCGGTATTATTACAAAAAAGTTAAATACCTATTGAATACTAGCTTTAAAGAGGTTTGGATACTTTCATATTAAATGCACCGTGCTCGCCGAATGTTCGTCATCTTGCCCTTTCGTCTCGTTTTGATAAAGTTAGGTTAGATTTACGAAAAAGGATAACGCAAGATTGCCACAGGCGAGCGCGGTGCATTTAATATCAAAGTATCCAAACCTTTTTAAAGCAAGTATTCAATATGTATTTAACATTTTCGTAATAACATCAAAGTAGTTTAACGTAATTAACAGAACTTTGGATATATGTTATAATAGAAATTAAAGATTCGTTTCCTTCAATGAAAGCATACATATAATCTAACTATTAGAACCATACCTATGAAATGGCCTTTTTATTACTAGTTAGTGTGAAGAAAGATAACTTTCAATAGAATTATAAATTCAAGTTCATTGCATTTTTTTTTTTTCGAAATGTCTACGCTATTGACCCAGCATGATCTTAACAGCTTCACCGGACTACTAAGGCAAGCGCTTAAGGCACTCAGCCCATTTTATTTTGGCAACCAGCTCAAGGGTGCACTGGGTATATTTTTTTAATCGGTTATTGTTTTTCTTCTTTATTAAATTTTTCTTTGATATTCCTATTATTTTTGGAATTTAAATAACTTCTATTACAAGACAAAAACAAAAGATGTAAAAAAACATTTAATGAGTTCATCTATTACCATTCTCAGGATTTCTATAACAGTGGCGTCAATGATAATAGTGAATGCACCTGATCATAATGGCGAGAATTTGGACCAATTAAATATATACTTAACAATAACTAAAAAAAATGTTTGCATATAAAACTGCGATGTCATAAACTCATAAGACTACATACTTGTAATGAGAGTAGCCGATAGCACGGATTGCACATAGAGCTAAACGTTTATGGAGACCAGACTGTTCGACAGCGTATGCCAATGCCATACTTCCGATAAACATGACGACTGTGTCCTACAAATATTTAAATAATCAGTAATTAAATCCAAATACCTGGGCGACCGAGCCTAGCTCGGTTCTTTAAAAATATTTTTAAATTAAAATAAAATGTTAGATTTACTTTTTAAATATTAAAAAAGTATATCTCTTCTGCTGTTACTCGGATTCGAACTGGGGTTACACGGATTTTCGAAGCAACCGATTTCCATCTGAGCTATTTTTATTTTGACAGTGCCGGCGAAATTTTCCTTTATATTCTAGCATATTATTTCATTGCCTGAAAACTCAGTTAAAAAAAGTTTTCTATGAATAAAATCTAGCTAGACGATTTATCGTCCTTGAAAGTACCTACATACTAAGTTTCACGGAAATATATGACGCCGTTTCTGAAATCCTGAATATATACAAATATTTGTATATTGCTCGTCTAAAGATATAAGATTAGCTAAATTAAAATAATTTTAAGAACTTACATTCATGTAACATTTGCATGTATTTGTCGTGTTCATAATTCCGCTCATAGGAAAAATGAGAATAGGTAAGAAAGAGGTTATGGCTAACGGTATACACTCAGTCACCCAATACGCAGCCATTAAGACCAAAGTGTATGCACACCATTGATATTTCTAAAAATATGTTAAAAATTCTGTATAAGTTCGTCATTATTTGAATTACATGTTCATCCTTTTCAAAGTAGACTGGGGAAGCAGGTTGGAGAAATAGCACGAAATACTGGAAGAATGTGGGACTGAAGATTAATCGGAAACAAGTTGAACATTTATAATGGGTCTTAAGTGTTCCATCCAATTTTTGTCATATAGCCTTAAATGGTGTATCCTTGCCAACCAACTCCATTGTTACTCCAATTTCCTTAGGTCATTGATACAAATCAACCGTGGCATAGTGACGTAAAGAATAGGATAAATAAAATGGCTAAAAATATCTAGAGTAGCTTGTGATGTATAAATCCCCTTAAAACTCAAGAGGAAATGCTGGGTCCGGAAAGGGGCGGAGAATATTGTATGTGATAGAAATGCAAATGTTAAGATGACTGTAAAGTGTAAACAGAATTGATTAGACTAAGGATGAGTATATCAGAAGTAGTTTGAAAATATCACCAATGAGAGAGAAGTTAAGAAGTAATAGGTTAGTATAGTATGGGCATATCATGAGGAGTAATGAAAGTCATGTAACCAGAAAAGTTTTAAACATAAAGATGAATGAATATAGAATTAGAAGAGAAACAAAAAAGTTATGCAAAGATTATATGAAAATTGATGTGTATATAAAAGTTGTGAATACTGACATGACATCTGAAAGAGTAGAGTGGAAGAAAAAAAAATGTTATGCCGACTCTATTTAAAAGGGATAAGGGATAAGATGATGATGATCAGAAGTAAGCATAGTGTAATGCGTAAACGCCGACCACCGAGAGATCCACAAATGATTGGCAGTCGCCTGAGAAGGTCAGAACTTTTAGGTAAGTTGTAATTGAAAGCGACTAATAATCTGTTTTGTTAATTGGAAGTACCCCTCTCAGTTGTTCGTTACACTGGTTGATCTCAAAAAGCGAGACAGGAAAAAGAGTCACTGTACCGGATTTATTACCATCTGCTTTATCCCTGTAAACCGGTAAGGTAGATAACCCTACCATCTCTCTTGATTATTTAATATACACAGAGTGTTCCCAAAATGTAAAATTCTTAAGTGCCCACTATGGCAATTGTTATGTCATGTGTGATTTGTCGTGTGATTTAGTCTTTAAATTTATGTTAATTTATTCAAAATAAATTGCTAATCGACTTGTCTAGTAATGAAGAAAAGCAAAGTAATGTAGCACAAAAACTTAAGAGATTTTCTTGTAAAAGCAACGGTTAATCATAGCAACTATAAGTTGATGTAATGAAACGTGGTATAGGTATAAATGTGCCTTCAGAAAGATGCCTATGTATAATAATGAGACGTTTACAATCTAGTATTATATAACATAAACTTAGTGTTACCTGTGGTGGGAAAGGAACAAGCACCAGTAGAAGAATAAGCGGAATAATAATTATAAAAATACCACGCCAATGAGCACCCAAAAATAGTTTAATCTTCTCTTTAAAATAAACCGGCGAGTCTTCATCACTGATAAAGATAGTAAAGATAGTAAGTAAAAAGAAGTACTTCCAAAATTTGATAATTGTAATGACGTAATGTTAATAGAGTAAGAATAAAATGCATTTTAATAATGCAAGTATTTATACATACAATATTGTAATCATTGAAAATATAATGGGAAAAAATTAAATGAAATCATTAAATGTACGTTCCTAGACTTATTACTTCTATTATTATAATACTTACGAACTTCCTACAGGTTTATCTTCATTATTTATTTCTTTTAGACTGTCTTCATTTTCTTCTTCCATTTTTTAACAAAACAACTTATTATCTCAATTATATAGTATTATGACAGCTTTGATATTTATCTTTAAATTAACAACTGACTGTAACAATTTAATTCTAGATGGTCTCAGATTTTGTGTATTCAGAAAATAATTGCAACTTTAAAAATATCTTATATTATAGAACAGTAAATTGAGGCCAGAGATTACTTAAAAGTAACTAAAATCTTTTAGAATGAGGATGAGGATAAATCAAATTTAATTCACTTTAGTTTTATGTGATGAAATTCTTAAATTTGGACCGTGACAATAGAGAAGACATTTTAATAGTTTTCAAATGATTAATTTACAAAATAAACGAAATAGACAAATGGCAGTGTTTATTTTAAAGGATTCATAACAATTAAAAATCATTAACACAATTCACGTATTACGTTCATAAATTCGAAAGACACCTCCTTAACCGTTATTCTCGTATCGCTACATAAATCCGATACATAAAATTGGGTATAGCACGCGTAACAGAGTATCCTTTACTCCTCGATATGCTTTATAATAGGGGCTGGGTAACCCATTGTCCTAGATCAGACGGGTGTTGTTCTGCGATAAAGATCAGTTCCGACGGCGCGGTCATGGCGCTGAGGATGTTCGCCATTTCCACCTCGTGCTCCAGCACCGAACGTCACCAATTCCTCTTCACGCGATGGCGGAGGCTCAACAGCTGATGTATCCAAAAACCTACCACTCGCAACTGACGCTTGCGACTGGAATATCGAAGCACTCCTCAAGCCACTCAGTGTATTAGCGCTTTGAGGCACCTCTTTAAAGTCATCAAAATAATTATCACAAGCCGTGGGTCGCGGTGCCGCTGGAAACCCGTATAAAGTTGAAGACGATAAATCCTTCAAAGATGCTGAACTTAAATTTATCCTTCTATTCTTGTGTATAGAACAGTGAGGTACTTCGTCACCATCAAAGATAAATCGTCGTCGTTCACGAGGTGTTGCCGCTGAGGAACCAGTGGGAGGATATGTGTCTCTTTTCATCATCCGTCTTTCTAGCAAAGTCGAATCACGTTCTCTAAACTCGGAGAACGCGTACTCGCGGTCCCACGCGCGACAATCAGCTTTCGCTTTCTCTGTGAGCTCTGTTATCCAGTCTTTTTGGTACCATTGGAGGAATAAAAATATGGCCGATGTACCAGCCAGTTCCGCCGCCACAAAACCACCGATGTAGAGTCCGAAGGAATAACCATAACTGTACGACATTCTCGGTGTATCAAATATAGTCATGTAGCGTAATTTGTGACCCAACTGTGATTTAAATACCGATATGTACATTACTATTCCAGTTAACATGATCAGACCTAGAACATAATATATTTTGGTTGATGAGCTGATCAATTATAAGTTATTCTTGCTCTATAATTGATTCAATTACCGCCTAATAAACAGGTATATATTCCGTGTAATGACAAATAAATTAAAATTTGAATTCAGTATCAAATATGTAATTTTTGGCTAAAACCTTACCAGAAATTATGAACATAACTCCTGCAATAAAAGTGCATAGCCTTCGACCCTTAACACAATGACCCAGGACACAACAAAGAGCACCAACCGCTTGTGTGAACACAGCAAGTAGCAATGGAGCTGCCGAACGTGTAACAACATCTGAAATGTAATAATATCAGCATTTGTTATAATTGCTAAAGATAATTATAAAAAGTCAGTAAAAAAAATATAGTTTTTAGTTTTCGATATTATTGTAAGAGAATAAAATATATTAAGTAAATGCAAAAATACTTTTATGAACATTTTCAGTCATAACTTATGAGGCCTATTTGCGTTCATGTCGTTTGTGTGTAGCATACTTGCAGCATGGAGATTATAATATCAACTTTATTAAGTTCAATGGAAAGTTATCTATAACTATGAAATGAGGATATACCAAAGGAAAATATATAAAATTGTTTTTCCTAAGATTACTAACATATTGCAAACTTTCACTACTTCTCCAGTTTTTCAAATTTATTTTCTAAATCGAGATATTTTAAATATCTTATAATTACAAAAACTGGTAAGATTTATTTCAAAGACGTTACTTGGATTTATGAAAAATATAATTTATAAAACGTATTAGAATCGTAAAAAATAAAGATCAATTTTTGATTATTTTGTTTGTAGTATTTTGTGATAATCTTAAGAGATCCTAAAATTTTTGGAACTTCAGAGACCTAGAGAAGTAGTGTAATTATAAAGTTATAACTTGAGCCTTTTATAGGACTTTTAAAATTAATTATAGCTTTCTAACAAATTTCGTTGAAATTGGTAAGGGTCAATTCCAACCATTGGTCGATTATATTGTATCACTAGAATAATTGTAAAACTGTAAAAACTCCTATTTCACTTAACATCTCTATGAGATTTCTAAACTATTAATTTTATCTTTTGAATAAACAAAATAGATAAATGTAAATATTTATTTCAAACATTTCGGCAAGATAATACAAATGTGCTGCGTGGAAGGTGCAGAGCCGCGCTCTGGCTGCGGCGGTAGGAGATGTCTCGCTGCCGAGCGTGATCTCGGTGATGCTTATTAGCGAAGAAGTATGGAAAGCGATGGCCTCCTTCTGCGAGGAGGTCATCTTGCAGAAGGAGGCAGCGAAGAAGGCCCGCGAGGAAGACACTCAGAGCGGCCGTCTCCACCAATGTAGGGCAGGCAGAAGGAAGAGGTAGAACACACGCCTCTTCCCACTACCGTAGCTGAGCGTGAGGGGCTGGGTCGGGGGGTCCGTCTCCTCATTGAATAGGTTTCGGCGAACGAGGGGAAACGGCAGGCTGTGTACCCAGCTTGCCTCCCTATGAAGATGTAGCGTGGCGACTATCACCTTACCTGGCTGCCGCAGGGGTGGTTTGTAAGGAGAGAGTCAGACCGATCCCTGGCCGTAACATGCGACCGACGGTACACCGTAGAGTTTTAGTCTGTGGGAGTCAGACATAACCCACTCTCTCCCTCAAGAGGGTGGTTTATCCATAACGAATTTCTCCACGTTAATAAAAAAAGTCTCTAGAACCATTATTACTATTAACTTTCCAGTTATCATCACTATTAACAAAAGTTGAAAAAAAAAAACAAAAATATGTTTCAGTTAATTATGCTTTCTCTTTCTAACAAACACACTACAAAAGCATTGTATGATAATCAAGGTAGAACTTACATGGTATAGCATTAGTTGAGTCACTTGGGTCCGGCGTGTATTTAGCAAGTGGAAAGTATGGAATATCCAGACATCGAAACACCGTACCGCCGGCTGAAACATAAAAGTAAATACTCTTAGAAGTTATTATAATTATATTGCTTTTAATCTCATTAATTACTTTGAAATATATTTTTTTACTATCTTACCGTATATTATTTTAAAATGAATAAAAACATTGAATACGACGTAACCATTACTGAATTTAATTCAATTTTGTTGAAAAGCTTACTTGTGTCCATTTGCTTAACAAAGTTATTTTTTTCTAAAGCGTTATAAGAATATTCTATATTTAGGTACTACAATTTGTAATGATAGGAAACAAAGGAAAAACTAGAACACAGCTCGCTTTAAATTAATTAAAACAAGAGTTTATGGTCTACAAAAAACAACAGTCATTGTACAAAAGCGATCCTATTTAATGAAGGAAATGGACAAGTCATAAACGGACGGACAGGCCGGACTCGGTAAATGGAATGGAAGTGGGCCGAACGGGTACCGCGGTGTGAGTACAATGCGTTTCCCGTGCGGCGTTCTCAGCGGAAACGCGACGCATTGTAACCGAAGGCACACAGAGAAGTTTCATACTCTATTGTTATGGCCGCCGCGTCTCGCTACAACTGCTATGTAAAATTATAGGTAATTTTTTTCATTGTAGTCCTTGTAACATAGGTAATTTATATTCCTTCCTAAAACCTTACCATGTAGATATGATTTCTATCTTGATACTTTGAAATTTGTTCGAAAGTGTATTTTATTAACTCAATTATATGACACTCTTTTTTTTCGAAATGTAAATGCCGTTGACCTGGAAAGGTCTTTACAGCTTCATCGAACTATTGAGGCGAGAGCTGAAGGCACTCAGCCGATTTGGGATGTTTGGGCGACTAACTTAAGGGTGCATGGCACACCTCGGCTTGGGCTGTCGCCTGTTTTGTGCAAAAATCGCGATCTATCTGAGCTTTTTTTTTTTTTTTTACGTGGGGAAATCTCTGGGGAGAGGGTGGGTTATGTCCGACTCGCACGGACTAAAACCCACGGTGTACGTCTTCCGCTATTGTTGGGGCGGCACGAGATCTCTATAGACTTCATCGTGCCGCCCCAGCGGTGTGGCCCAGCGGCAGAAGTGCCGCCGCCGGGCCTCGTCTTGTAAGGAGACAGCCGGGTACACACCGGCCGTCTCCTTCCGGCTGCCGGACCTGTGCAATGGGGAGGTGGAGCCCCAGCCCCATCCGTCCCTAGGTCCAGCTACGGTAGGTGCGAGACGACTTCCTCGCAGAAGGAGGCAACTGCATTCCAGACGTCCTCGCTACCGAGCATGGCCGCGACCACGCTCGGCAGCGAGAGGTTCCCTCCTACCGCCGCAGCCAGAATGCGGCGTTGCTCCTCCCACGCAGCACATTCAGAAAGTGTGTGCTGCGCGGTGTCCGGTTCAACGCCGCACTCATGGCATGCGGCGGTCGGCTCCCTGCGTGCTATCCGGTACAAGTACCAACCGAAGCACCCGTGCCCGGTCAGCACCTGTGCCAGACGAAACGTCAGGGAGCCCCATCGTCTATTGCACCATTGGGGCAGGACTGGGCGGACGGCGTCGATGGTATATCGACCGTACTGCGCGTCCGCCAGATCCCGCCCCCACCTCTCCATTCTCAGCCCTCTCTCCACTTTCCTCCTTTCCTCTAGTTCCCCGGGAGCTAGAGGCTCTCCCATCTGTTTCTTAGCCGCCGTATATTTATACGGCGGCAAGGACCTCCGCCTCCAGCTCCCAGGGAAGAGAGCCGGCCAGCACCATGGCCGCCGCAGAGGACACCGTCCGGTAACCCCGTATCACCCTCAACGCCACAGTACGCTGCGCGGCTCGCAGCGCACGGATATTGGTAGCGTTGAGGGCGTCCACCCATAACGGTGCTCCGTAGGCGGCCATGGACCGCACCACCCCCATGTATAGGCGGCGACAGGCGGCACCCGGCCCCCCCGTATTGGGGAGGAGTCGTCCGAGCGCCGCTGCCGCCCCAACTATGCGCGGTCCGAGCCCCTTGAAATGGGACTCGAACCGCCAGCGTCCGTCCAGGGTGAGGCCCAGATACTTCATCCGGGTCCCCACCCTGACACGAACTCCCTCCATATATATGTGGGCCCCCGGAGGTGGCCCCTTCCGAGGCCCATGGAACATTAGGGCCTCGGTTTTCTCCAGGGCCACCTCGAGGCCCAGTGTCCTGATGCGCCCGACCACGAGGGTGACAGCCTCCGTGGCCAGGCGCAATAAGTTTGCTAATTCCCCCCCTCGGGCTACGACTAGGGTGTCGTCCGCATAGCAAATGAGGCGCGCTCCAGAAGGGAGCGCGCCGCGGAGCACCCAGTCGTGGCCCATGTTCCACAAGAGTGGCCCTAACGCCGACCCCTGTGGAACCCCCCGCGCCGGGTTGCGCCGGACCATCCGCCCTCTGGCGTCCACGAAGGCGACCTCTCTCCCGTCTAGGTACGCCTCCAACAGCCGCCGCAGATACAGGGGCACTCCAAAATACCGGAGCACCTCCAGTATGACACTGTGCGGCAGACTGTTGAAGGCGTTGGCGATGTCCAAGAACACCGCCAATATTCTTTCGCCCTCAGAGGTCGCCTCCGTGGAGACCTTTTTCAGGAGAGTCAGGGCGTCCAGCGTAGAACGCCCCGACCGGAAGCCGAACTGTGCGTCGGACAGGTTCGGCCCCACTTCCTCTAGGTGCCGGATGACCCGGGAGGCAACGATCCTTTCGAGCGCCTTCCCGGTGTCATCCAGCAACACGAGGGGCCGGTACGCGGACGCGCAGTCCGGAGGGCGGCCCTCCTTCGCCATCAGGCACAGCCGCCCCGTCTTCCAGGGCCTCGGGAACTGCCCGACCGCCAGACAGCGGCTGAACAGCTCCCGAGTCCACTCTCCCAGATGGTCCAGGGCAATGGCTAGCACCCGGCCCGGGATCCCGTCAGGGCCGGGTGCCTTGCGTCCCGCAGTGCGGAGGCGCTCAATCACCCTCGCCATCTCCTCCTCCGTAACAGGGGGAGGGTCGATCAGCGCCTCCTCCACTGCCTGAGGAGGAGGCATGGGAGGAGGGAAGAGCTCCGGAGGGTCGGGGAACAATGCTTCCACGACCTTCTCAACTACTTCCGGCTGGAGAGTCTCCGTTGTCGGGGGCGCCTGGCCGCGGAACTTCTTCCATGCCACCTTGTACGGGCGCCCCCATGGATCCCTCTCCAGCTCACGGAGCATCTCCTCCCATGCCTGGTCTTTCGCCCGGCTGATGGCGACCTGCAGTGTTTTCCTGCAGGTTCTGTAGTCGCCATACAGCCGGGCCTCCTCCTCCGGGTCCCTGTTGGACCGTCTCCGGCGACTGCGCGCGATCTATCTGAGCTAACCTAAGCTAAGCTATCTAGATATAAGTATATAGGACTACGTTCATCCTCCAGCCGACGCATGGTATAGACTGAG
>JACEII010000009.1:6750281-6836270 GCA_014332785.1 Antheraea mylitta
TCTCCAAATCTCCTGCAACCGTCTGCGACGACCCGACACGCACTACAAGTATATGAGTTATTGAAACATGCATATGAAACGAGCATGCGTGCCTCAACAACTATATGTATTTTGTGTCGGAAAAGTTCCTCTAAATAGGATAGGGAAAAATAAGGGTAGAACTCTGTGTCATTTATTTATCTGAAAAAGAAAAACAGCATGTAAGCGTGTAGGCCTGCACGTGTGTATAGGTGATGTGTGTGATGTTGTAGCAGTGATGTAAGGTTTTGTGTCACTGTATCGTATGAGCAGCGTACTCACGGGCTCCACGCCAAGGGAACGGACCTAGGCTTGAGCCTTTGCCGTGGGGGGCCTAATCTTGTGTGACAGACTCCTATGTTTACGGGGTTTTATTTAAATGTAAGAGGACTTGGTTGATATATTTTGTGATTTACATGCTTTAATTCAGTATGCAAATCTGGAATTTTTAAGTATTTAAACGTGTATTTGTAAACTTTATTATAAACTAAACGATACTTGCGACTTCATATTCTTGAATATGATATTATTATTTAGTGGGAATATCTATTTTTTAAAAGTGTTTCATTGTTTTGTATAATATTTTTATTATTACTATTAAACCATTAATAGCTTTTTATTATTAAATTTTATTATTATTGTTTAGTCATTACCAAAACGCACAATTATATATGTAACGTAAATTCTCCCTCTGAAAAAACTTCTATTTTCTCATAAATATCTCGTCAAAATAAGATTAAACTGTTTACGAGTTTGATCTGCACTAACAATCAACACTACGATTTAATTGTAGTAACAAATTTAAAAGACCGGCATAAGGTAAATACTAGAAATTGTAATAAACTGGTCGTCCTATGTTTCAGACTTAGCAAAACCAGTAATAGTGTCTTAGGTAATAGTGTTAGGTTTTACAATAAAGTCCCAAAACATGTAACCGATTAGCCCGACTACAAATTTAAGCGACACGTCAAGCGGATTTTAGTGTCAAAAGGATATTATAGAGTGGATCAGAATGTGAACGATAGTGATGTCTGGAATTGACTCCTCTCTGTGCATCCACTATAAGCTATTGTATGATGTATTGGCAATATATGTAAAAAAATGTACCCGTTCGAGTTTCTTGCCGGTTCTTCTCGATGGCTGGGTTGTTTTCCGAACCGGTGGTAGGTTTTGACGTTCATAAAAGCCTTATTAGGGCCTAAACTGAATAAAGTATTTTTGATTTTGAATCTATATGTATAATTTAGTTGTTTAAGTATATATACTATAGTATAATTTATGCTTAACTTGGAATCAACTTGTTGGGGGAAAAAATAATTTCTAAATGATATTATCCAACTATTTAGAAAATATACTCACGATCAGTGTGGCATATTCTCCAAAGACCAGAAACGGTTTGCTTAGCAACCAAATTGTGTTTTCCAGTTCCATTGTAATAAGGATTCAGCATGTTTTCTTCTGTATGCAGCCAGTTGTTCGTCGATACAGCAACTAAGACGGCCACCACCGCTGTACCCGCTGATAATGGTGTTAGAAGCCAGAGGCAGGCGACTGAAGAGTCTATCTGAGCTACCAACGTCGGCGATGGGGGAGTGGGCCTGAAATATTTACACAAAATTCATAACCTTTAACGTTATCTCTATATGTATAATTCTTCTGTCCGTGTGTATGTGATTGAACTCATTTTAAAAGGCTGGACAGATTTTGATGAAATTTTTTGAGTGTTCAGGTGGAGTGGAAATAATCGTTTAGATTCACAATTGAACACGACAGGTGGCACTGCGGTTGAATTTTAGGTTTTTTTTATAATCAAAGCAGGACAACGTCTGCAGGTCCCGCTAGTACAGACCAGAGGTTATAGAGACTCAGTCTGTAATGATATAGATCTATATCTATAGTCTCTTCCTATATCTATAGTTAAATTATAATGTTAAAGCAATTGTTTGGATTTTCTTTTTGTTTCAAAACTTTGGAACCACTGAAAAATACTTGTTCCTTTTATTGAGTTAGGTCATTTAATATTAGAGAACGGTTATTAGTACAGTTGATAGGTTGTTTGGAAACCACGTCGTGATATAGATTCCAATCCTTGCGACTGAATCGGAACTTTCAATGAAGGAACATATCGTTATGGCTTTTTCTAAGCCCAAGATAAAAACCTCAAGTTGAAAATCTGTTCCCTAGCACCTACTGGTATGTTCCGGTAGCTATACATTAAAGCCAATCCTCTAGGCTTAGAGTGTTTACTACCTTTTTTTAGGTGAGGAAAATCCTGCATAGGATACACCTCCGGCTATCGTTGGGGACTGAGGCAACATCTGAAGAGTTATGCCTAGATTCTTTCAGGCTAAAAACCAGATCATGGTGCGAAAGTGTGATCCTGGGTTTGGATTGCGTGAGCATTCTCCGCGCCTTGGTCACGCGCTCGGGTCGCCCGCAGGTGGTCAGCGGGTCGATCTACGTCTCAAGAGTGCCTAGTATCCTCGTGCTTCCTCTAGAAGCAGCGGCCGTGACCTGTGCTTCGCTCCACGGGTTCCCATAAGTGACAGTGGGTGCCCCCACCAACTATCGGGAAATTACTCCACTGCTATGAAAATAGCGAGTCACAGTCAGTAGGTGTTTATTGTCTCAGACAAATCTTCAAATGTTAAAACTAATAAAGTATAAAAGAATATACAAAGTCTGTGCTTAGGGATCGGGCTAAGCGAGAATTATATAATTATACTGGCGAGCCGTGTGCCACGGTGTGTGGTATCTATGGCCGAAAACTCTATGATACAGATAAAAGATCATGGTGTGCACATCCGTCGTGTTGTTAACTCCCTATGTAAAACTCGTACTATTTATAGGATTTGTTTAAGCTCATCTAAGAACGTAAACAATTATTCAAAATTAAAAAAAATAACCTTGTTAGATACTGCTCTCTTCAGCTAGTCAGATATGTTCCATCAACATCATCAATTCGCATTTACAAGTGTGCGTACTCTTAGAATAATCTATAAAACTTCCTACTCCCTTAAAAAAACCGAAGCTAAACCTCTGTGATTTATGAGCAACGCTCGTAAATATACAACACAACCCGTTTTTATGTCGTATTTATTCGAACCCGTGTTATGGTGTAACATGTTAGCCCTTTTGGATGACCTTCAGCCTAATAAGATTGTACAACATTCCAACAATGTTTTGTCACGAAAAAGTTAAACATTGATTTAATCCAGTAATTAACTTTATTATTTCTGTGTAAATTGATAAAATTCAATTATACTGCATTTTTTTTTTATGTCGTATAGGAGACAAAGGAACAGGTCACTTGATGTTAAGCGATCACCGCCGTTCATAGACACTAGCAACACCAGGAGAGTCGCAAGTGCGTTGCCAGCCTGTGTTTTGGGGGGATGGGGAGAGGAGAGGAAAGGGGAGATAAGAGGGGAGGGGAGAGGATGGGAAATAGGTCTCCGGCGCTTTCACTAACCTAACGAGACTCAACAGTGCAAGCACTGTTAATACACGTCGATTTTCTGTGAGAGGTTGACACTATCCCGGCGAGCCGACCCACTCATGCTAAAACCAATAATAGCTTCAGCGTGACTGTATCACAATCAAATCAAAATTATTAATGTATTATTTTTCGAATTGACTACGCTATTACCCTAGAAAGGCCTTAACAGCTTCACAGGACTTACAGAATTAGTGTTACAGAGAACAAAACACAGTAATATATGATTAAAAAATAATATGATATAAGTACATAAAAATTGGAATTAAAAGATATTGTTTCACCGAAGTACACTCGATAAATTTCACAGAAAGTATGATATTTTATATTTTTCAGTTATTATTATGTGATAAAGAATGAACAGTTGAAACAATTGGTAATTTAATAATTGAGGTTCCATTTTAACCTCGAATAACTTTTAAAGAAAGAACCAAGCACGAAATCATATCAGATCTTATTTGTAGAACGTTTAATTTCCTACAAGTATAAGGTTTTTTTATGTCATAGGAGGCAAATGAACAGACGGATCACCTGATGTTAAGCGATCACCGCCATCCATAGACACCAGCAACACCAGGAGAGTCACAAATGCGTTGCCAGCCCGTGTTTGGGGGGTTGGAGAAGAGGAGAGGAGAGGGGAGGTGGGCCTCCAGCGCTCTCACTGACCGAACGAAACGCAACAATACAAGCACTGTTACTTTACGTCGGTTTTCTGTAAGAGGGTGGTACTACTCCGAGTGAGCCGATCCATTCATGCTGAAATCAATTATCAATTCAGCTTAGCTTTACCACCTATTATTATTATTTGAAAAATTAAGAATGTCGCCACGTTATTAATATTAAGAACTCGAACCTTACCAGATTGTTTGAACGGCTTTAAAAAATAATTTAAAGTTTATTGGTCCACCCTAATAGATATAAATTCTTAGAGTAGAATTCCAAGTGGTAATTTAAAATGAAAAGCAAAAATTATGGTTAATTATAAGTATTAATTTGTTACCTGGGCGGGCGGCGGCTTGCGATGGCACCACTGAGTGTCGGCGCGGGTTGGGCGCGGGCACCCCGCGGCAGCGAGGCGTGCACACACTGCGCACCCCCGCCCCACATTACTCCTTTTGGTTTTACTGAAATAATACACATTTCATAGATTAAAAAATATAAACAAAAGAACCACAAGTTACATTAACTATATATAAGGGATTTTTTGGCGAAATCTTAGCCCGTCATGTAATGTAGTGTAATTAACAACTATATATCGTTCGTAATACTAGGCGAAGAGGAATGCGTAGATGTCACGCGTTTTTTTTATATTATAGATAGGTTACCTGATGTTAAGTGATCAACACCGTCAATAGACCTTTGCAACACTTTGCAGCACTTTGCAAGTGCGTTGCCAGCCTGTGTTGGGGTTAAGGGGAGAGAGAATAGAAGATAGGAAAGGTGAGGAGAGATGGACCTCCAGCGTTCTCAGTGACCGAAAGAAACACAACAATGCAACTACTGTTACTTCACGTCGCTTTTCTGTGAGAGGGTGGTACTACTCCGAGCGAGCCGACCTATTCATACTGAAGCTAGTAATAGCTTCAGCGTGGCTCAACCACCTACACAAATCCCATGATTTTGACGTAAATATGTGAAATAAATTTTGAGTTGTAGTATAGTTTATTCACTTTTATTCTATTTCATAGCCCTCCCATAGAAAGTACACTTCAATAAATATATATAACTAACAGTGTAAATACCCCTTAAAATTTGCCTTCGTGTAATATTTTATCGAATACCAAATATCTCACGAAACAACCGAACGCCCTTAAACTCAATTAAGGCGGTAACGTACCATATTCCAACATATACATTTCACATATGACATACTAAAACTCGATAGATCAATTAAATTAAAGGGACGGGAGACGTAATGTAATCAAGGTTTTACTTAGTTACCCTCGTATCCTATTGACCTACATAAATTAGCAGTTCTCATGTGTTTACTTAGACAATCACTATAACAATATTGTGGTCAATTCAGACTATATTATAATAACTAATTTTTCAATTTAAAGATTTCATTATATTAGAAATTGTATTTAAATTATAACTCTTTAATACTGTCTACATAGAATATTTATCATAAGTCACAAATGTTCAGACTAAAACATTTTAATCACAGCACATAGTCCCATCAATAAACCATAAGTAAGAATAAACAAAGCAATCAAAAGAAGAACTTAAAAGAAAGATCGATTTCGACTATAACAGTCTTTTTTTTGTGTCAAAATACGCAAACGAACAGACGGGTCACCTGATGTTAAGTGTTCACGGCCGTCCATAGACACTTGTAACACCAGTGGAGTCGCAAATGCGTTGCCAGCCTGTGTTTTGCGGGAAAGGGTAAGCGGGAGAGGAGGAGGGAGGGGCAGAGGGAGGGAAGGTGGTCCTCCTGCGCTCTCACTGACCGAACGAAACGCAAAAATGCAAGCACTTTACGTTACTTCACATCGGTTTTCTGTGGGAGGGTAGTACTACTCCGAAGGCCTAGGTGGTCTCCGGCGCTCTCACTGATCGAACGAAACGCAAAAATGCAAGCACTTTTGTTACTTCACATCGGTTTTCTGTGAGAGGGTAGTACTACTCCGGGTGACCTAACTCATTTATGCTGAAACCAGTAATAGCTTCAGCGTAGCTCTACCACCTACAAAAAGTCCCATAATTTTGATGTAAATATGTCGAATAAATTTTGAGTTGTAGTATAGTTTATTCACTTCTAAAAACTTTTATTGATATGTTATTTTACAGATAATAAATTAAGAGTTCCTGATAATTACATTACCCAAAGCTACCATTTTTTTAGAGACGTTGTATAGTTGAGACAAATAAACGATTTATTACAACGGTTTAGTAGACCACTGTTACAATACACAAATATTAGGGCTGTTCATTTTAATAACCAGTTTACTAGGATGCAGTTGAACCTCATATAAGTAGTTTTGTTTCTCCCGTATGCATTTCTTAACTATTTATCAGACTGTGATGACATTTTGGTCAGTATGTGCGCAAACACATAAAAGTTTTGTAAATTAGTGTAACCGTCTTACCATAGATGGCGTGTGGGTCATTTTGGTTTTATAGACAACGGGAAGAAAATTACGTGCAAAATATAGTAAATAACATATATAATAATCTAAACTAATGCTATAAAGAGGTAAAACTAATATTATAAAGAGGTAAAGTTTGTGAGTTTGTGACGTTGTAGGGGGTAATCTCAGGAACTGCTGATCCAATTTGAAAAATTCTTTCAATGTTATATAGCTCATTGATCGAGGACGATTATAAGTCGTATACCATCACCCTAAGAGTGTTTAAAAATAGGGGTTTTTCCTCTTGATAGCTTCCGCTGCGTGCTAGCTTTAGCCCAAAGTAACTATTCCAAGCGAACGTAGTCGCGAGCAGATGCTAGCATACAATAAATTTGTTCTTAGCTGGACATCGCAAATAAATTATTAAACGATCCTACATTTGACTCGAGGTATATTCATTAATCTTCCTCTTTCCAACTAAATGCTTATTGTTGTCAGAGTTATAACACGTATAATTTTATAACGTTTGTCATGTAGGTACGGAAATTAGATTGTCCCGTCTCACTTCTATATAAGAACAAGATAAATGATGTGATCCTTCGTATTCGAATACCCTGTAATACAGATCTGTTTGTGCGCATTAAATTTTGCTGTAACACTAGCCGCTCGCTTCGGCCACGTACGGGTGTACTAATGAAGTAAGTGATACTAATTTTTTACTTTATAGTAGGAATATGTAATGAAATAAAATGGTCAAAAAACAATTGAATGTCAATCTGCCGATTCTGTGAATATTTTTTAATTTATCCCTACTGTCTTTTGGCTCAAGGACTCCTTAATTCTTATATGGAGATTTATCAACCCATTTTTTTACTTTTTTTACGATTTTTCAAAGACTATCTTTTTCTATCATAGAAGGCAAACGAACAGGTGGGTCACCTGATGTTACGTGATCACCGCCGTCCATAGACACTAGCAACACCATGGGAGTCGCAAGTGCGTTGCCAACCATTTGGTTGGGGAAGCACTATTATTTCGCGACAGTGTTTCTGTTGGTCGGGTGGTAGTACCTCGGACGAACTGAACCATTCATGCTGAACCCAGTAATCGTTTCAGCGTGTCTCTACCACCTACAGAATACAAACCTCGTCCTGACGATTACAAATACAACAGAAAGAATTAGCCAAATAGCTGCAGCTTTTCTAAAATGATGAGCTTACATACATTCGGCAATTGGTTTTATTTATATATTGTTTGTATAATTTATTTACATATTATCTTTTTTTAATAGGGAATAAATAAAAAAACGTCTTTTACAATTACGAAGGCATCAGCAGTACATCGGATAAAAAACGAAATGTTCATTTCATTACGTGTATAATTCTAAAAATTAAATATTATTTTTTAATTACAACCTCTACATTATAATTAAATGGAAAAACTTTTTTAATTGACTCTTTGTTGTTAAATCTATTTTATTTGCTCGAAGATCTGTTTTCCGTACTGAATTACGCGTATGTATAACAGACTTCAGTAGGATGTAATCCTAAGGCCAGTTATAATATGGTGCTGCTTCTAGAGACTAAATTTGAACGCATCCGTAAATCTTTGCAGCTAAAATGGATGTGTCACTGTTGCTTCTGCAGTGGAGAACTCTTGACACTATTAAAACTGTTCAATTTTTTATATGGTTGTAATGTTAATTAGATAATTACAATAATTGATTTAAAATTGTTAAATCTTAGTTATTTTAAGCTCATAGTAAAAAAATAAACATAGAAATAGGAATATATTCGCAAAATTCTAAACATTCAATATAATCGTTAGCTGAAACAACTGAACAATGACTACACAATAATTTTGGTAGTCTATAACAAATGAAAGCTGGACACGATCAGTTAAATAATTAAAATGGTTCCGTATAATTATCACTTATTCCATACAATTTGCGTAGTTGCATCGACACAATTATTTAGTTTATAATTCAGATATTTATTATATAATAACCAAAACTAGTATTATATTACTAATATAATACTCAACTTTATGAGAGTAGTGATGTGATGTTTAATTATTGTAATATATTTATGGAAATACACTAATAAATAATTTTGAAACCATCTTCACCAGCTTTATGAAGTAAAAAGTATAGTTTATTTCAAATGTCGTATAAAACACAACTACTGCATAGGGAGTCAACTACGCGACTAAATTACTAGGTATGGTAACTCACTATCATAGGTACCCTTCTTAGTAATCATCCGTTTTTATAGAATGGTTAATTTGCTTTCGCCCACACGATCCAACCGCACTGATGCTTTCTTCTTACTGAATATACTTTCTAACCTATACTTTACACACTAATTACTGGAATTCTAAGAATTTTGCATTACATTGAATCTTTGTATGTTCCCCTATTAAAGATGTCATATAATGCAAAAATGATTTTTCAAATCTGATTCGTTTTATCTGGAGACAAGAGAATTTAAACAAACAAATAAATTATTGTCAGTGTGTACACACGCGGTAGAAGTGAAATTTAGTATTCTGATTAACTTTTAAGAGAATGAGATGAATACAAGAACACTATAGAGGTAGTAAACATTGGTTTTCAGCATTATTTTGTAATATTTAATTTAATCGACAATATTAATACTCAATTATAACACAGAATAATTTATAAAAGTGCGTGATATTCAATACGATCTAACAGAAAATAATGTGCTATGGAGGTCTTCGTTTCTCTCTCTCCTCCCTTTGTATATATTTCGAGAACATTAAGAATGTACTACTATCTCATATTTTCACGGCCTAAAACCTATATTAACATTTACAACTATCTCTTTTTCGTCACGCATTTTCGTTCCATAAAATATAATTCACATTGTCCTAAAATAACTTTTATTTCAAAAACAAATAATCTCTAGAACTATTATTAGTAGCAGTAGTATTATCAAAAAAATCATAAGTAAATAAACCTAATAACAGTGTATAATAATAATCTCAATAACATGTTTTCGTTCATAAAAACTTTACATATAAATTCATTTCGTTTCAGTGACACCGCTTTTTGGTCGCAAGAACCCTAACAGAATAAATAAAACCGAACGCTACTCCCGGCATTTACTGAATGTGTACAATTCCTGTTTATTGTGTAATTAAACCAGACAGGCTCTTCTGTAGTCATCGAAAACTGTTGCTCATTTTACTGTAGGTTTCTCGTCTGCTTTCATGTATTCGAAGCGTTATTTGCACAATGTTGTTGTATATTCGCCATTATTAGGTCCGGTTTTAATAGTGATTGTTAATAAATATAAAGAGTTATTCACTTTTTCTATTCAATTTATAAATTTTCTAAACAAATTGTGTCGTGTTTTAAAAAATTACGTCCCACTATATTCTAGAGTTGCTTAGATTAGAGTTCTAATCTAATTTCATTCTTAATTAATTGCATGCTTGCCCCATGGATAATAATAAAAACGGTAAATATGTCACTGAATAAAATACAGTATATAAATATATAATAATCTATTTCGAAAATAGACTTAGTGGAAATGGTGTGTTCAAGTGTAAAATTTTATGGGAGGTCTTTGAAATCGTGATCCGCAACTTTATTGGGTGACGAAAACTGGTAGGGGTAAACACTGTGTTGGGTGCACACAACGAAAATATCGGTTCTCGTCCGATCACCGCAGTCAAATAACGTCTGGCTCGGTTATAATTGGATGGGTGACCGCCTGGAATTACCGCGGGACGCTGAGATTTTTGGAATTTGTTTTTATATAAATGTTTCCCTATAACAGAAAAGTTTAATTTCTACCTTGTGTCTTTAAACCACATCCTGTTATTTAAATTTTGTAATTATATTACTTTTTACAATTGAACATTGTTTTTCAACTGTATCCAATATCAATCTGGAGATACAATTATCAACATCTTGATATAATAATGATAAGAGTAGAAACTGAAGAAATACATCAAATTTTTGTTTGAGTTTTTTACAGTTTACGTTTTGCAGCTCTACACTATTATACAAACAGCGAGAAAGGTCTGTTTAATCTAAAATGAAATATATAGGAATGGTTTGTATGAGGACAAATCCTGTATTTTTGTTGCTAAACCAAAACAGAATTCCGAGCATATCTTCCCGTACGTAGTATGCATTGATATTCCTCCTTCGTAACCCACGTCAAGTAGAGAATTTTTTGGACCAACGTTAGCTCAATTTCTTCGTAAACTCGCAATTCTGTACCCGAAACCCGCAATGTAATAATGTTAAAGACATCTATAACAAAATTCAATTATTTTCAGCCCCTGTCCGAGCTTTTGTTACGATTCGGGCCACTTCAATTTTTTTTCACTGCTATGATAATCGACTTACATTATAGTCCCAAAGCGTATAACAGGTTATTTAGAGTGTCTTTTCTATATTGCTATTGTAATGTGAATATAATAATAATATAAATAAACTAAAAAACATAACCATTTTAACAACTCTTTCACCTAGAAGTAGACATTATCAGTGAGTAACGTGAGCAATATTTTATTTTCAAAATCTACAATAACACGAGCGAGATCACGAGAAAAAACTAATATTTAATAAATAGGCATATTTGAATAATCGTTATGAAATATGTACATACATTAAATACAAAACTTGTTACGTTTCTTTACATTAATTGTCAAAAACTGTTATCAATTATCACGCTGTTGCATAATTTGCTCTTTTGTATAATAATTCAATTTGTAACAACAACAATATAATGAAACTAATATTTATTGTTCGTATTGTGATATTAGGTGCAACCGTTATCAATTATTGTGCTGTTGTATATATATTTTTTAATAATGCAATCTGTAACGACAATATAATAAAACTGATATTCGTCATTCCTATTTTTTTATGTCATATAAGGCAAAGGAACAGCCGAGTCACATGATGTTTTTTTTTTTTAGTCCCCCTTCTTTCCTCAGACGTGATCCGAGACCTTGGTTGCTCTTTTCTTTATTTATTTTCACCTTGTTCTTTTGGCTTTTTCTTTCTTTATTTCATCTTATTCTATTACATTATTTTGTCTTGTTTTCCTTTTTTTTGTTTTGTCTTTTATTACAATTTTGCTATATACTACGTTATCCTAAATTTTGTTATCGTTTTTATATTTTATTTCACAAAGTTTTATTTATTTTATTTCATCACAGATTTTAATACATTTTGTTACAATTTACTTAATATTATATTTTTATTATCACAGGTTATTACAGGATTTCTTGATGCTATACTTATTCTATTTATTGAGCTATTTCAGTCTAGTTTTTAGCCAGTCTGAATTTTCAGTTTGCCAGTTTTGAGAGTATATTTTCGTCCCCTTTCTTTTACTGCCTTTCATTTGTTCCTGGCGCCTGCCACCCTGGTAATTTCCGCCAGAAATTCCAGTACGGCTGCGCGGTGCTCGTCTTCCTTCAGAAGTGTAGGAAGATTTTCAACGCTCATCCTCACCTGATGTTAAGTGATCACCACCGTCCATAAACGCAACACCAGGGGACTCGCAAGGGCGTCGGTAACCTGTGTTGGGGGAGGGGGTAGGAGGGAAAGAGGAGGGGTGTGCCGCCGGCGCTCTCACTGACCGTACGAAACGCAACAATGCAAGTACTGTAACTTCACATTGGTTTTCTGTTAGAGGGTGGTATTACCCCGGATGAGCCGACCCATTCATGTTGAAACCAGTAATAGCGTCAGCATGGCTCTACCACCTACAGCTTTGTTAGTAAGTAACGTCGTTCACACCTATTGGACAACGGATAATTATGTATTCAATAATAAATTATTAATCGCATGTGAATTACGCATTACATTATTAGTTGTTCAATTACTGAAAATTTTAACTTGAAAAACGCAAGATCATGTCATTATCAAAAGTATTCCTTAAATAAGTTGCTACAAGCGTCACTACTCTACGTAAAATCTTAAATCCGCGTACAACAAACAATTTGTTTAATTTTAAATGAAGCTCCATTTACTTATTAAAGCAGCTTGCTGGGCTGGCTACCGTCTGAGTAAATGCCTGAAGGAGTAAATAAACGCAAATTGCCCACGATTTAATTGAAGATAAAATATAATTTACGTACGGTCTACGAGCAACTAAGACCATCTTGATGTAAAAGACTACGTATAAAATGTTTCTAAAACACCTTATTAAAATTTTATACAGTGTAACGTGATGTTATGATTTTCCAGATAATATCCAAGATACCTAGAGCAAATCAGTGTTTAAATTACTTTTTTTTCTAAACTTAACTTTTTCTTTCTTTCAACGATTACCTAAACCAGCCTTTGCTAGTGGTGTTACTCACAGTTATGTAGATCTGACCTATCTTTTGGGAACAGTACTTTCATTTTTTTCAAGATTAACATCCCTGTGTTTTTTTCTACACTCTTGATCGTGTGTGCAAAATGCAAAAAAGGTTTTTTGGCGTTAAATTTACCAAAAAAGTTAAGGCGTTATCTCACGTAGATAACCAATAAACTCGTTATGCCATTTATAACATTAGTTAGGAGGTTATGGATAGGAAATAGATATTATAGACATTAGTAGTAAGGACGGGTTGAGCTTTCTTTTGAGTATCTATTATATATATAAAAAAAATATAAATAGCTTTTTTATACTAGTCTAACTAACGGAGTGCCAACAAAAATAAAGTCTCGTAACATATGGTAGTCACGTTTTTATGCAAAAATTGTACATGTATATACTCAAAAATGTAGTTATGTATAATATAAGAAACTAGCCTCTGCCCACGACTTCGTTCGTGTGGAATAGATACTTTGGGCTAACACTAACACGCAGCGGAAGCTGTAAGGAGAAAAATTTAAACATCTTTTTAAATATTCTTCATTGGTGTTCCGCTCCCATTGGTCTTAGCGTGATGATATGTAGCTTATAACCATCCTCGATAAATGAGCTATATAACATAGAAAGAATTTTTCAAATCGGACCAGTAGTTCCTGAGATTACCTCCTACAACGTCACAAACTTACAAACTCACAAACTTTACCTCTTTATAATATTAGTATAGATATATTTTTATGAGATACGATTTATGTTATATATTTTACCAAATCAATGTAAACAAAAGTGAATAAATCCATACATAGGTTTCACAATATTAAGAGATGCATTTATTTACATGTAAAGTATACATATCCTAACTATAAAAGAGAAAATTACATGACGATACCGTTCAAATAATATTCATACTGAAAATAATTACACAATATTTACATTTTGCTATAAATGGCCTAGGTCCATTACCTCGGCGTGGAGCCCTTGAGTACGCTGCTCTCGCGATACAGTGATACAAAACCTTACATCACTGCTACAAGATCACACACATCACCTATACACACGTGCACGCCTACATGCTTACACGCTATTTTTCTTTTTCAGAGAAATAAACGAGAAAGAGTTCTTCTTATTTTCCCATCCTATCCTATCCTATATACAATAGTTTAGAGGAATTTTTCCAACACAAAATACATATAGGAGTTTTTGCGGCACGCATGCTTGGTACACATGCATGTTTCAATAACTCATATACGTATATCTAGATAGCTTAGCTTAGGCTAGCTCAGATAGGTAGCGATTTTTGCACAAAACAGGCGACAGCCCAAGCCGAGGTGTGCCGTGCACCCTTGAGTTAGTCGCCCAAAACATCCCAAATCGGCTGAGTGCCTTCAGCGCTCGCCTCTATACTTCAGTAAAGCTGTAAAGAGCTTTCCAGATCAACAGCGTTTTCATTTCGAAAAAAAAAAAAAAACGATGTATATTTATTATTACAAATGTGCGTAAAACCGTGGACATAAATAGTTAGTTACTATTGCTGGCATTATTAGCTACACAATAATCTAACGTAAACATAAACGTAGAATCAAGATGTCATGTCATTTATCAAAGTCATGTCATCTATGATACATAATTAATCGTTTGACGAATTATTGATACAGCTACATATATTTATGGTATTCAGTTAGTATTCAATTGAATATCTGAACAAAGATATGAGCCATAATGAATCTATTGCATAAAGAAAAATATAAGTTTATATTATCTTTATCCAATTAGTTCTGTTAAACTTTTTTTTTTTCTCGAACTGACTACGCTATTGACCTAGCAAGGTCTTAACAGCTTCACCGGACTACATTCTATTATATTTATATTATAGGTGCGAATGTGAGTTTGTTTGTAACACATTAACTACTACTACAAATATTTTAAGGGGTATTCAGAAAATGCCATGGTGTAATTTCCATCCAGAAAACATTACTTTTCTCGAGATTTACGGCAAATCTACATTGGAGCGAACGAAGTCGCAACCAGCGGATAGTATTCCATATTCTTCTTTCTTTCAATCTTTCTTATGTTGCCTCCCTGTGTAATATATTTAATGCATTTTAGTGTAATCAGATAATCAACGAATTTGTAAATTAAAAAAAAAAAAATCTATTAAGCCTGCCTGTGATATCTTTTATGTACCACATCTTTCATATGTCTCAAACCGTAATCAGAAAGTAGGTAACATGACCACAAAGAGTACTGTTAATTATAGTAGATATCCTGAAGAAATTTATCAAGTTTTAAATATTGAAAAATTCACTTGATAACAAATAACAGACTCACAAGGTTGTAGTATTAATAAAATGAATACAAAAGTAAATTCCAAAGCTTAACCTTTTACCGCGTAAAGGATAAAGTTAAAATTTGGTAATTTGTATATAAACAATGCCTATGCTAACACCAGACTTAACCATGAAGTTATGTACCGAGTCATGTGAATTGAGCACAATTTCATGAGTCTTTATTACAATTTTAATTCGTTGTACAGTAAAAGGGGCATCAGAATAACTTATTTGAATATTTACCTCCTACTATAGCCTATAACTGAGTAAATAAATATATAAAAAGGCATGTCTTGTATTTACTATCTCACATATTGTACATTTACCGCTACAAAGATCTATTATTTATCATGTTGCACTCAAACCTTGAGAATATATGTTTTTATTTGTTAAATAATTCTTTGCAATCTGATGACACAGAAATAAGAAATAATCTATACTAATGTTATAAATAGATAAAGTTTGTGAGTTTGTGACGTTGTGACGCTATAGGCGGTAATCTCAGGAACTACTTACTGGTCCGATTTGAAAACTTCTTTCAACGTTATATAGCTTGTATATATTATCACGCTGAGGTGAATAGGAGCGGAGCACTAATGAAGAATATTTAAAAATCGTTTTTTTTTTCCTCTTGAGAGCTTCCGCTGCGTGTTAGCGTTAGCCCAGAGTATCTATTCCACGCGAACGAAATCGCGGGCAAAGGCTAGCAAGAAATATAAAAAGTGATCTTTAAATACAGTTTTTTTTTATTCTCGTGTACTTTCTATGATAAGTCATATGTAGGAAGAATGTAATTTTGAAATGGATAACGCGTCAAAATGATGGTTCTTAATTTTGTAAATAATTAGCTAACACTCGCGACTTCATCTTTATGTATAGTATTTGTATCTTTATAATCTAAGTATATATTTTATATACGGAAGAATATAAAAAAATACCACACCGTTTGCCATACTTCTCTACGGGAAGAAAACAGACATCGATGATTGCGTAGTATGTATTTAAAACGTACTTTCTTAATGCTTTAATAAATAAATATCCAAATGAAGCTATCGTAATATTTTAAAATAAGGAGCAAGTATCTACGAAGTAACCTAAAAAAAAGTATAGAAATCTATCCAGTAGTTTTTGAGTGACACGCCTACGACCTTGGAATTCAATCATTTTTGTTTATATAACACAAAATACACTCTATACCAAAAACGGTAGCGAATCCGCAAAAAGATTTTAGCCTTATGTACAGGGTTGTTGGTAATTTGACGTATTCCATTTAGGAGGTGTTAGGAGTGACTATTTGTGAGTTATCATGATTTTTTAGCTTTTTTCAAAATAAGTCAAAAATGCAACATCAAAAATGTATTTAAAAAAATATAAATTTAAATATCCTTTTTTTCTCGATCTGACTACGCTATTGACCTAGCAGGGTCGTAACAGCTTCACCGGACTACGATTTAAATCTCTTTTTTATTCTATTTTAATATTTTTACGTGATAACGTCTTATATTTCGATCAACGCCGGATGCATGCACGAAAAAGCATGACTCATTGTCACGTTCCGGCTGACCCGAGCGTGCATGGAGAGTACCGCGAGCGCGGCACAAGCGATAGAGATGCACGATCAACCTAAGCTTGTGATGCATCTATCTCTTTTCCACTCCTTCGGCGTATACGTCTTCTCTTATGTCGTCATCTCGTAAAATTATCGTTCGTAAACTGACTTTACAGACAACAAATCCTTTTTTTGAGATTTTTTTTCCACTACAAACAAAAAAAATCCTATGAAATTTGGCTTACAGTTTTTTGTTTCGCTATTGACCTGGCAAGCTCTTAACAGCTTCACCGGACTACAAAGTTGGCTTACAGATTATTTTAAAAGCATCCGTTTTCTTAGCTCTCTCACAATGCAAAACAACTAGGAACTTATTTTAAAGAAACTGAAAAAAATGATCACAAAGGAAGCAGGCGGAAATTCTTGTTAACTTGTTAAGAACTGAACTTAAAGTCGTTCTTTAAATATTCCATAAAATTTATTAAAAACAATAAGTAATATGAATGAAATAAAAATATATATCACTATATAAAATAGTGAATTATATTATAGACTGTCCATAATTACTATATTTGCTTAATTTTAACACCAACTTTAGGGGTCGTTGCAGTAGATTGTTTCAGATTCCTGTTTATAAAAATAATGTTTCTTTTAATAATCCGATTGCTAATATGTGCCGCTCATACAATACTATTACTGGCTGTGTCGCCTGTTGTGCCGATATCAACATAGACATATTTCATCTTAGTCTGAGTAAATTTCGTTATATAGTATATAAACACAGATTCTCTTCTTAACATACTATAATTAATTTAGCATAGTCATATATAATTTCATGATTGTATTTATTAAGCAATAGATGTGCATACATATCATTTAGGATAATATAGCAGACTTAAAATAAATAATTTTTAATTGTAAACATAGTTATACTTATTATCTGTAATGTGTGCCTTAAATAAATAAATAAGTAAATACAAATTTAAAATAAAATCTAGAACCAGTAACAGTTTAACAGTTACAACAATTAATAATAAGTAAAATTTAGACTAATTTGATTAGTTCTCCTTTATTTAGTCTGTAATTTACAAGATGTTTGTATGAAAAAAAAATTGAAAAATGGTGCGGAATAGTTTTAGACTGAAACTATATAAAAAAGTCTACTCACTTTTTGAGTGAAGCAGATTTACAGTATGGAGATCTTTAAAAGTATTGACCGTATTGACAGATTGATTTTTAGTTGTTCAGTTACCATTTATTTCATTACATTGTCGTACTTTTAAAATAACATTTGGATTAATTTTAATGATTAGTATACCGATGCGAAGCCGGAGCCAGCAGCCAGTGATTACATAGTATAAAATTAAATCGCTTCTTCTCTCTGTTCGCTTATGTATATTAAACTATTCAACGGATTTTAATACAGTTTTCAGCAATAGATAGAGTGATTCAAGAGCAAGGTTTATATATAAGTGACAAATATGTATATAATATTACAGAAAAGATGAACAATTCAAAAAATTGTATTGTGATGTCGTAACAAACATATTTTTGCGCGTTTAAATTGCACACGCTGGCTCAACCTTACGAGATAGATCAAATTAATGTACTACGGAATTGTATAACTAAAATAATCTTATCTCAACAGTAGTCCGGTGAAGGTGTTAAGACCATGCTGGGTCAATAGCGTAGTCAGATCGAAAAAAAAACTTAAATAATCTTATCAATCATTCCACACTGCCCGATATTAGTATCTACTACCGGTGCGAAACTGGGGCGGTTCGCTAATAATATATACATCGATAAGGTACCCCAAGTACACTGATTACAAGCAGTTTTCATAAAATGTACGAACACAAAGTTTCTAATAGTGATGGCTGCGATAAACGGTGCCATCAAACCTAATTACAAGCGCTCCCGTTACCAAAGATGAGTAAAAGTCATCTCGGCGACAACTTGTAAAAGTTATAAAACTCATTTAGGTTCCAACTGAAACGATGTGATTATTATCACACGCTCCGTAATAAGGCTAATCTATGTTTAACACTGATCGCGTCAAAATCTGCGTGAAGGAGAAACATGGACAAGCGTCTTGAACAGGATCACCTACAGTGCCATTTATTTGGGAACCAATTTTCTAGTGAATTATGACCGCCATTGTCGAATAGATAACATATATAATAAGTTTCTTGAGATTGTTTCAATATTCTAAGAAAATGGTCGTCACCTCTTGTTTCCTGGGAGTTTATGTAGCAAGACAGAACCCATGCTCCGGAAAACTATTCCCATCCACTGCACTTGTGCACAATAACCAAGCCATATTAAGTAAAAATCCACCAATATTATAAAGTATAGAGACAATAAAAAAAATAAGATTCTTTTTCTTGTTTTGGGTCCGCAGAAGCACTTGCCAATGTCAATGTTTTCTTTCAATGGCCGAAATAGTACAATAATATTACAAGCGTCGTGTGATTATTTCAAAGTTCTAACAAGATGGTGGATTCCTTGTTAGAACCTTCCAGGGAATTTTTGTGGCATCTCAGAATTTCATGGTCCGTGGTATTATTTTCCATTCACTTTACCTATGCACAATAAACTAACTATATCACGTAAAACACCACCAAATTTACAAACTATAGAGTCAAAAATACAAGATTATGAATAAAATATAAAATCCACTACATAACAGACCAAGATCCCGCCAAAAACTCAAAAAAAAAAACAAGATTATGAATATAATATACAATCCACTGAAGTATGAAATTCCAAAATGGCGCCAAACAGTGTGATTTTGTATTGAAAGCTTATTATAAAGGCTGGTGTCTGGAAGTAACTCCATTTCTTTAGTTATATATACTAAAAATAATGTTTAATAAAATTTTGACAATAAACTCCATTTCACTTAGTCCTTGAATATATACGTTTTCTAGGTAATGTGTTTTCGCACCTTACTGTAGAACCCAACACTATTATAACCAAAAAAAAACTACTATTCATCCTACTGAGTCTAAGATATGGGATGGCTACTTTGAGCTTCTTTCTAATATTACAATTATACTGGGAATTTTTTTATAACTCGTAATTTATGTTCTTATAATTATATAAGATCTCTTGAATATTATTGGATATTAAAAATTCAACACGTAGGCTAATTGATCAATACTACTGACTGAATATTATAATGGTTGCGACGATATATTTAAAGTACCTGGGCGACCGAGCCTAGCTCGGTTCCTTTTAAAACATTTTTAAATTAAAACAAACTGTTAGGTTTGTCACATAAAAATAACATTATTTCTAGAAAAAAAAAATCCAAAATATATCCCTTCTGCTGTCATTGAGATTCGAACTGGGGTTACACGGATTTTCGAAGCAACCGATTTCTATATGAGCTATTTTTGTTTTGACAGCGCGCGCGAAATTTACCTTTATATTCTAGCTATAAGTTTTCATATTCAAAAAACTCATTTAAAAAAGTTTTCTATGAGTAAAATCTAGCTACATCGATTTATCGTCCCCAAAACTACCTACATACTAAGTTTCACTTAGATGACGTCGTTTCCAAGATCCTGAATATATACAAATATAAAAAAAATATACAAGAATTGCTCTTTTAAATGTATTAGATAAAGGATCACCATTATGATATACTTAAAAAGAAATGTCTCAATCCGGAATAACAAAAAGTTAAATAAAAGCTTACGTTGCTCATGTTCTTAATAAGACATCTTATTTAAAATTCATATGCAAGAACGAGATTTCTTCCAAGTTGTAAAAAATATTATAGTACGAGAGCTGATCTAAGACATATCTACGTTATACGAGTAACTAAATTACTCACATAAAGCATTATACATTTTAATGCACATACGCGTGGGTTTAAATAAATTAAATGTTTGATATACTCTTTAACGAATACGTATATTGAACTTATAAGTTAATACTACTGATATTTGTTTAATATGTTATTACTTTTATTACATGTTTGTGAGCAATATATAACCGAATAAAAAAATGTGGAAAATGTTTAAGAATAGTATAGGTCGAACAATCAAAATCCTTATGTATGTCACACTAAAAAAAGTGTAATATTTATTTCATTCCACTTTTTAGTTTAACTAGTGTGCCCTGGGTTTACTCGCGTTTCATTTTTTACACATTCGCACACCCTATACTGCACTACACGTATCACCCGCACTATTACTTCTTTCTCACTTTGTGTAAGTTTTGTCCTTTCAATACAATCTTATTTGTAGCTAAATTACGATATGATCTAATATGGTACAGACACTAAACTGGCTTTTAAGTGCAATTACGGGAACATAATAATTTTTGACAACTTTTTTAATCTATATTGTTTTATGATATTTACGCAATTTTCTAAGGGTAGTAGCGAGATGCTATTTTCGCTTTATAACCCTCCCAAATGAGTAGACTGAAAGGTACAACAATATTTTTTCAAGTCAGATAATTCTAAGCACTATCTCAAACAAATATATAGATAAAAAATTGCGCTTAATTAGCTTAATAATTAGCATATTTGGGACTTAACCAGAAAGAAAAGCCCATGCACATGTTGACAACTGTAAACGCAATCTACCGAAACTAATTAATCATTACATAGTATAAAACAAAGCCCTCTGCCACGTTTGTCTATTTGCGTTGATCTCAAAAATTATTGAACGGGTTTTCACCAGCGTATAAAGTGATTCATAAGGAAGGTTTAGATATATACTTTGTCAAGGTTTTTTTATTAGCAGAGCGCAGGAGGGATAACGTTCGCCGGGTCCACTGGTAGTTGCTAATTGTATTAATATAGTAGTGTAAAAAATAATCCGCTTTTTATATCATTATCTATTACCGCGATCTACTTTTGGTTAGTTCAGCCACAGTTTAAATATGAGACACAGTACGGAAACTACGAACAAAAGCTCGAAAACGGCACACTCACACAAACACGCGCATCGACGAGAAGTTTTGAAAGGAATTCTATGGGCACCACCGCGAAATCCACATCTGGGTTTTGTCGATGCGCATGTTTGTGTGAGTGTGCTGGTGCGAGCGTTTAGAGGGAGTTTCCAAACTGTCTGTTATGTGTACTGTGGTTCAACCTTCATTTGTTTAAACAAATACCAATATACAGTAAAACTATATGATGCATGAATATAATACAGTCCTCTTGTTTGAAGAGAAGAATAATATATACAAAAATTTTACGATTCTAAATTATTTTTATTATTCTTCAGTATAATGTAAATAATCCAACTCCTGTCTCTTGGAATTCTGAAGTTAGCGAGTTGACGCAGATGTCGCGGCAGGCGGTAGGCGCCTGCAATTTATTTAATGCGGCCCCGCCTACGTTTTACGACTTTTTTTTTACCAAGAGATGATGATACCGCCTCATCTTATTGAGCCGTTTGCTTCACTTCCCCGAGGAGATCTTTTATTAAGTGACGGTGCTTTACAGTTCTCGCGGAACGTTTATTTAACATGAAGACTTTTATTCCAGTTTGTCGCAGTCAATAAACGTATTTTTTACGACGTGCTGTTGAGGTACCATTGTCGTAAATCGCTGAACGAAGGATATGTAAACCACGGCGTATGTATAAAATACATTTTCAATTTTGCGGGGTTTAAGTCGATTTTATTTTACGTATCCACTTTCAGCATTGCTTACTAAAGTAACAATACTTCAAGTACAGTTAGAAAATGGTGAATAATTCTATCAACTAATTACAAGTTTTTTTTTATATCATAGGAGACAACCGAACAGATGCTTCACCTGATGTTAAGTGATCACCACCGTCCATTGCAATACCAGGGGAGTCGCAGGTGCGTTGCAAGCATGTTTTGGGGGAGGGAGAGAGGGAGGAGGAAGGGAAGAGGAATCTGGGGAAGATGAGGAGAGGTGGGCCTCCGGCGCTCTCATTGACCGAAAGAAACGCAACAATACAAGCACTGTTACTTCACGTCGGTTTGCTGTGAGAAGATGGTACTATCCCGGGCGAGCCGACCCATTCATGCTGAAGCCAGTAATAGCTTCAGCGTGGCTCTACAACCTACAATGTATTTATTATTATTTCATAGTATAAAACAAAGTCGCCTACCTCGTCTGTCTGTTCGCGATGAACTCAAAAACTACTGAACGATTTTTCACCAGTGAATAAATTATAAGGAAGGTTTCGATATATAATTTATCACGGATTTTATTTATAATCAAGATAAAACGTCTGCCGGAACCGCTAATGAATTATAAAATGCAAATATTGCAAAAATGTAAAAATTAATTTCTTTCTGGCGATAAAACGACACATGACAGTGTCATGTCTCTTGTGAATACCTATATACAAATAGAGGACGATAATAAAGTTCAGAATTTCTTTCTTTCTTGTTTTTCAACCGATTTCCTTAATTTAGTAGTTATTAACAAGCTAAGTTTCATCAATAAAGAAAAAAGGAAATAGTTTTTTTTTAACTAGTGGGAATTTTTTACATAGAAGACTCTAATTGTTATATTAAAAACTTGTTAATTTTGCAATTTACTATATTTGTACAATATTCAATACAAATAATATATATACATATATATATATATTATACAAGTGGGCGCCCAGTGGTCGAAATTCGACCATAGTTATTTGATATTTTAAAGTTTGAACTTTATTAGGGTTCTTTTGTCAAAGGGTATATATACTTCTATAATCAAAGGTTTTCATCATGGCTACTCAGTTATTTGCCATGATCTTTAATTATATATACATTAAAAAAATCTATGTGAAATGAAAATTGAAATTAATTATAAATTAGAAACAAAAATCACGTGGTAAAGCTCTCAAATATACGAAAATAAAGAAATTTACCGCAATCCATGACACAATTTTCAATTAATTTTAAACAACACCGTGGGTGGGTGGTATTTCTGGGTGATACTGAATTAAATGTTGTCTGTTCATTATGAGAAATAGTGATATGCCCAGTATCATCGTTTGAAAAAGTAATGGATCCACAATACAATCAAATGGTGAATCCAAGACAAAGATGTTTTTAATACTACCATTAGCTTTTGAAAATAAATACTTTTTGTTGCTATATGACGTTGAATTACAAAACTGTAATCGCGGAGGCCTAAGTCATGGATTACTTTTATGAACAAAATTCTTATTTTTATTATACGAAGTATTATTTGGCTCATTTTTTTATTAAATCATCATTTGAAGTGAGTTCACCCTACAAAATAATAAACATTAACAATAGTTATAGTAATAGTTATTTATAATATCATTGTTGAATGTAGGATGAAAAATGATAATTAAAACGTAAGAGTTAAAAAATACATATAGTCGAGCATAGCAACCTCCTTCCTTCACAACCTTTTTTGAAATTCGTATTTAATGACGGCTGTCAAAATGTCTTTTTTATTTATATGTATGTATACGTTGTGTAAAATTCGAGTAGTAGTGTGAGTAGTGCATATTTTAATTAATTTAATGTACATCTAATGCATTTTATATAAAATAAACAGCTTTCTGCACTTCTCCGTCATATAAACTTTAACTATGCCAAATTTTAAGTTCACCCGTCCACGGGAAATAGATTAAAAAGGGGTACATTTTTTTTAATTCACGTATTAATATATAGATATATATATATATTAAGATGATAAGAAAAAGTTTGTAATTCTTATTATGGTTGAATTTAGTCTGAACTATTAGTTCAGTGTATGTTTGGTAAGTGGTAGAGCCACGCTGATTATTTCACTGGTTATAGCTTGAATAGGTCGGCTCGCCCGGAGTAGTACCACCCTCCCACAGAAAACTGACGTGAAAAGCGCTTGCATTGTTGCGATTCGTTGGTTCAGTGAGAGCGTCGGAGGCCCACCTCCCTCTCTCTCCCTTCCCTCTCTTCCCCTTCCCCTTCCTATCCCCCGTCTCGATCAACACAGGCACTTGTAACTCTTCTGGTGTTGGTGTTGTTGATCACTTAACATCAGGTGACCCAACTGTTCGTTTGCCTCCTATGATATAAAAAAGAAGTTTGCTTAAGATAACTAGTCCAGGATTACTTTAATAAGTATCTATTTGTATCAACTTCTTTATATAAAAATCAACAAGACTTGTTTATTTAAAAACGAATTTGGACATAACAACAAAATATTTGAATAACAACAAAATAGAACTGGACAATAATTCACGACGTGTGAATAAGTTATAACTTATTGTGCCCAAAAAGTTATTTTGATTTATAGATAGTCATATCGGCGGGTTTAAACTTTTGCTCGCGTTTTATCAATATTTGTCAAGAACATATATATATTGGTTACTTTATGTATGTCATATTCCATTGCTACACTTAGTTTGGCGGTTTCCAACTTATTTCAATAAATACTAAGACTACGTTCCACTAGAAACTCACAACGCTCACGCTCACGACCGCGAGTTTTCCCGTTCCACTAGCTCGCGAGCGTTACGATCGTAAGAGCTAGTGGAACGCATTTGTGGGCGTTTTGAGCGTTCAGATAAATAATAAAAATGGCGATCTAGAAAAAATAAAACAAAAACTTTGGGAGGTTAAGTTACACTTTGTAAGTCTCAACAGTAAATACATAGAATTATGAAATTCATTTAAGTATATTAAAGAAACAATGTATAATTCAAATTTTTTTATTTTAATTATCATAAAAACATAAAAAAAGACCTTATTGTTTACATGAAAAATATTAAATTACCATGAAATGATTATAAATTAATTTTTAAATTGAATTTTAGAATCCAGAACATTTTTCAAAAGTAGTAAAATTATCAAAACTTTTTAACGTATTTCATTTCACATTTCATTTACGTATTTCAATGCAATATATTATTTAATATAAATATCCTATACCGTATCAAGTAATGACACGGTTGCCATCTTTATTGAGAATCCCGCCAATTTTGACAACGCTCACATCGACCCACGTCCAGACATGGGGCGTCGTGAGCTTCGCGTGAGCATATGTTATGACGTCATCAATGACGTTTTCGCCACGACCGCAACGCTCGCGGTTGTCTAGTGGAACGGCGAAAAGGGCGTTGTGAGTGTTGTGAGCTTCTATCGGAACGCGCCCTAAATGTCAAGGACAAATTTGACACTACTTACAACAAACATTAATGAATTATGTATTTCATATTTTTGTTAAATATATTAACGTTTTTATTTTTATTGTAAATGCAAAAAAAATTATCTGTAGTTTTAATATTATATTTTGATATTATCTGTAGTTTTATATATAGTTTTCTACCTTTAAAATTTTTCACTAGAATATAAAATTAATGAAATATTTTCTTATTAAAATTAGATTGGCTTCCCGTCTGTTTACAGTTTTACACTCTTTTCATGATTTCATTGTAAACAAAACATAGGTACATAATAATATAACAGTTTCAACCAGCTATAATATTTTATATTCTACTAGTTGCCCACCTCGACTTCGTACTGTATATTTATTGATTACATTTGTAGTATATTTTTTACATTTGTAGTATATTTTTTCATCACAGTACGAATATGTAATGAACTAAATGGAAACTAAGCAACCGGATGTAAATATATCAATATTTTTGAAGATCTGCCTACTATCTCGTATCTTATTCGTTTTTTATACGGAGAATATTTTAAGCTGAATTTTACACCTTCCCTGTATTTTTTTAAGTATTTTCTTTTACATAAACCTTGTCCTAACAATTACAAACACAACAAAAAATACTACGCAAATAGATAAAATACTTACATAATATATTCAGTGTTTGATTTTTATATAAATAGATGATAGTCAAATTTTCATGTTTTTTTTTTTTTTTATAATATCAATGGAGGCAAACGAACTGGTGGGTCACGTGATGTTAAGTGATCACCACCGTCCATAGACACTAGCGACATCAAGGACGTCGCAAGTGCGTTGCCAGCCTGTATATGGGAGAATGGGGAGGGGAAGGAAAGGGAAAGCAGGATAAAGGAAGGGACGTGGGCCTCCGGCTCTCTCACTGACCGAACGAAACACAACAATGCAAGCACTGTTATTTCACGTCGGTTATCTGTGAGAGGGGTGGTACTACCCCGGAGGAGCCGACCCATTCATGCTGAAACCAAAAATAGCTTCAGCGGGGCTCTACCACCTAGTGTATTGGTAGTCCCATGAAGCTGTTAAGGTCTTGATAGCCATAGCGTAGTCTGTTTGAGAGAAAAAACAAATTTTCAAAAGATTCTATGCTAAAATATGATCGAGTTTTCGTAGTAATAAATTGAATATCACTATGAGAATTACAGAATTCTATTTAATTATTAATGACACACGAAATAAGGGAACGAGTTAATCCCGTAATTTAAATCCGGGTATAAAAAGCAACTCTTATTCTATACAATGATTAATGGACCTCAAGTTGTGAAAATATTTTTATGAGGCATCAACCTTTTTTACGGACCTGCTTCCCTTCAAGCCGTTATTGTATTGATCGCCTCTGAAACTTTCTCTTCTTTAGTTGTATTTCTTTTGATATAAATCAACGTGTCCAAAACATAGTCTGTTATTAGGTGCCTTACTTACATGGTTCGTACATATTTTCCTTTTTCAAGTTTCTACAAACTATTGGAATAATTTACATATAGTTACCTGCATCGTCTTAATAAAAACTAGGTATATACTATGAAGTCAGAATTCTTTATTTCATAACTTGAGTAATACTAAATCATATCTAAAAATCAATTAATTATATGTCTATGTGATTACATAGCTAATAAATAAATTACAAAATATAATAAATCATAAACATATGTATTGTGTATCTAAAATTAATTTAATTATCTTTATTATTATTCCTAGAATAAGTTTTTATTACAAATAAAGTGTTAGAAACCTCGATAAGTTTTTCGTTCATTAGTGAAGGTGCAACGGTAATTTATCCGCAAGTTTTTCTTTAAAAAACAACTTACTACGAGTCATTTGATGACATAAGAGTTTCTTAAAAATTATGTTACAGCTCCTTCACGAAACAAACAAATGCTATTATTTGTCAAATATATTAATTAGATTATTCACGTTACAATTTGTTTTCAATATTCAATTACGATTTAAGCCACTGCCGTTTATAAATCATATCATCCATCGAAAAATATCGTGACCAAAATCGAAACTAGCTAAATAATAAATTACTGCTCTATTGGATTCAGTCGGGACTTGTGTTGTCATACCGAAATATTTATAAAATGTGACTATAGTGTTTTCTCAATTAAATTTTGCACAGATTCTACCACCAACCAATATTACTAACAAAAAGGTAAGTATACAAAATAATAGAAGGGCAATATACAATACATTTGAATTAGATATAGTAATGAGACTTGGTAAGCGTATAGAATATTTCATAATTTTTTTTATATCATCGGAGGCATACGAACAGACGAGTCACCTAATAGTAACTGATGACCTCCGTCCAAAGACACTAGCAACACATTCACCCGATTAGGCCTCCCACGGCAGCGGCTCAAGCCTAGGTTCGATCCCTCGGTAGGGAGCCCTTGAGTGCGTTGCTTGCGCGATACGGTGACACACAAATATACATCACTGCTACAACACTATACGATCACCCCCAGACACGTGCACGCCTACACGCTTACACATGATAGTTGGAAGGGTTTACTCTTTTTTTCCCTTATCGAAATGAAAAACTCTCAATTTTCCGATAATAAATATATGGAAGAGTTGTTGAGGCGTGTATGCTTGGTACACATATACGGTTCAACAACTCATACATATATGAATAGTTAGCTAGGCTAGCTAAGATAGGTCGCGATTTTGCATGCAACAGGCAACAGCCAGGCCGAGGTGTGCCGTGCACCCTTGAGCTGGTTGCCAGAATGGAATCGGCTGAGTGCCTTAAGCGCTCGCCTTAGTAGTCCGGTGAAGCTGTTAAGACCTTACTGGGTCGATAGCGTAGACATTTCGAAAAAAAAAAAAACACTAGCAACACCGTTAGAGTCGTAAGTGCATTGCCACCCTGTGTTTGTGAGGAGGGGGAAAGAGGAGTGGATAGAAGGGAAGAGGTGGGTGTTGGCGCTCTCATTGACCGAACGAAACTTAACAATTCAAGCACTGTTACGTCACATTGCTTTTCTGGGAGAGGATGGTACTACCCCGGACGAGCCGACCCATTCATGTTGAAATTAGTAATAGCTTGAGCGTGGCTCTACCACTTAAATGAATAACAGGTAAGGTAATAACAGAAAACTGAAAATAAACCAAAAATAGTTTTACTGTTAATAATTTATGAAAGTCTCAGAATGTCTTTGATTCATATTTCATAACTGTTCCAGTGTGTTACTAAAAATAAAATATGTTCCAACTCACTGCAAAAATTGCTTGCTGCGAAAAGTCTTACTGAATTGTATAGAGTGAAGATATAATAAATAGTTACGCATATATATATGTATATACACACGAGGGTATTCGAAGTAATTCGTAATCATTATCATATAACTGCCGTTCAGACAAAGTAATTAAGTAAGTAAGACAAAGTAATGTATATTAAGAATCACCAATTAAATGTACATCAAATAGTTTTTTGTTTAGATTTTCTGATCTCAAATTGCAGTTTATCAAAAAACGAGTTACACATAAGTTCGCTAAAGACGAAGGCTTTTATATATATTTTTTATTTTTATTTTTTCTCCAATATGTTTTTTTTTTACGGCGACAGTATTGCTGTAATTTTCAAGTGGGTTATTATTTCATATGATAAAGCCTCCTAGTCATTTTCGCGCTTTAACGAAATCTATAATAATAAAAAGGTATAATACTCTGAGGAGTTTAACACGTCATTTCCTAAAAGACAGATATGTTTTTACAAAGTATATACGACTGGATGCTAACCGTAGTATAACGCTGCCTCTCAAAGTACAGAAACATTGACAGAGTGTATGGTAATTAAAATACAATTTCAATACACTATGTACGCGTGATTACTTTAATCAGAATTTTTGTATATACAAATTATATTCATAACTAATTTTATATAATACAGGTTTAAATAACACAAGCCTCACTATTTTTAAACTTAACAATTTGTTCTTCATATTTTTTTGTTACATGAATATGACCGGACGTCCGCGTATCATATGGGTTTATATTGAAAAGCAGCGCTGCAGTACAGTAGTAAGTACTGCAGCATATTGCTAAATACGATTGCCAGTTGTTTAATTTTTTTTTATTTATCTATGTGTTAATTATTTGGCTGGTTCCAACGATAAACTATTTGTATTTTTCTGTCTTTGTTTGAATGAATAATAAAAACGGGCGGTAGGAATTTATACCCGAATGGGTGCTATAACCATACAAATAATGCGACACAGTGACTAACTTATAGTTAATACGTTTTGGAATCAATCAATGTATATCCAGTTTTGGAAACATTATACCAAATGATCACGACGGCTTTCAGGGAAGCAAGGAAGCAATCATGGTTTGGGTGTTGGGACAGCGCATCAATCTACGTAGGTTCGAATTTTTGTCACTGAGCCGGAGCGGAGTAAAATCATAGTTTAAGATACTTTCTTAGCATATCTGGCTAATTACAATCCTCAAACTGAAAATCTTATCAATAGCTTTTTTTTTACATGGGAAAATCCCTATGGATTTCCACACTAGCCGGGTAGCTGAGGGTAGGGTATCTCCGACTTGCACGGACTAAAATTCCATTGTGCCTTCAATCACCTACAGGGGAGCAGGAGCTACCGAACTGGTACTGCGTCTAGTTCCATGCAGATGTCGGTCCCTCATCAGGAGTCTCGTCGCGGTCGAGGGATCAGAATCGTAGACTCCTCAGAGGAGGGTGAGAGTTGTCCTCCTCGACGTTCATGGGAGGCGCATCGCCACAATGCGCCTCAACCATACGGGCCTGTGCAGAAATTCTGCCAGAGCATGTGCCCTTTACGCAAGTCCTTTTACGGAAAGCTCAGGTCATCGTTGACTCTTTTTTTCATATCATAGGAGGCATACGAATAGGTGGGTTACCTGATGTTAAGTGATCACCACCGTCCATAGACACTAGCAACACCAGAGGAGTCACAAGTGCGTTGTCAGCCTGTGTTGGGGGAGAGGAGGGGAAGGAAGAAAAGAGGAGAGGGGGAATGTGAGGAGAGGTGGGCCTCCGGCGCTCTGACAACTGGCACTGACCGAACAAAACGCAACAATGCAAACACTGCTACTTCATGTCAGTTTCCTGTGAGAGGGTGGCACTACCCTGGAGTAGCCGTTCCACTCATGCTGAAAGCAGGAATAGCTTTAACGTGGCTCTACCACTTACAAAACTCTGCGCTGCTGTGAACTTCAATCGCGGGAGTATTCCAATATCTCCAATTAAAAGTTTAAATTCCGCACCTTGTAGCTTTAAAGTGTTCACCATCCTACACCTACACCGGTAGTGGTAGAGCCAAGCTGAAGCCATTATTGTTTTCAGCACGAATGGGTCGGCTCATCCGAGGAAGTACCACCCTCTCACAGAAAACCAACGTGAAGTAACAGTGCTTGCATTGTTGCGTTTTATTCGGTCAGTGAGAGAGCTGGAGACCCACCTACCCTCCCCTTCCCCTTCCTCCTTCCCTTCCTGTCCCCCCCGCCCTCCTCCCAAACACAGGCTGGCAACGCACTTGTGACTCCTCTGGTGTTGCAAGTGTCTATGGACGGTGGTGATCACCTAACATCAGGTAACCCATCTGTTCGTTTGCCTCCAATGATAAAAAAAAATATATATCACATCACACATCGCATCACATCATTTAAGATTAGATAAGATTGTGGTCGAAAGCTAAATCCTACAAAGTACTAAAAAAAGTGTAGAACTGTAGTAGTTGCCGTTATTTTAAATTACACTGTGCTCATGATTAAATGTAGTGTCGTCATCTGCACATGTCATTTGCCGTGTTGTTATAATCATATGGAAAAACATCATTCTCCGCCACGTCTGTCTGTCTACTGGCTATAAACTCAAAAATTACTGAACCAATTTCCGTGCGGTTAACGTCAGTAGATAGATTGATTAACGAGGAAGATTTAGATATATCATTTTAAAGATTTTGTGTAAATTGGTTAAAATAATTGGTTAAGATAATTGTAAGTGTCGGAAAAAGTCAAGCCGCCTGGAAGCTTTTATCAAAACCGCTGCCTTTGAGATATAAGACAATAATTAAGATAAACGATGTAAACGAAGTCACGGCTATCAGCTAGTGGAGTAATAAATATGAAATAAAAATGTCATCTAGTCTCCACGCAATATCACCCTTATTATTTTGTTGCTTTAGAGTTCCAGTTTTTAGAATGAATTTTATTACTAAGACATATATCCAACGAAAATAACAAGGTTGTTTTCAGAAGAACTAGACATGTTCAGGATCAGGTTACAGCAATCTTAATAGAATTCCAGTGACTATATTTTTTTTATGTAATGTTCCAAAGTAAACAATGTGATTAGAAACGCTCCGACATAAAAATAAAATATGGCAGATTGTATTATATTTATTTATTTTAAATTCTCTACGAACAATATATGAACAGTCATAATGTCATGTCATATTTTGTGATAGAAATATGATTTCGTCAAATGATCAAAAAAGAAATTCTGTAATTCACAATTGAAACTAATTGCTACCATAGACATACTTTATAGTGAAGAAACAGAGTGTGTCGTAAAGATAGGCGATAAAGCGAAACTTGTTAAAAGTGAAAAAAAATACAAAAAAATCCAGCGTCCCGTGGTGTTCCCAGGCGTTCACCCGTTCAAATACTGATCGCTCCCGACGTTGCTTAACTTCGGTGATCGCACGACAACCGGTGTTTTCAACATTGTGCCCGATATGATGTTAACTCCCAGCAATTTACGTCACACAAAAAGGTTGTCGATCAGAATTTCAATGCCATAAGAAGTTTCACTTTATGGAGGAAGAAAGAAAACATTTATTTGTCACATGCACAACATACAACAACAAATACATAGAACAATACAATTGGACACAATAAAAAAATGTTACACGAAGTAAAACTGGTTTCCTCGTCCCAGTACGAGATTGCAAGCATTGTAGCGTTGATGATTTGATAAAACCTTTATTTGCAATATCAAAGATGGATGAATATTGTTTGACACACATTATTGTATGTACGCATTTTTTAAACTGAAAATGGCAAAGTATTGTTATACAGCATACTGCGCGCTCTGGCGGACCGGTGGGACTCTCCAATGCTGGCTCGCTGGATACGACTACATATAGTCGTACAATGAATTTCCAACATCATCGGGGGTCCACCCGAACCTGCCACTTTGGTAACATTATGTGTTGTTTTTTTTATTCATTTATAATTTATTATTATTACTCAACTTAAACTTGTAATTATAGCAGAAAATATGGATGTAATCGTATGATGAGGCTGAATGAATTAAATGATATATTATTATTATTTCCCAAAGATGTTAAAAATACATTTAAAATGTATGGAAAAATATTAGACAGAAACTTATAATACATTTTATAAGACGATAAAATTGACGCTAAATTGTTCCTAAACAGAATAGATCGAAAACGAATTTTCGTAATTTCAACATAAGAGAAGGAGCGAGGATGCGTAGCGCTCAATCATTCCATGCCTATTATCACAAAATCCGACATAAGCCCGGCTTAAATATTAGAAGTAGGAAGGGAAAATCGCCCGATCCCGAATCGCATATAGGGCATGTTATAGACTTTGATCGATGACGTTCTCGTTCGAATTTAAGTAGGTAGCTACGCTAACTAGACAACTTTAGTCAGAGAGATTGAGATTAAAACGATATTTGTAAATTAATCAGATTAATATTATAAGTGGCAATTGTACTACCAACTTTTTTTTCTACAAGCCTTGATCATCATAATTCCACCATAAGAAAGTATTTATGATACAACGATTGTACACAAAACAAATTTGGGGCCAAATCTTCTTTTAACAGTATTTTGATCGATGATGTTCTCGTTCAAATTTAAGTAGGTAGCTACGCTAACTAGACAACTTTAGTCAGAGAGATTGAGATTAAAACTATATGTATAAACTAAATGAGATTAATATTACGAGTGACAATTGTATTAACAATTTTTTGACAGTAATCCTTAATACATAATTATATAATAAGAATATATTTATTCACAACGATTGTACACGAAACAAATATGGGACTAAATCTTCTTTTAAAAATGCAACAATGTAATTTAAAAGATGGTAGTCGAACGTCAAACTGCCAATATTTTTGCAAACTTCCCTACTGACTTCTGTCTCAGGCTAGCTTTTTTAGATGACGATTTTTAACCCAAAAGGTTCACTTCTCTATACGATTTTTCAACCATTTTCTATTACTTTTCTTCATAGACAATTGGCCTATATTTAAATACTATCTCGATATCTTCAAGGTAAAATTAAAAAAATAGAAATTTACATACTACAGGAGAGTAAAAAGAAATTTCGTAAAAAATGTCATTAATAGTTTATTAAGGATTTTTCCCTGTATATTGTTAAAAGAATAACGTAGATGAAAATAATCCTACATATAATTGGAATATTATTATTTAAAAATAAAAAAACTCGTAACCAAACAAAGCAAATGCATTACAAAACGATACACTCTCTTATAATTTTCTTGCCAAAAATAATAGATGGAAACGCGTCGGAGCGTCGAGCAATCAATCAGGAGAAGGCGCCTCCACTCTCGATCCATGTGCTCGAATGTGCTCCTTAGATTGATCATTAACGACCTATGTAGCTATTATTTCGTTTCGTTGAGTCATTTGTAAGTTAATCGCGTTAGTGAATACACGTGTGCTTTCACGAAGTTACGTCATTATTCTCACATTATTGATTTTACTTATTAGAAATTGGCGTTGGAGCGTGGCCTTTTTCGCGTTAATTTAGACTCTTTCCATCCCTCTGGAATAGTACATAATTTTGTATAAGATACTCTACATTCTTTTTTATATCGCAGATAATGTACAAAACTTATCATAATCGATCTAGTTATTAAGGCTTGAAAGTGCAGCAAACAAACTCACATTTATTAGCATTACTTATTTATAAGGATAGGACCTAGAATTAGGAATACTGCAAGTGAAAGGATACACACTCGCGGTATTCTTCTAGGATATGAAGCTTCATGGTCTCTTCTATTACATAAAATAATAATATCAAAACAAATACTAATAAACAACAAAGAGAAACATAGGTAACGTTTGTCCTAAGAATTTCAAAAGTATGGATAATATCTTAAATAAACCTAGGTTGAATGACCGGTGATAAAACATGCGAGCGGCGATCCGGGGTTAATAACTCAATAAACCCTCTTGTTTGTTCAAAGTTCGAAAAGTTATCCTTTATTTGTTGGTTGGCTTCGTTGCACTTATTACTTAACTTATTTCACTCATTGACACTTTTATTTAACATAGACGTTTAGAGGATTGAGTATATTTTTTGTATGTTTCTAGATAATTAGATCAAATATTAAGTACCTATTTTTTTAATTGATTTAAAACGAGAATCGAATACTGAATGTCCCCCATAAATATTGCTACTGTCTAAACATTTACCTGGTATAATCAACACACCTGTAGTCCGGTAAAACTGTTATGGCCTTGCAAGGCCAATAATCTACGCAGTTCGGAAATAAAAAAAAAACATCACACGTTAATAAAATTGAAGTGTCTGTTTGTAACGGCAAAATAACAGCTTTTTTATGAAATTTATATGAAAGTACATACGATATGTATAACAAAAAAATATATTTCTAAAATGTTGTGTGTCTGTTTGTTCCGGCTAATCTCCGAAACGATTAGACCGATTTTGACGCGATTTTCGCTGACCGATATTTTATGTTATCAGGATTTAGGATAGGTTTATTTCAGACCGCAGAAGGGGCCCCTTACGAAGGGCTGACATCTGCCGAATGAGCAGACGCAGAGCCGTAAGTAGTTTCTGCTCCCCGGTAAAATAGGTGTAAGGGTTTGATTTCCCCATCTAAAAGAAAAAGGTTTATTTCAGGCTGAAAATCACCTGCGACTTCATCCGTGTGGGAGTTCGAAAAAAATATTGTTCAGCGCTCCTGTGTACAATGAACACCATATATTTTGCTAAATTATAGGCGGTTGAAGTCTTTGTTAACAGCCGCTATGTAATGTGATTACAATAGAAAGGTAAACCAATTAAAGATAATACGTGTAATTTGATAATTTGTTTTTAATAGCATTAAGAACAAGTCTATGCTTAGCACCGATCTGTATTATATGATGAAATTAATTTATATCAATCCCAATAATAATTTAATATAATAAAATAGTAAAGATACCGGGTAGGCTTATTCGTTCATTTGTCATACACTAAGACAGGAAACAGAGAAAACATTGATATAGAGTATAATTTAGCAGCTTTTAAGTTATAAACAAACAACAGATAGGCAGACATCGCCTTTTATTATGAGAGTATTATATACGTAAGAAAGGATAACTACTTTTAGTTTTAGTGAATTCTAATTTCGTAGGCTCAAGATTTGAGGGAAATACGTTTAGCGTAGTAGTGAAGAGAATAAAGGAACTATATAGTCATATTTTTACTCAATTACTTTTAGTGTTTTAAATCTATACATGCAAAAAGAATGTAAATTGACGTGTTCGATTTTCGTGAAAAAAAAAGTTCAGGTGTCTTGGAATAAGTAATATAATTTCTATCGTTTTTAGAAATGTCTGTCTGTTTGTATGAGCACACATAACTGTTAAAATACTGAATTCACAATAAACTCTCAGAATCCTAGTCGTAAAGCATATTTTCGATAGTAACTTAATCTTTATTTCATTAAAATCAGTCGACTTTATCAAAAGTTATTGTAGTTTTAATGATGACGCAACGTGAGTACGAGAGAATAGACAAGTAAATGGACTTAATATTAATATATTGAGATGATTTTATTAATCACTGCTTTTTTGATATAAGCTTCCAAGCAGACAAAGACGCAGACAGGCATAGCTAGTTTAAACTACACTCATCAAAAAAGTCTAAGCAACATGTACTAATTTAAATTTTAGGACAGTTCTTCACAATATAACGTTGTATTTTATTTTTAAAATAATATATTTAGGGTTCTATGATGTAAAAATAACAGCTGTTGTCTTTATAAGTTCTTTTAATAACAGAAATGAACAATATAAGAATATACTGTAGAAACTAAGATACATAAGAAACTAAACTTTTTTTTTACAAAATGAAATTTCTAAGAAAATGTATTTATTGTGAAAGAATAGAACAATTTAATACAAAGTATGGTCTCCTCTGCTATATAGGACTTGTCGGCAACGATTATTCATTGAATTAATGAGACTGTTTATGTCATCTTTTTTTTTTTACATGGGGAAATCCCTTATGGATGCCCACCCTCCCGGGGGAGAGGATGGGTTATGTCCGACTCGCACGGACTAAAACCCCACGGGGTGCCGACAGACCGTGATGTTGGGGCGGCAAGGGATCGTTCTCTGCTATTCCCCTTGAATAGCTGCCCCAACGGTCCACCCGGCGGAAGGTTGCCGCCAGGCTCCTACCTATAGAGAGGCAGCTGGGTACACGCCAGCTGCCCCCCCTCGTCCGCCGGACCTGTGCAATGAAGGGATGAGCCCCCCGACTACATCCCCTCAGGTCCGACTATGGTGGCAGGAGAAGTTGGGCAAATCGCCGCCTCCTCCTGCCGGTCCTCCGTCGGCGAAGACGACCACTCAGGGGGTCCGCCTCGCGGGCCCTCTCCGCCGCCTCCTTTTGCGAGATGACTTCCTCACAAAAGGAGGCCACTGCTCGCCACGCCTGCTCGCTACCGAGCATGGACGAGACCACGCTCGGCAGCGACAAATCCGCTCCTACCACCGTCGCCAGAATGCGGCGCTCCACCTCCCACGCAGCACACTCAGGGAGAGTGTGCTGTGCGGTATCTTCCTCAGCGCCGCACTCATGGCAGGTGGCGGTCGGCTCCCTGCGAGCGATCCGGTGCAGGTACCACCCGAAACAACCGTGTCCGGTCAACACCTGCACCAGCCTGAACGACAGGGAGCCCCATCTCCTCCCAATCCACTCCCGCAGGACCGGGCGGACGGCGTCGACGGTGTGCCTCCCGAAGCGCGCGTCCGCCAGGTCCTGCATCCACCTCCCTATAGCCCCCTCCCGCAACTCCCGCCTTTTAATTTCTATCTCCCTGGGAGCCGGAGGCTCCCCACTACGCCTCCTCGCCGCCGTGAATTCGTACACGGTGGCGAGCACCCCAGCTTCCAGCTCCCAGGGAAGGGAGCCGGCGAGCGTAAAGGCCGCCGCCGTTGACACCGTCCGGTATGCCCGGATTGCCCTCAGTGCCACCGTGCGCTGCGTACTGCGCAGCGCGCGCACGTTGGTGGCACCGAGGGCATCAGCCCAGACCGGTGCCCCGTAAGCGGCCATCGCCCACACGACTCCCATGAAGAGTCGACGGCACCCGGCACCCGGCCCCCCAATATTGGGGAGCAACCGACCGAGTGCCGCCGCCGCCCTAGCAATTCGCGGCCTGAGCCCCGCAAAGTGGGGCTCGAACCACCAGCGCCCGTCCAGGGTGAGGCCCAAGTATCTCATGTGGGCACCCACCCTGATCCGGGCGCCCTCCACCATAATGTGGGCCCCAGGTGGTGGCCCCTGCCGAGGCCCATGAAAGAGTATGGCCTCGGTCTTCTCGAGGGCCACCCTGAGGCCCAACCTTCTTATGCGCCTGACCACGAGGGTTGTGGCCATCGTGGCCAGGCGCTCTACCTCTCTCCAGTCCTTCCCCCGGGCTACGACTAGGGTGTCATCCGCGTAGCAGATTAGGCGCGCTCCATATGGGATCAATCTCCATATGGGATCCATCAATTATTTTTACGGTAAAATGCAAATTTGTTAAGGCAAACCTAAAAGTTTATTTTAATTGAAAAATGCTTTTTAAAGAACCGAGCTAGGCTCGGTTACCCAGGTACTACATAGTATAAAACAGAGTCCTCCGCCGCGTGTTTGTTTTTCTATTCACGAAATCATTGAACAGATTTTCATGCGATTTTCAATAATAGATAGTTATTCAAGAGAAAGGTTTAAATATATCATTTGTCAAGATTTTTCTAAATTGGTTGAAGTATAACAATATTTGTTAGAAGTTTCGGAAAAAATCGTTAAAAACGCTGCCAAATCCCTTTGAGATATAAAACAATTAAGATAATAAACAACGCAAATCACGCTCGGCTCAAGCCTAGGTCTGTTCGCCCGGCGTGGAGCCCTTGATTGCGCTGCTCGCGCGATACAGTAACACGAAATCTTACATCACTGTAACAACATTACACATATCACCTCCACACACATGCACGCATACACGCTTACACATGAAAGTGGAAGGGTTTTATGTTTTTCCTTTATCGAACTGAAATAGATTAGAAAATTATCTGATACGAAATATATATAAGAGTCATTGAGGTATGTTTACTTGGTGCAAATATATGTTCCAACAACTTATATATGTATGAATAGTTAGCTTAGTTTAGCTCAGATAGCTCGCGAATTGCACGTATCAGGCAACAGCTCAAGCCCTTCAGCTAGTTGTCATATAAAACCGGCTGAGTGCCTTACGTGCTCGCCTTAGTAGTTCGGTGAAGTTTTTTAAGACCTTGATAGGCCGATGGCGTAGACAGATCGAGAAAAAAAAACAAAGCAGACAATGTCGCATGTATCAGCTAGTATACCAAATAAAGAAGATTCAAAGATACGAAGTACATTTTGTGATGAAAAATAAAGATACACCCGTTGTAATACCTAACCGACTTCGATTTTAGATTTTAAATTTAGTTTTATACGTTTATCGTAATAAAACCACCCGCTCTTCATAAATAAATATCGTAAAAGTATCTAACGACCGATTTGTATTAAAATTATGGTCAAAGTACAAAAACACCCGCTGCAGTAATAACCTGAAAGATTAACTTCTCGATAACTTTTCCAGTAGATAAACTTGGCCTCTTTATATTAAATTATTCCATAACTTCTGAGGTACGACGATTCGTGGAGATTTTCACCGACGCTAATTGATTGATATTTCAATTTCGAAACTTGGTGTTTTTGTTTCATAATGATAAATAGAATTTAATAAAATTTAACTTTACGAACTTAAAGTGAAAAGTTTACCGTTTCGTATAAGATTATTTTATCGAGATTCGTGAAGTTTGTAATATGAATAACGAAGCTAGTTACTTTTATATTAACTGAATATCTTGTCTTATAATGCCGCAACAAACTTAAACACTACTGTTGTTCATATACGGTGCTATTACAAAAAAGTTAAATACGTATTGAATACTTACTTTAAAATGGTTTCGTATTTAATGACCCGCACGAGGCCGAAGCAAGTTTGCGTTATCTTTTTTCGCAAGTCTAACCTAATCTAACGAAAGTGAGACAAAAGACCAAGATGGCGAACACAAAGCGACCGCGGTGCATTTAAAACGTAACCTTTTTAAAGCACATATTCAATACTTTTTTAACTTGTTTATAATAACACCGATATTATTTAACACGTCCAATGTGAACCGTGATTTAATACTATGCCTCCTTTGCGGAGGAATGTAATATACCTATATATAACGATGTTATACGATCGTAAACACGCTAAACTTAATTTGTACTAATTTGTAGGTGGCAGAGATACGCTGAAGCTATTGCAGGTTTCGGTATGAATAGGTCAGCTTGCCCGGGTTAGTACCACCCTCTTACAAAAAACCGACGTGAAGTAACAGTACTTGCTTTGTTGCATTTCGTTCGGTCAGTGAGAACGACGGAGGTCCACCTCTTCTCAGCTTTCCTTCTCTTCTTTTCTTCCTTTCCCCCACCTTTACACAAGCTGGCAACGCGCTTGTAACTCCCCTGGTGTTGCTAGTGTCTATGGACGGCAGTCATCACTTATCATCAGGTTACCCGCCTGTTCGTTTGCCTCCTATGATATAAATAAAAGTACTTATAAGATATCTCTTTATTCCTTTTCTTAAATATAATTTCTATACATTTAAATGTACTTGATCATGTTTTCTTTAAAAATGATATCAATAAAACTCTCAGAGTACAATTTTCATTGTATATTCTTATACGCAAAATTTAAAATTTTTATTTTAAAAAATCTTCTATTCCACTCAATATTCATTCTATGTGAAAATACTCAGCCGTTTTTATTGCTGATAAAAAGAGTTTACTTTCCGAACGGTCGTGGTAGGAAAATTAGATCTTGTCTTATTCTGAAAAGTTTTAAAAACAGCTGAAGGTCGACCTCCGCAAAGCATACAAATCGACAGCGAAATAACATTGGCAAGAATTAAATGTTCGTATTTTTCCAATTTGAAATGAAAACCAAATAGAAATTCTGGAATAGAATTCACATTTCTAGTGGTGTTTGTTTTTTTTTTTGTTAGTTTCTTTTGGTAGTCAAATTTTGATAAAAAAAAATTGGCAATGACAGAATTCAAAACAATATTGCTTTACTAATTTCTATCAAAGATTTCCTCATATTCCTCTTTTTTCTCCATAAGATTTACTATCTAGAATAGTTATAAAATGCATTTCCATTTATTTGTAATACAGGTCATTATGTAATTTCTAAATAATTTGAAACTTAAAACCGACGAGACTCTCATACGTTTTTCCACAATTGTCTTCTTCTAATTATATATAAATAAAATAATAAAGACCTTCAGTTGTGCGCGTTGTTATTCAACGATGTATACTTTCTCGTCTTTGAGAAGTGGTGATAGCGGTGTGATACACATATGCAAGATAACGCAAACGAAGTTGCAGGCAATAAGTACTTAATTACAGGGATATCTAATTACAGGTTAATGTGATGTGATGTTGAGAAAGGTCTCTTGGTTCGTTGTGGGAACTGTTTTATTTGAACAAATTATATACGCTGTTTTTTTTAAATATAGTTTTGGTTACTACTTAAACTTTTATGGACTTAAATTGTTAAATTTCATTTTGTACTCACTGTAATAGTTTGAATGTTCTTATAATATCTCATTGCAACAAGTTATTTTGTAATCTAGAAACTAAACACTCCATTGATATGTATAGATGACTATCTGTATCATCTATATGTATGATATGATATAAAATCTATGTATTTAAGAAAACGGATATCATTACTTTGTTAGTAAATTAGTGAGACATAAAGGTTGACCCTTTTGGGACAGTAAATAACAGGCAAGTTAGCAACTTGGCAACTCATAAGGATATCGGTAAGACGATTAAATACTAACTTTGATGGATGTTATATCCGCTGTCCTGAGCAAGTGAGACCCTGTTTTACATATATGGTTACTCTATGCCATATACTTTTGTAATCACAATCACAACCTTTATCAATTAATATCAACACAAAGAAAAAGTAATTCCATTCTCTGTCTATAGTTTAAAAAATAGTGGTTATCTCATATGATTTTTTGGAAGTATTTAAAAGGAGATAAACGTTTTCTAATTTTTGTCTGAGTAGTCAGGTGAAGCTGATAAGACCATGTTAGGTCAATAGTGTAGTCAGTTCGGAAAAAAAAGAATAATCACCAGCAATCACTACAAACAACAATTCTGTAATTTAATATACAGGCTGAAAATTTAGATAGTAGCTATATTTATGGAGAATAGTAAGAACTCAATTCTCCTCTTGAATCAATTAAAAAATAAATGCTTAATATTTACCTCAGAAAAATACACAAAATTATACGCTATCCTCTACGCTTCGATGTTAAAGCACAGTGTCAATGACCGTCCGGTGATTTCTCTTTTATTTGAAAGTGAACGTAGGAATGGTATGAACAAAACAAAGCGTTTATTGACCATTCTATTATTGAAGGCTATTAGCTCCTTGTCACCCCTTACAACTTTGGTTGTTGCACCTGGGCTTATTACGATTGTGTTTATACTTTACAAAGTCTTAGGACAAAATTTAATTTAGGTCCTCTTTGTTATTTATTAATATTTATTTTGATGTTATTATCTTATATGTAAAATGTCATCATGAAGTATCATATCCTAGTGTTTAACATTTCACCTGGTATAAGAAAAACAATTATGAAATAGTCACAATGAATTATTGCTATTTTAATGAACTTAACCATTTACTGGTTATTTATTATTTTTTTAATATTACTACACGTATTAATTTTAATATTTGATAGCTAAGAAAGATATATTTTTTACTATGTTATTCAAACAGTAAAGTTATGGTTCACATAATTCAAATATAAATCATATTACATTGAATGAAACTTGAAACCTATGATAATACACAAGTCTAAATTTAAATTTGCAATCTATACTAATATTATAAAGCTGAAGAGTTTGTTTGTTTGTTTGTTTGGTTGAACGCGATAATCTCAAGAACTACCGGTCCGACTTGAAAGTTTCTTTTAGTGTTAGATAGCTCATTTATCGAGGATGGCTATAGGCTACATATCGTCACCTTAAAATCAATAGGAGCGGAGCACTAATGAATAATGTCTCAAAATCGGTCTATTTTCAGAGCATCCACTGCGTGTCAGTGTCAGTATTATATGCGTTGCCATGGTAACATGATAACATTCTGTCGGAAATATTATCATGGTTTATTTTGTGTTCCTGTTCAAAAGTTTATTCTACGTTATTTTTAATTCCAATTTTTGATTATACGTAGTACGTTGCTATCGCAAACATTTTTAAAGTCTATTTTGTGCTGCTATTCTAAAAGGTTAGTAATAATAATATTCGACCATCAACACAGGCGAAGGAATTAATCCATACTGCCAATTCTGAAGTTGTCAATATAATAATAAGTGCCAAATCTTCTATATAATATTTCGTAAATTTTTATGTTCCTAATTTTCAAGACCCCAGAATACATGATCCGTGGTATTATTTTTCATTCATCTCACTTATGCACAATAAACAAACCATATTACATAAAACGATACAAATTTAACACAATATAGAGTCAAATAACACAAGATTATGAATAAAATATAAAATCTCCTACATGACAGACTGAAATCCCGTCAAAAACTCCTCAAAAAGTTTATTCTACGTTAGTTTTGTTTTTTTGGTTTGCGATATATTACGTATTATAAGAATAAAGTGTGTGTATGTAATATTAAAATAAATACTTTTTGATGAATACATATATCTGCGGTGCTACAAATATCAACATTTTTTTATAATTCTGTCGATATGTCTGTTTGTTTATTTGTTCCGGGTAATCTCCGAAACGACTGGATCTATTTGAACAGTTTTTTTTTCTTAGAAATGACTACACTAATGATCTAGCAAGGTCTTAACAGCTTCAATGGACTACAAGTAATATTTCAACGGGAATTTTACGGGCAAATAACTAACTAATTAGCTGTTTTATTTTAAGCTAGCGAGTTCAGCAGACGATACCCGATATTATATCTATAGAATAAAAGATTGAACACATATTGTTCCATAATGTATAGCTTAATATTTTCATTACTTTCTTATATAGTGTAAGTGAGCACTGAGGGTGATACATAGATAGTATTTTAAAGTTCCAGCTATGTGGCTTATGATAAATCCCATCCCATTCGATACACTATTAGTATTCACATATATAATGTAAATGTTACCTGTTACTGTAGATGATGTGCGTGTCATACTTACAAAGATTTTTGAAAGAGTATTTTGAAAGAGTATCTAATAACAATTTTAAATTTATTCAATATATTCAAAAAACGCGTGTGAAGCCGCGGGTAACAGCTAGTTCCTAATAAAACACCAGATATTTGAGATTAAAATGGTCAGTTCGACAGAACGTTAATTTCATATGTAAGAACCAGACACCTGCGAATTTAATAATATCTTTTAACAAATCATTTACCTTTTGTTTTCACATTAATACAAGAGTTGCATAAAAACCACAACACAAATGATACTTGATAAAAAAAAGAACAATCCTGCACAATGGGTCATTAAAAGGGCAATAAGAAAACGCTAAGACGTATTAGGAAATTTACTATTGCGTTTCAATTTCGTTAAGTAGTCACGAATGTCTACAGTTTTGTGAAAGAAATAAAACAAGGGTAATAAAAAGAGCCCGACCGCTTAGCCGCCATCTTGGTGAGATATTAACAACCATAATCAAGCAATTGATTCGGGATTACAGCGATTTTTATGTCACCCGTCAGCGTTGGAGGGCGGCGGCGGCGCCCCGACGACCGCGGAACACGCCATCAATCAAGCGCTGAAACTTTTACAATAACAATGACGAGCGCTCCCGTTAAGAAATTTGCAAAATGAACGCACGTAAGACGTTATAAATGTAGATTTTATGTGTAAGCGATGCGGCCCAATAATGCTCACGTACCAAAAATAATTATTCATTTCCCTTTACATTACAATGAAATGAATAATTTTGAATATATTAGAATTTACTTTATTGTGTTAAATTTACTTTTCGTTGTGCTTTTTTCGAAAACAATAACGATAACATGATAACAATCGTCTACACAAGAAAAACATATAATCTTCTAGAGTTTGTTGCTGCTAACAAATGTTGAGTTTAGGCACTCACGGTATAAAGAACTACATGTAATGTCCATCTGTATCTTTATCCAAGTCGTTCCCACTCCCATAAGTAGATCATCAGCCCATCTCATCGGTGCCCTGCTAACGCTTCTATGGCTAGTTCTGGTACTCAACCCAAGTACTGTTTTCTTACTAAGTATAATTAAACACTTTGAAAGAAAGCATGTCTCAAAAGGATCGCATTGAAAAAATCTAATTATTGACAGAACTCGTCCAAGTTTTTTAAAAAGTATATATGTATATATGTTTACATATATCGCAAACTAGCTGTCCATGTGTATTACTAAAAATTATGATACCAAATCCTTTAAATGTGCCACTGTATCTAAGATATAAAAAACCCCTTGTCACGGTGTTAGTGCTTGAACTCATCCGAAACGGCTGAACCGATTTTTATGAAATTCTATTTGTGTATTTGGAAGTTATGACAATAGGTCGTAAAGTATATTTCATAACTCTAGATGATTACTTACCTATCCAGATTTTTTTTTCAATGTTTTTTGACAATTTTAATTTTTTTCTCCCAGTTCTTGTTCGCGATTTAGTATTTATTTATTTCTATTATTTATTTAGTATTTTTTTATATGAACAATATCCTAAAGATTCAACAGTCGTTCGTATTTCAAACAAAACGAAATTATTTATGTTGCTGAATAACAGATGGCACTACGTCTACCTCATCGTTTTTTTTTTTTCTAAATGACAACGCTGTTGACCTGGAATGGTCTTTACAGCTTCACCGAACTACCGAGACGAGCGCTGAAGGCACTCAACCGATTTGGGATGCTTGGGCGACTAACTCAAGGGTGCACGGCATACCTCGGCTTGGGTTGTCGCCTGTTTTGTACGTACCTCATCGAAATTTCTTCAACACATGCGTAAGTCATTCGCTACACCAACTAGGTATCTGTTTGGGTAAGTACCTAAGTTGTTTGATGCCATAATTCGAAACAGTGGGAGTCACTATAAAAATAGAATTGAAATCGGTAAGTATCCGACTTCACGCAAACGAAGTTGCGCGGGTCAGCTATTAAGGAAATAATATTGTAACTGAACAACTTAACATTAATATGTTAATTATATTATTATTTTTTAGAAATTTTCCTAATGTCTTATTGTCATTTATTCTACTTTCATACGAAGATTTTTAAGCCACGTTTCTCACTTCTAAGCCTTTTATTTTATACAAATCTAGTTATAACAATTACGTACGCAACAAAAAATAAATATCTTACCTTACCATACGTTGAGCAATTGATTTTTATTTATATGGTTTTAATTAAATTAGACAATTAACTTATACCTATTCTTATGGTATTTAATTGTTTAACGTATAAAGTAATTGTTGAACGGAAGAATCAACAAAAGATTCAAACTTGAATATGTGAAAACAAAAAAGCACAGAGGAAACTGATGCTCTCCTTTCTTTAATTTAAAAATTAATATACTCGTGTTATATATATTAGGTAGGAGAATTAATATAACGAAAAAAGACAAATAAATGCAGACCTTTCATAAAGGAATATAATGACTATTTTACTAGAATAGGCTCGAACAAAGTGTGCGCCATTTTCAAATTACACGATTATTTGCAGACGGCGTAATAAAATGTTGGGCTCTATAAAAGTAGGTTTTTGCTGCAATTAAATATAATAGATCTACATTTCAAATGATTACTGTTTTAAATGATCTCCAAGATTCATCATTTAATGTCTACTCATTTTGAAAATGTGGTAAATAATGTAGTTAGAAGAATTACCTAAGAATATAATAATTTTTAATGTAAAATTAAGTTTAACTGTTTATCCAAATATAAACAATTAATTAATCATATAAAAATGTGTTTTGAGAGCTTTCGATAAATTGTGTAACTATTTTTTATTATGTAAATAAACTAGCCCTCAACTTCGCCTGACACAACAAAAACATAAGCTTTGCCACATTTGTCCAAAGTAAGAAAACACATGTTGTTCGCATAGCGTTCATATAAATCTTAATTTCATTAAAAATTTAATAATCCTACATTAAATGACAGATAAAATACAAAACGAATAAAAATAATTTCATGCAGTAGTTTTTGAGTGACACACAGTAACAGACCTATATAATTTTATTCATTTAGATGTTATTATATTTATATAGTACCTGGGCGATTCAGCCTAGCTAGGTTCTTTGAAAAACATTTTCATATTATAATAAAATGTTAAATTTGCCTCACCAAATTAGCATTTTTTGCACAAAAAATATTTAAAAATATATCACTCTTGTTTTTTTTTATTAAAATAAACTGTTAGGTTTGCCTCACAAAATTAGCATTTTTCTACAAAAAAAAAAACAACTCGGATTTGAACTGGGTTTACACGGATTTTCGAAGGAACCGATTTCCATCTGGGTTATTTCTGTTTTGACAGCGGCAACGAAATTTACCTATATATTCTAGCTATATTTTTTCATTGCCTAAAAACTTAGTTCAAAAAGTTTTTCTATGAATAAAATCTAGCTATATTAATTTAACGTCCCGAAACTACGTATGTACATACTAAGTATCACGGAAATAGATGACACCGTTTCCGAGATCCTGAATATATAACAATATAAAAAAATACAAGAATTGCTCCTTTAAAGGTATTAGATTAATTATACTAGCACGATAAAAAAAAAGATATAATCCAAGCATAATCCGTATAATAGATATAATCCGAGAACAAAGGAGACCAGTCACAGATCGATTCTTTGTCTTGGTCGGCATTGTCATCTTAGCTTCCAAGCCTCTTAACTGCTATACACTGGCTGATGTTGAACGTAATTTTATTTTATATCATAGGAGGTACGCACATGTGGGTCAGCTGAAGTTAAGTGATCACCACCGTCCATAGACACTTGCAACACCAGAGGGGGGGGGCTGAGAAAGAGAAGAGGAGAGAGGGAAAGTGAGGAGAAGTAGGCCTCCGGTGCTCTCGCTGATCGAACGAAACGCTTTTTTTTTTATTGAAGCACGACATAGTGACTGCACTATGCCTGATGTTAAGCATAGTACAATCCAAAGACATCGGCAACCACCGAGGGACAGATTATCCATCGCCGGTCGCCGCTGTCATGCCATGCGCAGAAGCGAGTCATTATGGCTGGCTTTTTCGCCATATGCATGGTGATTGCGACCCAGTAGGGCTGTAAAACCCTACCACCCCGCTTTCGCCATTGCCTTGTTCGTTATTCAACAGGGTGCACCACGTGCAGGTGAGGTTGGCTTGGGTGTCTCAAGTCTTAAGATGTTACTCGACACCCGATACACCCCAACGCTACAATGCATATACTGTTACTTCACGTCAATTATCTGTGAGAAGGTGGTATTACCCCGGACGAGCCGACCCATACATGCTGAAGCGAGTAATAGCTTCAGCGTGGCTCTACCACCTACAGAAGGTATACAGACCGATTTTTATTAACTTCAAGAAAACGAAGTTCTCAATTCAGCTATATCTTTCCTTAAGGTTTTTACCTCAGATGTTCGTCAACATCCTTTGTGAAAATTTATTTATTTATTTTACAGTGAATATATTAAAAAAAAGAACAGTACAGACGAATTTGACAGATATGTTTATAATAAAATAAAAAATAAAAAAAAGAGGTTGATATTTTATGCACTCTGACCACGAACAAAAAACAAGCAACGTTGGAGAGAGGTTCGCGTAATGCTTGTCGCCACTCCAAACCTCTAATATAAAGGCGTTTTTACAATATCCCCACTAAATAAACTATTTTATTTTAACGTTTGAACTTCTTGATTTGACTATATGACCTTATGAATCTACCACAAAATTAAAATAGGAAAGTCATTAATCGCCCTATAATTATTAGATAGATTCCTTTTTTTATTATCTAATAAAATATCACATTACTTTCATTTTTTTATGTTATAGGAGGCAAATGAACAGACGGGTCACCTTATGTCAAGTGATCACTGTCATCCTTAGACACTTGTAACACCAGGGGAGTCGTAAGTGCGTTGCTAGCCTGTGCTTGGAGGAAGGGTAAGAGGGAGGGAAGGAGGGAAGGGCGAGGGGATGTGGTTCTCAGATGCTCTGACTGACCAAACGAATCGCAACAATACAGGCGTTGTTACTTCAAGTCGGTTTTCTGTGAGAGAGTGGAGCTACCCCGGGTGAGCCGACTCATTCATGCTGAAACCAGTAATAATAGGTCCAGCGTGGCTCTACCACCTACAATCTTCATTTAGGATATACGGTTTGGTATTACGTAGAAATGTGTAAAAATAAATACTTTAACAAAAATGAGACATGCGTAACCCTAGACACTTAAGTTTATACATTTAACACTATGTCCAGCTATTTGACCTACGTTAAAAATCTGCTTTGTCCTTTAGGGTCTTCACGTAAACTGTTATAGTCTAGAATCTTACGTTAAGCCGACCGCAGGGTACGATAATTTTATAAAAGCATACAATATGTGTAACAATGTGGAACGATGTAACGGCATACATAAGTATGTCGCATTCTGGAATAATCGCATCACAACGACTCACTTTTGGTTTATCTCGGTTCACAAACAACTTGTATATTTTCAACTGCCAAGCGATTAGATTTAGATATCTCAGTGATCACTTGTTCTTTGATTGCACTGTATTAACCAGATACAGAGTTGTCACTGTGTCGTGCTTCGAAAAAAAAAAAGAGTTTTGCTTAATAAATCAGATGGGTAATGCTAAGGCAAAACGTGTTTTAATATCAACTATCTAGTTTTCTGATTTATTATTCTACAATGAAAATGTATTTTCTTTAAGTGACCATCACGAGGACTGTAAGCGTTTGATGCAGAATTTTGGATTTGTAGATCGTCTTGCCTACTATTTTTTTGGATTCCATTAATTCCACTTTGATAAATTTTTTTTTTTCGTTAAAAGTATTTTTTTATATATAGCGAAGCGGACAGGTATCAACTAGTATAAATATATAATTAATTCAATATATTTCTACACACATCAATTATAACTTCCTAAAAATTCGTCAAACAAATTAATTTATTCCGTTCAAAGCGATTACTGAGTTCGAGGTTTAGCTCTTTTGTAACAATTGTGACTATAACTGTGGAAACCGCGTGATCAATTTTCAACCGAAAAAGATGGCGGCTGTCAGCTCTGACGTCGTACTGGAGTTACAAAGTACGTAAAGACGAATGCTTTAAAATGTATGCAATAGGTAAGATATATTGATAAATGCATCTTTTATGATACTGAAGCCATGTATATACTTTTATTTATATTTGTTTCTACTGTTTTGATAAAATATATAACATAAATCATGATATATAAAAATACAATACTTAATTACATGACTACATTATTGTTACAAAAGATGGGATTGTTTTGTGGGAGTATACTATATACAAAAACTAGCTTTTACTCGTGGCTTCGCTCGCATTAATGTAGATTTGACCTATCCTTAGACGAAATATATCCTGTGTCCTTTTCTATACACCTGAGAACGCCTATACATCATTTCATAATGTATAATCGGTTGTGAAATTAAGGCGTGACAAACAAACACATTGACAATCGCATTTATAATATTACTAAGGAGAAGTAAAGTACAAATATAGTAATTGATCTGATAAAGTTTATGCTTGGCAGTTTATTTCCTTAACATCTGACAATAAAATAAATTAACCATTTAGATTTTATAAGATACCCCTCTATTCAGGTCGTGTAACAGCATCTTAAACATGTTTGTGCATACTTTTATGTTCGTAAAACACTCCCGATGGGAGTATTTGGATACGAGCGTGATAAAAAGTTAGACGGGAAACAAAAAGAAAGCCACGAAATCGTTACGCGCATTACCAACAGTTTGTTCTACTTCTGCATTATACATGACTTTCGGCATGAAATTTTCATATATCCCGTGAGAAGTTACAGTATTGAGTTATGATTTTGAGACTATCCAATATTTATTCGATTCTCTTAGTGGGATTTTAAGTTGTAAGTGTACATACATATATTTTATTTAGAAATCATCATTTATTCTTATATCGACATAAATACTTTACCCGAATTAAAAAGAAAGTTATTTATATACAAAAGGCAAAGCGATTTTGTGTATTATTGTTATTTATGGTTTATTATTTTATTTTTAAGATAGAATATAAACTTACAACTAATATCGGAACAATATAAGTAATATCATAAATATGACCATTTATTTACAAGTTCCCACAGTTTATGTGTTTCAAGGAAAATTGACATTTATTTTTTACATGCGTTTTCTGTTCAGTTATAAAACAATATTGAATCAATTAAGTCACTGTTATAAAGAAATATATTCAAAATGCAATTTTTTGTTCATCCGAATTTATGTATATACTATTAGCCGACAGTGACTTCTTTTGCATATGTATTTCTATATACACTCTTATAATCGGTGATCTCATCCAATTTACTTGACGCTTGTGTATATATTTTGTTTTTTTTTAAACACTCTGTTTATAGCATATAGTCCATTAGTTCGTCTACTTTGTGTATTACGATTGTACCCGACAAATGAAACTACATTTATTACGACAACATAGTTTAATAGTTTAAATGTAACAATGATCCAAAAGTATATAAAATAACTGAAAATAATTAACAAGTGAATGAATTGACACGTCCCACGTTAGCGCATATGCAGAGGACTAATTATTATGCGTTCGCGCAAGCACAACGACATTCTAAAACTCACTATTTTTTTTTTTTCGAACTGTCTAAACTCTGTTGGCCTGACGGGCCTGCACAATTCCACCGGATATTTAGGGCGAGCGCTTAGGGCACCCAGCCAAACAGCAACAAGCTCAAGGGTGCCAGAGTGGTTGAACCTCGGCTTGGGCTGTTGTCTTGGATTCAATGCCAATCGAACTAAAACTAACCATTTGAGCTAAAATAACTATATATGTATACTTTAACGATTTGGTTATCTAGCTTCATTTTGACGGCTGCCCCATCAATCAGTCCGTATCTAAGCAACATACAACTATTTCTTTTTCACCACCGATATTGAGAGTACGCCATCTTACTCTCACATTTTATCTAGGTTAATTTACACATGTGTGCCTTTTCGTGCCTTATGTGCTATCAAACATCGTGTAGATAATGTATCTAAACCTTTTTAGTAAAAATATGATTGACTAACTAATGAAACGATCTGGAAGACAACGCACTCATGCGAATATTGAAGAGGCTGCCAGTGGTGTTTCTTACTTCCTACTGTAAAGATTCAACAATACTCCTTTTGTAGTTAGTTATTACGCGAAAGAATAAGTAAAATCCATCGATTCCCGCGAACTTTTTAATTTATAACATTAATAAGATTTAGAATGACCCATATAAATCTAATAAGACACTTTTATCTCGAAAAGAAAGTTTACTTTTCGCTGTGCGCTGCAAATTATATCTTAGGTCCCCCTAATATTGGAAATCTCTTGTCTTTTAGTAACAAGCTTATTAAGTTTTTTACGGACATGGCATAGTAAAATTTTACGGCGTCCTTATTTTACTACGTGCTCAGTGAGTGCAGTATACTGGGACACCGGTTATCATAATTTTATCTTTATATGGCAAATATTTACTAGTTTTGTGTAGGTGGTAGAGCCCCGCTGAAACTATTTTTGGTTTCAGCATGAATGGGTCGGTTCCTCCGGGGTAGTACCACCCCTCTCACAGATAACCGACGTGAAATAACAGTGCTTGCATTATTGTGTTTCGTTCGGTCAGTGAGAGAGCCGGAGGCCCACGTCCCTTCCTCTTTCCTTCTTTCACTTTCCTTCCCCTCCCCCTTCTCCCATATACAGGCTGGCAACGCACTTGCGACATCCCTGATGTCGCTAGTGTCTATGGACGGTGGTGATCACTTAACATCTCGTGACCCACCAGTTCGTTCGCCTCCATTATATAAAAAAAAAGTTCATGTAGCTAGTTCGCTTTTTTATTATTTCTAATAATATTGTTAAACAGAACTGGCCAATTTAGATAAAGTGTTAAGAATCAATCTAACAATGAATCCCATCTTAAATAACCGACACGAGTTTGGGCAGAGCTACTGCACAGTGCACACTACGACGCCCACTGATAGAGTGAGTAAGGACGACAAGCCCAATGGCGTCTCAGGTCATTAGTAACACCCCCGATATAGTAGACTATAGAAGTAAGTCATTAGTATTACGGAGAGTGCTAATAATATAAACTTTTGCTCGCTTGCCGGATACTTCTTATATATGTAAAATACTAGAACTGACGATGTAAAAATACTACTATAGACAAACTAATGACAAAGTCTCGTTAAAATCACTACTACTATTTCGAGGATTGAAGAGTAAAAACAAGTACCTGGGCGATCGAGCCTAGCTCTGTTCTTTAAAAAACATTTTTAAATTAAAATAAACTGTTAGGTTTGCCTCATTAAATTAGCATTTTTTACATTAAAAAAATTAAATAATTCTCTTAAAATTACAATAATAAAATTATTTATTTAATTACAATAATTGTTAGGTTTGGCTTACAAAATTATCATTTATTGCAAAAAAAAATTACATACACACGGATTCGAACTGGAGTCACACGGAATTTCACCTGAGCTATTTTTGTTTCGATAGCGGCGGTGAAATTTATCTTCATATTCTAGCTATATTTTTCCATTGCCTGAAATCTCAGTTAAAAAAAAAATTATGAATAAAATCTAGCTAGATCGATTTATCGTCCTCGAAACTACCTACATACTAAGTTTCACGAAAATAGATGACGACGTTTCCGAAATTCTGAATACATACAAATATAAAAATATACAAGAATTGCTCGTTTAAAGATATTAAATGGATAGAATATATATAGACAGACATACAGTTTTTCTTTATATGTATAAATTAGTGAGGAAACTGAATGCCTGCCAATTAATATAACATTACTAGATAATGAAAATGACTTTACGTTGTGTATTTACGCTTACAACTATTTATCGGATAAAGCGATACAAACGAAAGTTCTTGTTTGCGCGATTAACAAAATAAACTGTGGTCTAGTTAGTATTCATGATGCCGAACTGATTGTGTATTCAAGTGGCGGATGAAAATGAAATATGGACTATTCCCGGTGAATTTTGAACACAAGGTGACTTGGCAATAACCCCCTCGCTTGTTATTAGCGTTACCATTGTGCCTGATGGATTGTCTTCCATCTTTTTAACTTTCCTAATTAGTAAAAGTTAGGGATTTTCATTAATTTTATTTTCAACTGATCCTTCTTCTTTGCTGATTAATTGATAAATTGATGAACATGTAAAAACTCTGTGATAGTAGAAACATATTTTCTATTTTCCAAGCAGCATGCACTATTTGTAAAGTTACATATAAAATAAAACAACTGTAAATGATTTTAACGAGTGTAATCTAAAGCCAATTGAAAGAAATGCTTATATGATACTGTGTTATCTATGTGAAAAAAAAACGAAACAACCATTCTCGGAACATAAATTTAGACCTGAAGCTAGAGGTACTGAAATAAAGGTATTTAATAAACACGCCATAATTAAAGGTGATAGAGCCTCGCTAAAGCTATTCGTAGCTTCAGTACGAATGGGTCGGCTCGCCCGGGGTAGTACCACCAGACTCACAGAACGTGAAGTAACAGTGCTTGCATTGTTGCGTTTCGTTTGGTCAGTGAGAGCGTCGGAGGCTTACCTCTCCTCATCTTCCCCCTCTCCTCTGCCCTTCCCCCTCCAACAAAGGCTTCCAACGCACTTGTGACTCCCCTAGTGTAGCAAGTGTCTATGGACGGTGGTGATCATTTAACATCAGGTGATCCACCTGTTCGTTTACCTCCTATGATATAAAAAAACGCTTTCTAACTAGTTTATCAGCATAATGCGTACTGAGTCTAACATTTAGTAAGTCGCAAATTATATAAAAAGAGTCTTAAACATATAACTAGCTTCTCCCGCGTTAATATAGACTTTGATGATAACATACAGCATATGTTACTCATTTAGACAGATGGTAAATCTGTATAGGTGAAAGAATTACAAACAAAAAATAAAATCTTTACTCTTTATTACTAATATTAATATAAAAAAACATTATTTCGAAATTAATGAAGGAAAAAAAAAAGGATTGGAAATAATGGAAATTGGAAATAATCCCTTGCAAAAGCTTGTTATTATCATAAACTAAACAAAAGATCTATTAACAGCTACGATACCGATTAGTAATTTAGAGGATAGAAGTAGTACTCATGATTTATGAAAAATCAATTTATACTCAACAAAACTCAACTGAACGAAAAAAATCGAAAAGAGATAAAAACTATTCACATGAAGCAAAGATGTAACGTTAAAAAGAACACTTTTTTCTAGAAAATGTAATTTGCCGTTCATGTCTAAACAGATTTATTTCTCTTATATACGAAAGAAAAAATTCAGCATTTCCTTCCATTCAAAGGCCGTACGCAGAAACAATACGACGCCCCTAACTCGATTCGCGAGCACACTACTGTCTGATTCCTCTTAATGCGAAACGCTCCAAATGGATGCCATTGTTTTCTCCCACAAAAAGCATCAAATAAGTAACAGGGAACCAAATACGAAACGAAGTATGGAGAGCACTCAGCAACACGCCGACTGAAAAAATACGATACCTCTCTATGACATTTCCATGCGTCGTTTTAGTTCAAAAGAGTAATACGCTTCTATTTTGTAACATTTGCAAAATAAATATTTATATTGCTATGTAAGTCAGAAAGGTTTACGTATTAAGGTAAGATTAGTGTGAATGTCAGTGACAAAAAAAAAATATTTGGTTCCGATAACTATTAGTATAAGTAAAGACAGATGGGGCTCCCTGTCGTTCAGGCTGGTGCAGGTGCTGACCGGACACGGTTGTTTCAGCTGGTACCTGCACCGGATCGCTCGCAGGAAGCCGAGCGCCGTCTGCCATGAGTGCGGCGCTGAGGAAGATACCGCGCAGCACACTCGCTCTGAGTGTGCTGCGTGGGAGGTGGAGCGCCGCACTCTGGCGGCGGTGGTAGAAGAGGATTTGTCGCTGCTGAGCGTGGTGTCGTCCATGTTCGGCAGCGAGCAGGCGTGGCGAGCAGTGGCCTCCTTTTGCAAGGAAGTCATTTCGCAAAAGGAGGCGGCGGAGAGGGCCCGCGAGGCGGATCCCCTTAGTGGCCGTCTTCACCAAAGGAGGACCGACAGGAGGAGGCTGCGCTTTGCCCAATTCCTCCTGCCACCGTAGCCGGACCTGAGAGGATGTAGTCGGGGGGCTCATCCCCTCATTGCACAGGTCCGGCGGACGACGGGGGGGGGGGGCAGCTGGCGTGTACCCAGCTGCCTCTCTATAGGTAAGAGCCCGGCGGCAACCTTTCGCCAGGTGGACCGTTGGGGCGGCTATTCAAGGGAATAGCGGAGAACGATCCCTTGCCACCCCAATATCACGGTCTGTCGGTACACCGCGGAGTTTTAGTCCGTGAGAGTCGGACATAATCCATCCTCTCCCCGGGAGGGTGGGTACCCATAATGGATTTCCCCACGTAAAAAAAAAAGGTAAAGCGAATGATTAATATGAAGCGTAAATGAAGTGAATAAGATAATTTGAAGTTCAGGGAAACCTAGTATAAGCTGTTTAGCGATAAAGATAACATCACCGATTTCAATGACCGTCATGTACTGCCTGATCAAAAACCTGAAATACTTGAGAAATATGTTACAAGGTTTGTATATTGTTATAAGAACTATTTATTCTAAAGAAGTCCATATACATTAATTCTGTGAAAAACAATTTGCTGCAATTGCTGCACCAAATTAAAGCTAGACACAAATTATTTTGTACGTTTGATATCTATACTAATATTATAAAGTTGGAGGATTTTTTTGTTTGTTTGGTTGAACGCAGTAATCTCAGGAACTACTGGTCCGATTTGAAAAACATATTATCAGGCTAAGACCAATAGAGCGGAGCACCAATGAAGAATATTTCCAAAATCTGACTTATTTTTAGTTTGAAAGTTTTCGCTACGAGTTAGCGTTACCACAAAGCAACTATCCACGCGGGTTAAGTCGCGGGAACAGCTAGCTATTTATATAATTCTAAATATATCTATTTATTTTATTTCGCTATATGTTACATACTATATAAATCGTGCCTTCTAAAGACCAAGTTATTACTAAAATTCGGTAAATCCAGTATAAGAAAGATTCTAATTTAAAGATAAAGCATTTCAGTAATAATTTGAAACCAGTGCATAACTGAAACTCGGTAAAAGCGTCGGGGATAATTTTAGTTCCGTAAAATTACCGTCCCTACTCATTTTGTTATAGTTAAAGTTAGCTCCTGACGTCATATTCACAAGTGGCAATTGAGTCGACGCAACGCACCGTGCCCAACCAGACTTAAAATTAGTAGACAATATAAGCTTACTGGGTGTACTACTCGCTATAATTAGGTATTTGAATAAGTAAGAGTATATTAATTTATTCGTTTAAAGTTAAATAAGTATAAATATAAAATCATTTCAGTTTTTTATAACTGCGCGTTGGTCTTTGAGACCGACGACATCGTTTGGCTTAATTTTTCGAAGTGAAGACTTCTTTAGACGCGTTGAGTCGTATCTTTTGTTATTATATACGTTTATAATTTCACGTCATGACATGTTAGTAAGCGTGAACGACCGTATTGCGTTTGCGCGGCTTGCGTTAGAATGGCGACACGTTGTATATGAACCCGTATACATCTAATATTGACATTTTCTATTAAGATTTTGTATGATGAACTAATAAACTGTATAAAAAATATATAATTATGAATGCCAATAGAAGTGAAAGAAAGAAAAATTTTTAAATAATTCACACATTATTTAATTTAAAAATTCAAAAGAGAGCACAGTTTAAATTCCATTGTTTTGAGTTTACTCTTATGTCGGCTATCCTTACGATTGTTTTAACTTTTTATTTTAAAACACTGGCGTTTTGCGCTTCTCTGCTACTTGATTTATGGCCTACTTCGAATTAGTATAATGTGAATGTCCGTGCATACATTACATATACCTGTACAAGACGAGGATCGGTCCATCAGACCGACGCGCGGGTATTTCTTTATGTCATAGGTGGCAAGCGAACGGGTGGATCAACTGGTGATAAGTGATCACCACCGTCCATAGCAACACCTTGGGAGTCACAAGTGCGTTGCCATCCCGTGGTTGAGAGGATGGGGGGAATGGGGGAGGAGGAGGGGGGTGGGTCTCCGGCACTCTCGCTGACCTTACGAAACGCAACATGCAAGCACTGTTACTTTACTTGGGTTTGTTGTGAGAGAATGGTACTACACCGAGCGAGACGACCTATTTATGCTGAAGCCAGTATCACCATATGAATCACCGTGGCTCTACCACCTCGAATAGGAAGGTTAAAGAACAAAATTGCTTTTTTTCTGTGCCAGACAGTATTTTTCTAAATTATGTTAATCAAAACGAATAACTGCTTATTCAGCATAATATAGAAATACATATTTACGTAAACTGAGTTAAAATAAACCTTGTTTCTCTAAAGATAAGACTTCATCCAAATCGTCAAGTCCGTTTCAATGAAAATCTCATTATTTGTTCGAACATATTTGGAAATTCGAAGTTGAGGTATATTTGTGTAGCTCTAATATTTCGAATGTATATACCACATTAGTACATGTTGCCCTGAACTTTAAGGCTCTTAAACTTGAATAATGTAAGCATTAAATATATTTATAACCCTATTTACATTATTATATCGCTAGAATATTTCTACTAACACTAAGTTAGAAAACCTTCGTAGTTAAAGAGAAAAGCCCACAACTCTAACGAAGTACGGTTATAACAAAATCACTATGATGGATTTAATTAATCGTGAACTGTTCCTAATCAATTAGTTATTTTAGAAGATTTATTAAACAGCTAATATACTTCAATTAACTTTTATAATTTGGATTAATGTAACAAAATTTCTAGTTTACTTTAATCTGGGTCTATGACGTATCTATAATATCTAAGCCTATCGCAATTATTTTGATTGTACAAGTCTTGCCTGGTAAAAAGTTTAAAATCTCTACTTATAAGCTTAATTTCTTCACTAAGATTGTGAGCACGAAAGTGAGTCGGTTTGTTATCAGGAGTAAAGAAAAAGATAAATATCATTTTTTTTTTTCGAATTCTCTACGCTATCGGCCTAGTAAGGCCTTAACAGCTTCGCCGGATTACTATTTGCAACGAATAGGTCAAATCTACATTCGAGCAGTACACTCTGTCCGATCGTGCTGCGTGGGAGGGACAGCGCCGCATTTTAGTTGCAGTGGTAGGGGCGGATCTATCGCTTCCGAGTGTGGTTTTGGCCATGCTCGGCACCGAACAGGCGTAGTAGCAAGCGATGAGCTCCTTCTGCGAAGAGGTTATCTCGCAGTAGGAGGTGGCGGAGGGGACCCGTGATGACGAACCTTTGAGTGGCTCTCTTCGTCGACGGCGGCAATTTTCCCGCTTCGTCCTGCCACCGTAGCCGGAACTAAGGGGATGCGCCGGGGGGCCGTCTTCTCATTGCACAGATCTAGCTAACGAGAGGAGACAGCTGAAGTGTACCCAGCCTGTTTCCTTATTAGATAGGAGACCGGTGGTCACCTTCCGCCGGGCGGACCGTTGATGCGGCTATCCAAGGTTGAGTAGCAAGTACGATCCCTTGCAGCCCCCAAAGAAACAGTCCGTCAGTACATCGTGAAATTTTAGTGCGTGGGAGTCAAACATAACCCACTTTCTCCACCGGGAGGGTGGATATCCATAAGGAATTTTCCCACGATAATAAAAAAAGGTCAAATCTACATTAAAGCGAGCGAAGTCGTAGACATAAGCTAGCCGTCAATAATTGAAATACTTAATTGTAGTCCGGTGAAGCTGTTAAGACCTTGCTAGGTCAATAGCGTAGTCAGTTCTAGAAAAAAAAACTAGTTTATTTAGAACTACTTAATGTTTTATTTATTTATCACAAAATAAGCCATTTATATTATGAATAAGTATAACACTTCAATCAGACGCCTAATAATATGTGAATTATTCCGGCGAACCGAAACTACGTGACATAAGGAACATAATGCGATTTCGCAACCTCTGTTTCTCCCCTGTTTTGTCGGTCAAATTCTCATTTTTTTTTTTTTTTTTTGTATAAAGATATTTTGTGTTTATGATATATGAAAAACTTCACATAGCCTATTTTTCTATCTGAACGTAATAGAACAAACTTTCAGAAAGGGTACATGTTCCAAATGGTTTTGTTTTTCATTAACGATTAAATTATTGCTATGCCTCATTTTTTATTTATTTATACACACTTAAAAGTACAATATTTATTTTATACAAGCTGACCATTCCGGTTTCGAATGTACTTAAAATTAAATCAAATCTTCGCTTTAGAAGATGACCTACATACAATAAAATAGCGATGGAACATGTTTCAATAACTTTTTATGTTGTGACCTTTTAATCCTATTTTTTCTTCAACGCCTCTAAAATTTTTCTTTCATACAAAACTTGTCCCTATAAATACAAACACAACAAAAAAAAAATACATTTACCAAAAGATTTTTTTTATATAGATTTAATTTTCTTTGACAAATGTTTCTAATTCATATTTATATAGCACAACGGATCTAATAAATAGTTTTTATTTGATATTTTAGCAGATGAGTATCTAATTATTTGTTACATTACCAGTATATTCTTCGCCTAAGTATAACAGAGCTCAGAGCACGGTGCATTCAAAACGAAACTACCCTAACTTTTATAAAGCAAGTATTCAATACGTATATAACTTTTTTGTAATAACACAGATAGTGTTTACTAGCTGACCCTTGCAACTTCGTCCGCACCAAATCAGTTATCACCGGTTTCAATTGTATTATTAAAAGCGAAAAACAATAAGAGAGACAAACGGTGTGGTACTTATGTTTTTCCTTCTGTACATTATGTAAAATAATATTAACCCACAAAATTAATACCGTATTTATTATATGTTCAGTAGGGAAAACCAAGTGAAGAGAGCTTACCATAAACAAGACCATGTAAATGTGCCACGAGCTTACTTCAGTTTTCTGTGCAAATGTGTCGCAGAGTTTTCAAGACATGTGTGAAAAGGATTTCACGAAGTTAGTGAGTGATGCATACTACACTATACGAACATAAATGTGTTTTATACGATGCCTTATCCTTGAAAAGTATAGTAACGTTATATTCTTTGTACGTGTGTGACTTATTTCTTCAATGCAAAGATTTTGTACGAAATGATATCAGAGTAAATACAATAAACTTAAATACGCATTGAACTCTTACTTAAAAAAAGTTTGATTACAAAAGAATGTCTTACCCTTGTTTACAGATTTTAAAGTAGTTTAGACATTTTTAAAATTTAAGTATTCTCTAAGATTTGTCTTAGTAGACAATTCTTATGTTATTGTTTATCTATTAGCCGGCAAAAAACAATTCGTAAAAAAATATTAATTTCGTGGGAAATTTTGAAGAAATAAATAACTTAAACAATTCTAGAGATACATAAGTAAATCATAATTACTACTAAATGACACTATTGACATCTCACAGTATATTTAATCTGTCATTATATTGTTTTTCCCGCGTACGCACTTTGACGTAATATATAAATCTTGTAAATTGCTCGTTTTATTTATTTTATACATTACTTTCTTTTAAATGAAATATCACAACAACAATAACCAATTTAACTTAAAGTAAGTAAATTTTCTTAATGAATTCTGAGCACAAATATTATTCATAAATTGAAATTATTCGCAAAATATCTGTAATTAATTGAATGTTTTTGAATGAAATCGAATTGAACGAATGATATTCAGAATTGCTTGCGTAAAAAACTTAAATCAGTTGTTTAGTTAGAGACCGCTTAGACACGATTTTGTAATAAAGTATTTTAAGCATGACTTCAACGAGATTTTAACTTTTAGTCATTGTTTAGTAAAAACTCTATACTGGTGTTCACTTTTGTTTTTATAATAAGACCGTATTTGTTTAATACTTCAATATTTTGGAATCATATATAAAGTCTCATATTTCTCAACATATACACAATCAGTTTCTATAAATAAAAGATAATTTTGAAAGATTTCCTAATCACACAAATCTTTTTAAGAGCAGATATGTAAAATATAATTTTGATTTAACAAGAAGGGAATGTTTATCAACAATAAATTAATATAGGCTTTTCTTCTTTCCGAAATCGTATAAAGTAACTTCATTTGTTATTAAAGAATGATTTTCTATATTTTGTTAGGACGATACATAAATACTTTAATATTTAAGCCAGAATAAACGAAATTTAATACAATTAAGAGAATAAGTGATACGTATAAATTATCCCAAACAGTCATTAAAGTTGTAGCTATTAAATATGAGAATATAATACGCTTTCCAATAAAGCCGATTGGATCGAAGCGTTAATTAGAAAACTAGAACAAACCCTCACAGGGAGTTAGTTATTTAGATCCCATCGTATCAACGGCGGGATAGTTTGTACACAGACAATACGAACAATTGGATGGTCTTATGATTACAATTTTGAAATAATATGTTATTTTACTATTATTAAAAATTTTATAATGATAAACACTACATATTTGGTTGCGTCTGCGTTTGTCTGTTTTTTCGCGATAAACTCAAAAATTACTAAACGGAATTTCATGTTGTTTTCGTTAATGGATAGAATTATTCACGAGGAAGTCTTAAGTAAATAATTTGTCAATATTTTTTGTAGGTGGTAGAGGCACGCTGAAGAGCTATTATTGGTTTCAGCATGAATGGGTCGGCTCGTCCGGGGTAGTACCACCGTCTCACAGAAAACCGACGTGAAGTAACAGTGCTTGCATTGTAGCATTTCGTTCGGCCAGTGAGAACGCCGGAGATCCATCTCCCCTGCCCTCTCCTCTCCCTTCTCCCCCATCTCTTTCCCTCTCCCTTTCTCTCCACTCCCTCAAACACAGGCTGGCAACGCACGTGCTACACCTCTGAGGTTGCTAATGTCTATGGACGGCGTTGATCGCTTAATAACACGTGACCCGCCTGTTCGTTTGCCTCCTATATGATATACAAAAAAATAGATTGAAGTATAACGATAATTGTTGGAATTGTCTTAAAAACTCGAGCCACCTGGGAGCTTTCATCAAAACTTCTGCCTTAAAAATAATCCCTTTGAGATATAACAAAGAAGTTGAGATGATATATGACACAGAGTAAGTCGCGGTAATCAGATAGTTTTTCATAAATGTGATAAGGCGTATTTAGATAACGTTTCTAAGTTTAATTTTAAATAATATGTGTACATATTTCTTCATACATCTTCTGAAACTACAACACTATCTATGCTAATAATGTTACGGTACAAATATTTCTTTCTTGACGTTGAAATTTTTGACTTTGAAATTCCGATCCGTGACCTTTGTGTGACGAAAAGTGGAGAGGGCAAACACGGTGTTGTATAGAGTAGGAGCACTTTCTCGATTAGCGGCGGCGGCACTTGGCCGATTGCTCCCCAATATTGGGGGGCCGGGGGCCAGGTGCCGGCGACTGTACATGGGAGTCGTGTGGGCGATGGCCGTTTACGGGGCACCGGTCTGGGCAGACGCCCTCGGTGCCGCCAACGTGCGCGCACTTCGCAATGCGCAGCGCACAGTGGCGCTGAGGGCGATCCAGGCGTACCTTCCTTCCTTGGGAGCTGGAGGCAGGAGTTCTCGCCGCTGTATACGAATTCACGGTGGCGAGGAAACGTAGTGGGGAGCCTCCGGCTCCCAGGGAAATAGAAAAGGCAGGAGTTGCGGGAGGAGGCGGTAGAGCGGTGGATGCAGGACCTGGCGAACGCGCGCTTCGGGATGTACACCGTCGACGCCGTCCGCCAGGTCTTGCGGGAGTGGATTGGGAGGAGATGGGGCTCCCTGTCGTTCAGGCTAGTGCAGGTGCTGACCGGACACGGTTGTTTCGGGCGGTACCTGAACCGGATCGCTCGCAGGGAGCCGACCTGCCATGAGTGCGGCGCTGAGAAGGATACCGCGCAGCACACTCTCTCTGAGTGTGTTGCGTGGGAGGTTGGAAGGTGGAGCGCCGCACTGTGGCGGCGGTGGTGGGGGAGGACGAAACCACGCTCGGCAGCGAGCAGGCGTGGCGAGTAGTGGCATCCTTTTGCGAGGCGGACCCCCTCAGTGGCCGTCTTCACCAACGGAGGACCGGCAGGAGGAGGCGGCGCTTCGCCCAACTCCTCCTGCCACCGTAGCCGGACCTGAGGGGATGTAGTCGGGGGGCTCATCCCCTCATTGCACAAGTCCAGCGGACGAGGGGAGGCAGCTAGTGTGTACCCAGCTGCCTCTCTATAGGTAGGAGCCCGGTGGCCACCTTCCGCCGGGCGGATCGTTGGGGCGGCTATCTAAGGGGAATAGCTTAGAACGGTCCCTTGCCGCCACAACACTGCGTTCGGTCGGTACACCGTGGGGTTTTAGTCCGTGCGAGTCGGACATAACCCACCCTCTCCCCTGGGAGGGTGGGTATCCATAAGGGATTTCCCCACGTTAAAAAAAAATGTTTCTCGCTTGACTTTGGGTATTGGAGAACAATAAGACATACGCTCTTCTCGCTTTCTTTTCTAAAGTTTCATTTCTAACTCGTATGGACTACACCCATTTTTTTGTTTGAACGCGTTAATCTTGGTTCTACATCTTATGCCCATTTATTGATGAAGAGCCTATCATTATGCAAATTAGCAATTACCATAAAATATTTAGGTGGGAGAATACTTTACACTTGGTATTATTTTCCATTCACTTCACTTATGCACAATAAACTAACTATATTACGTAAAACACCAAGTTTAGAAAATATAGACTCTATATTTACGTCACACAAGATTATGAATAAAATCCACTACATAGAAAACTAAAATCCCGCCAAAAGAAAACAACCACAATCTTATTAACACATTGAAATTATCACAAGCCATTTATAATATAGTATATAATCTAAATCACTAGGCAGTAATAATATAAAAGATTGAATGGCAAAAATGACATATAACCACAAAAAGCTGAGAGCCTAGCCAAGTTGCTTATCTACAATCACTAACGTAAATAGAAAACGGAAAAATGTATGGAGATGACATACCTGAACGCTATATCACGTGATAAACACGTTATATACGTATAAACACGTTGTTAAATGTTCGGCTAGTGCACTTTTTTACATTTTTGTAGTCAAATAAAGAGGCGAGTCACCTGATGTTAAGTGATCACCATCGTCCATAGATACTAGCAATAACAGGAGAGTCGCAAATGCGTTGCTAACCTGAGTTTCGGGGAGGTAGAGATAGAAGGGAGCTACATTTCCTGTAATTCTAGTTTAAGCTGATACCCTCTACTTTTGTTATTGAATTGGATTCTAAGTGCTTCTTCATCCTTTGTGTTTCGCCATCCCTTGCCCCCATCTGGCGGTAGTGGGCACCCATGGGGTTTTAGTCCGTGCGAGTCGGACATCATCCACTCTCTCCCCCGGGACGGTGATGTATCCATAAGGGATTTCCCCATGTAAAAAAAGGGGAAGGAGGGAAGAGGGTAGGTGGGCTTCCGGCACTCTCACTGACCGAACGAAAAGTAACAATGCAAGCACTGTTACTTCACGTCGTTTTTTTTATGGGTCGTGTGGTACTAACCCGACAGAAAAGATGCGTAATAAAATGAAAGTTACATAAAGATTATTACTTACATAAATTAACTTCCATGAGTTTGATGAACTGTAAATATCAAAACCTCCAAAATGGGAAAACGCGACAATCTATTTATTGCACCCATTGGAAACCGGGGCAGATCCTAGGGATATATTAACAAAAAAAGTTGATCTTTAAAATATTATATATCAGCGTAGGCGAACTATTCAATAAACTTATTTAATAAAACCATATATGTTAATATGAATAATAAAGGAATATAGTACGAAGCATATAATCTAATGCGATGTAATTCGTGTTATCTTCAGGGCCCATTTGTATGAAGTGTTTATTGAATCTTTGACCGCAACATAATACGCCCACGTTACGCCGTATTCATTGGGTATTTATTCACGTTAAAATTAATATTCGCTTAAAAACTACTAAAATGAATTTAATATCACGTGTAGCGGTTCACGATTTTATAATAATCAGATTTTGATTTAATAACATTATGATGTGGTTCTCTTAGTTTAATAACACTATGCTATTTCATTAACCATTAAATTAATTAGATACAGCAAATGAACTTAAAAGGGGTAGGTAACATGTAGATACAGGTAATCATATTCTTATATAATGTCATCAATGTTCTCATAATGATTAAATGTATCTATCTATATATACATATGTATCTAATATCTTCAAACGAGTAATTCTTGTATATTTTTATATTTGTATATATTCAGGATCTCGGAAACGGCTTCATCTATTTCCGTGAAACTTAATACGTCGGGGACGATAGATAGATCTAGCTAGATTTTATTCATAGAAAACATTTTTAATCTGAGATCACAGGTAATGAAAAAATATAGCTAGAATATGAAGGTAAATGTCGCCGCCGCTGTCAAAACAAAAATAGCTGAGGTGGAAATTGGTTGCTTCGAAAATCCGTGTAACCCCAGTTCGAATCCGGAGTGTATTTTTTTTTTTTGTAAACAATGATAATTTTGGGAGGCAAACCTAAAACAATCTATTTTAATTAAATAAATAATTTTACTATCATAATTATAAGAGAGATATTTTTTTTTTATGTGAAAATGCTAATTTTGTGAGGGAAAACGTAGTTTATTTTAATCCAAAAATGATTTTTACAGAACCGAGCTAGACTCGGTCGCTCAGGTACTTACAAATATAAGACTCAAGCCTTATGAAAGTAGATGCGTAATGATATTATATTATTATTTATTTACCAGATTGGTAGATATTTTATAGGTAGTAGTTTTGTTTAAATCCGCGGGGCAACTCCTATTCCTTCCACACCTAGTAAGCATCCTTTCCCAACATATCGCTTGAGGGTACGCTACGTCCGCGCCGCCATTATACAGAACGTTCTAAGCTGCGAATAAGTACGCGAGCCATGTCGCAAGTGAGAATACATATTGTGACCTGATACACTGATGAACACGAACGCTATACCGTGCCCTTTCGGCTAATAGAAATAAGAGTTTTTCCACCGCAGCAGTGCTAATTCCAGTGATTGGACGCACATTTATGCTAAACAGTTTGGTATTCTTTCGTAGCTTAATCGTTTGTATAGCTTTTATTCTCGTGGTTAAGCGTCTATCCGTTATACCTTTGCCCTCGCAGCCGCTAATAATACAGTCCATTATCTCTTCTTATATTTAACACCGCATTAATGGAGGTGAAAGAGACAAGTAATTTTACCACTTGAGCCGAACATTAGCTCAATCTGTGTATCGCAATCCTCCAGCTCATTTTTCATCAGTTTATAGTGCGTTCGAGCTGGACGACACTTGACTCCCTCCACAGATACACCTATAAATATTTCAATAAGACACTTGAAGATAAATGTATAGAAAATTTATACTCTGTATTAATAGTGCTAATCGCAAACAAGTACTTTTTTTTCGAAATGACTACGCTATTGACCCAACAAGGTCTTAACAGCTACACCGTACTACTAAGGCGAGCGCTTAAGGCACTCAGCTGATTTTATTTTGGCAACCAGCTCAAGGGTGCACGGCACACCTCGGCTTGGCTGTTGCCTGTTGCATGCAAAATCGCGACCTATCTTAGCTAACCTAGCTAACTATTCATATATGTATGAGTTGTTGAAACGTATATGTGTACCAAGCATACACGCCTCAACAACTCCGCCATATATTTATTATCGGAAAATTGAGTGTTTTTCAGTTCGATAAGGGAAAAAAAAAGTAAACCCTTCCACTTTCATGTGTAAGCGTGCACGTGTGTGGGGGTGATCGTGTAGTGTTGTAGCGATGATGTATATTTGTGTGTCACCGTATAGCGTAGGCAACGCACTCAAGGGCTCCCTACCGAATCGTACCTAGGTTTGAGCCGCAGCCGTGGGAGGCCTAATCGGGTTCAAACAAGTACTTATTTACTAGATATGGCTGAGAGCAGGTCTGTAGCTATAGTCGAATTTGAGGTAAGGCAGCAATTGTTACAGGTAGGGAGGAAGTAAAAAGTTTATCGTAATTGATTTGCCCTGAAACATATACAGAACAAAGGATTATTATAATATGAATGAATGTCTCAAACTGTGGTATGTTCGGAAAAGTTTAAATAACTATTTTATTATTATTTTTTTTTTTTTAAGATTTTTATCTTGTTACGCTAAAGAAGTATAACTTCTAACGCGTGTACACAAGTATACACACAGTTTTTATTCTTTTTTTGTTTTTGTTAAAATATTAAGTTTTGCAAAACAATGTAACTATAATAATTTGTATTAGTTTTTGGTATTTTTAAGACAGGACATTGCCCCATAATGCCCCCACTAACTACCGCCGTGCCTGAGAGTGCTGTTTAATTGCGATTCAATTAGATATGAAATTAGGTACATATTTATATTTTTCATACTATTCAAAGAATTCCAAAAATAATATTTTATAAATCATATGGAATATTGTTTTACTGAAACAACGAACACACTCTGAAATATGAATAATATTGCTCAAGAAAGAAACATAAAGCGATAAACTTCCTGAACTTTCTATAGCAAGTTTTCGAAGCAAATAAAAGCCCATCGAAAGTGTTTACAAACTGTGAACTATGTACAGAATATGGAATAGGAACTCATGACTACGAATGAGATGAATAAACCGTGAAACTCTCCAGCTGAAGCATTAAGTATGTAATAACGAGGTATTGTCATGAAAATTACAATTTATATTCGTTTGACAAAACGTTCATAAAATATTTCAATGTTTATTAATGAAAATCTTATGGTTCATTATCACAACGCATATAAATCTAAATGTACACGTTTACCTATATAAGGTACTGATTATATATTACAGTAACGTTAACAGATACCTTTTTTTCGAACTAACTATAGGCTGTCGGCCTGACGGGTCTTATTATTATTATTTTTTTTTTAATTGAAGCTCGTCAATATGACTGCACTATGCCTGATGTTAAGCATAGTATAATCCAAAAATATCGGCAACCACCGAGAGACAGATTATCCATCGCCGGTCGCCGCTGTCATGCCGGCCATAATGACGACAGTTACCAGGTACTGGATATGCACAGGCTGATCCCGAAACGCGACGCGCAGAAGCGAGTCACTATGACGGGCTTTTTCGCCATATACATGATGGTTACGACCCAGTCGGGCTGTAAAACATTACCATCCCGCTCTCGCCATTGCCTCGTTCGTTGATCAGCAGAGTGCACCACGTGCAGGTGAGGTTGGCTTGGGTGTCTCAAGTCTTAAGATATTATTCGACACCCCTTACACCCCAAAACCGCTTCACCGATTTTTTTTTGGCTGAACGCTTAAGGCGCCCAACCTCATGGCAACAAGTTCAAGGATGCTAATGGAGCCAACTCTTGGCTTGAGCTGTTGTTGCCTTGAATGGTATTATATATTATAGAGTGGATCAGTATATGAACGATAGTGATGTCTGGAATTGACTCATCTCTGTGCATCCATTAAAAACGTTTCTGTCATGTATGTAATATAGTCTAAATATCAATTATATTTGTTAAAAAGATAAACCAGATCGAGTTTCTTGCCGGTTCTTCTCGATGACTGGGTTGTTTCCGAACCGGTGTAGTTTTTGACGTTCAAAAGTGCCTCATTAGGGCCTAAACTGAATAAAGTATATTAGATTGTAATTTTGAATGCAAGATCGTGAATCTAATTAAGCTAAGAGAGTTAAGCTAATCATATGTAAGTATATATGAGTTAACAAGGCATTAACGTATCTTTGTGGCCTTATTATATAATGCTCATGCAACACGGCAAGGGAAACGAAAGTAACTCGTATCAAATTTCGATCACCTCTCTCTCTCTCGTATTATATTACTAATTATTAATATATATATACGAAAACAAAAAAAAAACTTATAGGTATTACAAAACATAGACCTTTTTCATATTTGTCGGTGTTATTTTTTAGTACTTATAAATTACGCAACAGACTGTTGTACGCAACAGAGATGTTGTACGTAAAATATATTCATATAAATTAACGAAAAGAGGATGTATTCTAATAAAGTTGTAAAAATGAGTTTTCGGGTGATTACATTCTCAACACTAGCTAAAAACTCTATGAGATACATAAAAATACGGTACTACGAAATTGTGTATCTTAAAAAAGCTTATAGAAATTCCCTGATGGCATATTTATCTTCTAAAATAAGTCACCAAAATTGTTCATTTTTTTTTTCGAAATGACTACGCTATTGACCCAGCAAGGTCTTAACAACTTCACCGGACTACTAATGCGAGCGCTTAAGGGACTCAGCCGATTTTAGTTTTAAATATTATTAACCATACTATAACCGCGCGGCGGTCTGACAGACCTATCTGCGTCGTGTACAGGCATGTAATATATGTACAAACGTTCACTCTATACTCATTTCAAGTATCTCATTAACCATGTAACTACGGAGAAGTCGAAATCGCCAGCGTTATGAATTAGAAAAAAAAATGAGTCGAATGTATGTCATCAGTCTGTCTCGCAGACCAACGCACTGGTATAGGAAGGTTAAGAAATAATCGATTAGTTACGAAGCTATTTTAACCACTATATTAGTGGTGATATTCATCTTTGTCCGATTAAATAGTTACGTTGGATATGGATACATTGAATATCTTAGGCGATAAAAAAAGTTTAATATTACGCGAACCAAAAGGATTGTTTATGTAAAAGGATCCGTTAGAAGATTACGGATTAAGAAGATATAATAAGAATAAAGAATAAGAAGATACGAATTAAGACTACAGATTGATCTAAATCGTTTAGATACTTTGCGCGATACGGTGACACACAAATATACATCACTGCTACAACACTACACTATCACCCCCTCACAGGTGCACGCCTACACGCTACACATTTTGGTGGAAGGGTTTACTTTTTTTCCCTTATTGAACTGAAAAAACTCTCAATTTTTGATAAAAAAATATATGGAGGAGTTGTTGAGGCGTATATGCTTGGTACATATACGATTCAACAACTCAAACATATATGAATAGTTAGCTAGGTTAGCTAAGATAGGTCGCGATTTTACATGCAACAGGCAACAGCCAAGCCGAGGTGTGCCGTGCACCCTTGAGCTGGTTGCCAATATAAAATCGGCTGAGTGCCTTAAGCGCTCGCCTTAGTAGTCCGGTGAAGCTGTTAAGACCTTGCTAGGTCAATAGCGAAGTCAGTTCGAAAAAAAGTTTAGATACTTATAATGACCCACATTAATACACTGCACCTGTGTAAAGCCGAACCTTGTTCTCTAGTATAGTACAATTATAGTGGGTTCTATACTCTGGCCGATACTAATTTTGTTCTTACTGCTTATTCTACGCTCATATTTATCAACGTATAATATAACTAGCTGTTACCCGCGGCTTCGCACGCATTTTATTTTAATATATTAAATAAATTTAAAATTGTGATTACACATCTAGTGTAAATTAAAATAATACTATTTCAAAAATATTTGTATCACACGCACATCATCTACTGTAACAGGTAACGTGTACATTATGTATGTGAATACTAATAGTGTATCGAATGGGATGGAATTATGATCAGCCACATAACTGGAATTTTAAACTATATATCACCCTCAGTGCTCACACTATATAAGAAAATAATGAAAATATGAAGCTACACATTATCGAACAATATTAAATAAAACAGCTAATTAGTTACTTATTTGCCCGTAAAATTCCCGTTCAAATATTACTTGTAGTCCGGTGAAGCTGTTAAGCATAGTCATTTCTAAGAAAAAAAACATTCAAATAGGTCCAGTTGTTTCGGAGATTACCCGGAACAAATAAAAAAAAACAGACATATCGACAGAGTTAAAAAAAATGTTGATGTTTGTAGTATCACAGATTGTATTCACCAAAAATAATTTATTTTAATATAAATTACACTAACTTTACTCTTATAATACGTAATATATCACAAATAAAAAATTGGCAATAAAACTAATGTAGATTAGAGTTTTTTATATTTTTTTCATAATATTGTGTTACATGATTCTATATCGTGTAGAAATTGGTTGCGTATTATATAATATCGTTCGTTTATTTTGCATATGTGAAATGAATGAAAAATAAAACCACGAAGTATTAATTCTATGGTCTTGAAGATTAAGAAGATAAAAATTACGTTATATTATGTAGAGGATTCGGCGCTTAAACCTTTACATTAACTTGGACATAGAAGAAAACTAATTATATTGACAACTTCAGAATTGGCTGTATGGATTAATTCCTTCGACTGTCTTATTGGACGAATATTATTACTACTAAACTTTCTGAATAACAACACAAAATAAACTTAAGAAATGTTTGCGATATAAATTTAACCCGTATAATTAAAAATCGAAAACAAAACTAACGTAGAATAAACTTTTTTAATAGGAATACAAAATAAACCATGAAAATATTTTTGATAGAATGTTATCGCGTTACCATGGCAACGCATATAATACTGACATTAACACGCAGCGGAAGCTTCCAAAATAGCCCGATTTTGAGACATTCTTCATTAGTGCTCAGCTCCTTTTGGTTTTAACGTGATGATATGTAGCCTAGAGCCATCCTCGATGAATGAGCTATCTAACACTAAAAGTAACTTTTAAATCGGATCTGTAGTTCGTGAGATTATCGCGTTCAACCAAACAAACAAACAAACAAACTCTTCAGCTTTATATATTAGTATAGATAATATAAAAGCGTAAATATAAAATTACTTCACCACTAAAAGTTATAAAATATATTACAATACAATGTACATTTGAGGAATTGTTTCAAAAATGAATTAATATTTGAAAAACTTATGATCACCTTTTTCTCTACAAGAGAAGGAAAGAAAAATTGTATTACTCTGTTTATTTTAATCAAGAAGAATTTATATGTTCAGGATTGTTACTACTCGTCATACCAATATTACAGGTTACTGTTCCATGCCCAAAAAATCTACAAGGAAAATATAACAATCCGTTCGTAGTTACTTAAAAGACAACCAATTAAACATCCAAGGAGAAAGGGAAAAGTTGGAACAAAGGCTACGATTTATATATTGTTTCCTTCCAAGTAGCCAATCTTTTAGACGGTTTAGAATTTTTTTTTTATCTCGAACTGACTACGCTTTTGACCTAGCAAAGTCTTAACAGCTTCACCAAACTACTAAGGCGAGCGCTTAAGGCACTCAGCCGATTTTATTTGGTCAACTAGCTCAAAGGTGCACGGCACACCTCGGCTTGGCTGTTGCCTGTTACATGCAAACTCGCGACCTATCTTAGCTAACCTAGCTAAGTATTCATATATGTTTGAGTTGTTGAGACGCATGTGTGTACCAAGCATACACGCCTCAACAACCCCTCCATATATTTATTATCGGAAAATTAGAGTTTTTTCAGTTCGATAAGGGGAAAAAATAAAACCCTTCCACTTCCATGTGTAAGCGTGTAGGCGTGCACGTGTGTGGGGGTGATATGTGTAATGTTGTTGCAGTGTTGTAAGATTTTGTGTCACTGTATCGCGCGAGCAGCTTACTCAAGGGCTCTCTGCCGAGGGATCGAACCTAGACTTGAGCCGCTACCGAGGGAGGCCTAATCTGGTGTGCGGGGCTTAGAATGTTATTAGCAATATTGTAGTCGGACCTAGCTTCTTCTATCAAGAAAGACAACTATTCAATAATCTCACTTTGTGCGATACGATAAATAAAGAACAGCATAACAGTGCACCGTTTTTGTGTGTGTGTGTTGGTAATTCTTTAGTTATAAACGGCGTGGTTGATTTTGTTATCTTTCTCATCTAGATGCTTCATGCTTTGGATTTAGTAAGCTGTGATAATGTTTATATCTTTATTATAGTCGACAAAATATTATTTAATTTTTTTTTTAAATTTCTTATATAAAAGAGATTTATTATTTATAAAATATTTATGTATAGTAATATTATAAAGAGGTAAAATTTGTGAGTTTGTGACGTTGTGATGTTGTGACGTTATAGGGGGTAATCTCAGGAACTACTGGTCCGATTTGAATACTTCTTTCAGTGTTATATAGCTCATTCGTCGAGAATGGTTATAGGCTATATATCGTCACGCTAAGATCAATAGGAGCGGAGCACAGATGAAAAATGTTTCAAAATCGGGATATTTTTTCCTTTTGAGAAATGCTGCCTGTCAGTGTATCTATTCCACGCGAACGAAGTCGCGGGCAGAGGCTAGTTATTTATAAAAAATATATAATAAAAATAATATAAACCTACTCATATTTTTAGTTTTTTTATAGATAAATTATTACGGTTCGTGAAAGTAAAGCGTCTGCCGAATAAAATATCTAATTAGGTCGTAAAAATAATATGATATTTTAACTAATTGGACTCCTTACCGTATTTACTGACAAGTTCTTATATTAAAATAACAAATTAAAACACTGTTTATTAACAACATTGCGTAAAATATCAATTAGTGAAGATGAACCCTTGAGTCACTCCAGGACCACAAACAATAAAAGAAATTCCAAAGAGCCCGAATAATAAAAAAAAGTGTGTGTGTACTTCTGTACACACAGTAAAAGTTATACTTCTTCGGCGTAACAAGATAACAATCTTTTCAAAAATTTAACCTTTCGCCTTATTCTAAGTTTATAGAAAAAACGAATCTAACAATAGACAAAAGGTATTTAATACATAGAGTTTAATACAATGAAGTACAAACAACAAATACAAAGAAACAAAATGTTGACTACAGCTAACTTCAGGGTGTCGGTTTTTCGTGACGGTGCGCGCGCGCGCGCACATCGTAATAATGTACTCTCATCATTTTTCCCTAACGCGCCAAAAGAAGTATAACTTCAATAAGGTTATGATCACTTTCTTTCGTTCAGTCTATTACGTCTTTCCCTACCGAAGATGGCATTTGACTCAACAGTATTCGATTCTGCCCGAGAAATTCATAATTGATTGGTTTGGTCTCAGGTTTGTTCAATAGTTTGTAATTCAGTACTCGCAAATACAACTTCCTCGAAGTCTGCTAAAATAATTCTCACAACAAAAGCTATACAAATAAGACTGATATAAAAGTATTGACAGTAAAAATCATACTTAAACGTCAATAAAATACGAAGGTAGCTAATACTTTATAAAATTGCTATCCGGCAACCTTTACCGAGTCCGGGTTTTATTGTCTTTGAAAAAGTACTTACATAGCAATTGTGTTTTAGCTCCTTTATATTGTTTCCATTTACGACTTCCAGTTTTCAAGTTCGCTTGCAATAAATAATATGAGATTGCCAGGAACGGAGTTAATGAAATTACATAGCTACGGAGGATTTTGTTTATAAGTTTTGGGAAATACAATACATATATTTAATGCTACGATAAGAGTTTTCGGCGGAATCTTAGTAGCTCATGTAGTGTTATTTGACTCTATATCTTGTAATTTTGGTGGTATTTTATGTAATATAGTTTGGTTATTGTGTATAAGGCAATTGGAAAATGATTGAATTCTGAGATGCCAGTTATTTGGGGTTATTTGGGGTGTAAGGGGTGTCGAGTAACATCTTAAGACTTGAGACACCCAAGCCAACCTCACCTGCACGTGGGGCACCCTGCTGATCAACGAACGAGGCAATGGCGATAGTGGGGTGGTAGGGTTTTACAGCCCGAATGGGTCGCAACCACCATGTATATGGCGAAAAAGCCCGTCATAGTGACTCGCTTTTGTACGTCGCGTTTCGGGATCAGCCTATGCATATCCAGTACCGGGTGACTTTCGTCATTATGGCGGACATGACAGCGGCGACCGACGATGGATGACCTGTCTCTCGGTGGTCGCCACTGTTTTTGAATTGTACTATGCTTACCATCAGGCATAGTGCTAAGAAGCAGGCGACCATCTTGTTACAACGTTGAAATTATTGTCATTCACTTGTAATAACTACTCGACAATGGCAATCATTTTCTGGAAGTTTGGTTACCATAAATAAAATTAAAGAAAAATATTACAATGAAGATAGTATAAATTATATTTTGTTTTTACCGACCCTCCCGATAAAATAACGCCAGTGAACGATCAGTACTAGCCTGTCTCTCCGAACAGAGCGTACTCACGCCCACAACCGCGTAATCACAGATCACGCCGTGGTCTGGGGGGTAAATTTCGCTCTTGCACACCAGACTAGGCCCCTTCGGCAGCGGCTTAAGCCTAGGTCCGTTCCCTGGGCGTAGAGCCCTTGAGTAAACTGCTCGCGCGATACAGTAAATTCTTACAACATTGCAACAACATTACACAAATCACCTACACACACGTGCACTCACGCATGGTTATGAAGACGTCACAATACCGTTCACATATTGTTCCACCCTATAATAATATATAGCCTTTAGGTATTAAAATCAGCTTGACATGTTCTTAAACTCACTATCCAGCAAATCAGTAATGTATTTTGGGATATTGTTGTAATAAAAGAACAAATAAATGGTTTTGTGGTAAACCAATAAAACTGAACTAATTTCTACGTTATAGAAAGATTTTTTTTAACAACGAAAAACCTTATAAAGAGTTTACGCTATATAGTAAATATTGACATTTACTTTAATATACTCTCCTAAATATAAACATGACTTTTATGTAAATAATTCTCGTAATTTTTGTATCAGTAATATTGGAAAAAGTCAAGTCAAACTGTTGAAGTTTGTTTTATTTTCTCGTATATACACTTGTAATCCTTATTATTAGATAGTCGAAATGTGAGTTAATGTAATATACAAAAATAATAAGTCTTTATTTGAACATGTAAGAGGTTGATATAGTTAATAGGCGACCTCGTTGTTCGTGCAAAATATACAAGACATATTTACCTCGGAAATATTCTATTACGTAAATATCTCAAACAGTTCACATATCACGATTACGAATTTCAAAACACTTTGATCAAAGCATTTTTTAATTGATGCTTTAATTTAATGCCAAGCTATGAGTAAATTAAAGATTACCCGACTAATGAGATTAGAAATCTAAATATCTATTTGTTTTATTTTGATATTATTTTTTAGACCCTTGATCACAATCTCATCGGATGTTAAAACCTTTGTACCGAAGACAATAATGTTATCGCGAAACCTAAATAACGTGCAGGTTTCTAAGTGCGCTTGGAAGTAGTTTTTATTTGAAATTAGTACTAATCAGGTAAGTACTATGGCACCATCTTTACTAATATGATAAAGAGTATCTGAACGCCGGAACCTAACACAGTTCTTTGAAAAACATTTTTAAAATAAAATAAGCCGTTAGGTTTGGATTATAAAATCAGCTTTGTTTTTTATCAGAAATATTAAAAAAGATATCTCTTTTGCTGTCACTCGGATTCGAACTGGGGTTAGACGGATTTTTGAAGCAGCCGATTTCTATCTGAACTATTTTTGTTTTGACAGCTGCGGCGAAATTTACATTTATATTCTAGCTATATTTTACATTGCCTGAAAACTGAAATAAAAAAGTTTTCTGTGAATAAAGTCTAGCTAGATCGATTTATCATTCCCGAAACCATCTACACATTAAGTTACACGGAAATAGCTGACGCCGTTTCCGCCGAGATCCTGATAACAATATTAATATATACATGAATTGCTTATTTAAAGGTATTAATTAATAAACTTATATGAGTTTTTGTATGTTTCACTTTGACACCTTAAGTAATGAACTAATCATCATAAAGTTTTGCATACACGTTGTCAGGAATTCAGAAAAGGACACGGGGTACATTTTATGCAAAAACTAAATTAAATCGGTCGAAGCAGCGAGCAAAAGCTAGTTGAAAAATATTTCCAAAAATTTAGCACCGTATACTCGTTCAAATGTACTATTAAAGAACATCGGATTGAAGGTCTACATATTTCACCTTAGACGGCGTATAGTCGAATTCTACGCATGTAAAGAGACGGAATATGATAAGTTTTAAAATAAGCCAATTTGATTATGGAGTTGTGTTTTGAACTACTTTATCCTGTGTGCCTATTCTTCTTTATATTACCATGACAGTTACAAAAATATCTTATCTATACGAAATACTTTCAAACTCTGAATACAAATGGTACCTATAATGCACCCAAAATCCCAGCCTCTTCTCCTTTTTCTTGTTTTGGCTCCGCGGAAGCATTTGCCAGTGTCAATGATTTGTTTCAATGGACGTTAGAGTACAATATATTACAAGCGTCGTGTGAACATTTCAATATTCTAACAAGATGGTGGATCCCTTCTTAGAACCTTCCAGGGAGTTTTTGTGGCATCTCAAAATTTCATGCTCCGTGGTATATTTTCCAGTCACTTCACTTATGCACAATAAACTAACTATATTACGTAAAACACCACCAAATTTACTAAATATACAGTCAAATAACACAAGATAATGAATAAAATATGAAATCCACTATATGGCAGCCTAAGATCCCACCAAAAACTCCATCCTGGCCTCTTCAAATTGGTAAACATTGACATTTTTTTGGAATCTATTTCGATTTTTTGTGATAACCATTACATAAAGTTAACTATGTATACATTTGAAGTAGTAATACCTTAATAAGATAATAAATTCAAGAAAATTATGAAGGAACTCTTCAACAAAGATAGTTTCACAAGCACAGACTAATACACGTCTAGAATACCTAAGAACTGTAATGCGAGCCTCAACGTTAGCACAAAGGATATCGCATCACGACATCCTTTGTCTGAAGGTTGGCTGTAGTGTGTACATTTCGCGCTCAACTTTTAAATTGAAACGAGTGGGATGTAACTATAAAGGAAAGTAGATATACGATTTCTGATCACTTTAATAAATAATCAAACAACTATTTTTTTATAAGAAAAATGCACATTTATAGTAACAGAGGCATAAGTAATAATAAAACGAGTGCAAATGGTACCAATTGATGTATGATTATATGTAGATGTTACGTTCATAATTTATCAGGAAGTGTTAAGGTAAATTTATGATTTAAGCAAAAGTTATATTTGGATAATCAAACATAGATGTTAAATATCAAGTCCCAATAAATGATAATACTCAAGGCGTAGTCCGGTGAAGCTATTAAGACCTTGCTAGGTCAATAGCGTAGTCAGTTCGAAAAAACTTGTAACTTTTGAGCTTTTACAGGTATATAGAGTATATAAATATAAAAAGAGCGTAATTAAAACATAAACGTTCTGTAAAACTATAAAAAAATATTTTATAATATCAAATCTATTAATATAAACCAATTATAGAAATATAACGGGCACCACCCTAATCTGTCGAATCTTGCGCATTTCTAATGCACCCTCTCGTCTGCGTCCCTGGTCACGTGCCCGCGTCCTTGAGTCGTCAGGCAACCGCGAACATTCGCGGACATATTGTTGAACGTTAGAGTGGCGCGCAACGTGGGGCACATTCAAACACCAGTGCGAGTAAAGAGAAGAGGTAGGTCGCGTAAGAATGTTGCTAACCCCAACACCGGGACGTATAGTTCGGGTTAGAGAGAGAGACTGTAACGCGCACCACCCTAATCTGTCGAATCTTGCGCATCTCTAGTGCACCCTCTACACTGCGTCCCAGGCCACGCGCCCGCGTCCTTAAGTCATCCGGCAACCGCGAACACGCGCGGACCTATTGTTGAACGTTAGAGAAATTAATAAAACGAACATATTTCAAAAATCTGAAATTGTACGACGGTACTTCAAAACAAAATTCTTTTATTAAACCAAAATTTTGAAAATTACTTTTGTTTTATTTAACATCAATTAAGAAGTTTTGCTTTATAAGAAATTTGTATTACTATGCTTATTATTCTGAGTTTTTTTTTTGTAAACATTTAATGTAAAATGTAACGCCTGGCATTACTCATATCAACGTAGAATATAAGACAACCTATATATAATTAAGATCTATTTGATTTAGGGATGACTGATATTCATTGATGTTGAAGAAAAATCGACATTTCGATTTCCATAACATCGATGTTAGCAGAATAAAATAGAGACTAGATAATTATCAAATTTGTAAGCATGTACGAAGTTATTTCTTTGTATGACCTAAATTTTTGTAGTTGGCCAACTCGTGTAACAGCAACGGAACTGACAGTATGAAAAATACCCGATAAAGTTTGTTTTTCTATAGACAGTTTTAATATCTAGTAATCGATATTTTGCTATCGATGTTTATCGCACATCGATACTTTTGAACCGATGCTGACATCAATGTTTTTCTAATATCGATCACTCCTAATTTGATTACATTTTCTTCAGTGTAAATAACGCCTGCTTGATACTGAATCTCATAATCAGCAGTAAATAATGTGATTAATAAGTACGATGATTCTTATACGACTCCAATATTTATGCTTAAAGCTGAATTTTATTGAATACCAGTAGATAAACTAGTTATTCAAGCGCTTTAACGCTAAAGGGTATAAAGCAACTAAAATTTTATTAAAGTCATAAGCGCAGTTCAAAAAAAAACTAAAAAGCTTTTTTTGCTGTCAGAAAGTGTTTTGCACAGCGCTTATGACTTTAATAAAATTTTAGTTGCTTTTGAACGTTACTGACATACTGGGAATCTTGTGAAAGTGGAAAATCAACACAGTTACTTTCTTAGTTTAACGAAATATGTGGCAAATATTATATATTTTAGGGTAAAATCTTTATATTATATACTCAATACAAATCGGACAATATATGTATTCAATTGTTTTTCCTTTTTTCATTTTATAAAGTAACAAATAGGTATGTGTTTGATATTATAATGGTGTCAGAATATTCTTCTGATAAAACCTATTTCTTACATATTCATATAATCCAACATAACACTCGTTTGTTTCAGGCTTGAGAGTAGCAAATTATTGTGCCTCGCCTCAAAACTGCGGTGAATTGTGGTGATGGTGCTTTGTAAATAAAACATTTTCCACTAGTCATACTTCGTAATTCTTATTTCTTTCTATAAAAGTTATTATATGAATCAATGTAATTAATATTGTATGTATATTAAGACATAAATGTCATTTATTCGGTCAACCCCTAATTAAATCAATCGTACGTAGGTTTGTAGGTGGTAGAGTCACGTTGATGCTATAACTGGTTTCAGTATGAATGGGTCGGTTCACCCGGGGTAGTTCCACCAGACTCACAGAAAACCGACGTGAAGTAACAGTGCAGTGATCACTTAACATCAGGTGACCCACCTTTTCGTTTGCCTCCTATGATATTAAAAAAAACGTAACTGAAAGTACACAAAAAATTATATGAACGCGTAAGTATATTTAATAGTTATAAAATCGAGATTGAAAAGATTGTACTAATTCTTCTATATCATGTGATGATAAATGGCGATGTAGCCTTAATTGGGAACACGTTAAGTCCTGAGGGACCTAACTTTAAAATTCAGTCCCCGTATCGACAAATTCTCATGTCGCAGACCGTATAAAGTACCGATTGCATACCACTGTTATAGTTTTTTTTTTTTTATTTTGTTTTAGTCTGCAGACTCTTGGTCCGCACCTTTTTTTTGCTTATATGTAGTTTTTTTTTTTTTACTTTTTTAACTGTTATAGTTCAAACTCATTATACGTTCGAGTCTATGTCAATCGATGTTATGTTCAACTGAGCCACCATCGTTTCAATTCATTTTGATCAAATAAATACTAGAACAATATCGTTGTCTAAGCTTAGTGTATTGCTATGTTTTTGTATGCTACGAAGTTGCTCTTAAGCACACAATCGACTTGATATGAAATGGATATTGCAGCTTTGACTATGTATAAATAATTGACCTCAGAGAAGCTGATACTCAAAAAGCCTGAGGACAGTTATACGTAATATGTTGGTACTCCTGAGAACTGAATCGGAACAGTTCGTATGGCCGTGCGAATTATCAGTCGATCTAGAATAGTCTTCGAACTAGATTATAGTACCTCAAGCAATGTTACTGTAACTTTTTAGTAGAAATAGGTATGGTGATATTACTTTTACATGCAAACTTAGAACGGAGCTATAATGCATCTATAATGCAATTTATCATTCATTAAAGTGTAAGCTAATCCGTAGGAAATATTCTGGTACTTTACGACTTACAAAATTTATATTTCGCTACACTTTGAATATTAAATTCAAATTCTCAGATTAACCGTTGGCTCAGTTTCCGAGTCGGCTGTAACAGTAAGACATTAGTTCTTATTCAAGTTATAATCTGACCTTTCGTGACGGTAACATTTACATTTTAAGTAAATAAAATTTAATTGTACTAATTCTTCGAGGGCGTACCGGTCAGACAGTCGGAAAGTGTTTTTACGCCCTTGACATAAATATAATTTGAACGCGTTACCTCAACAACTAGTTCGCCAAGGAGAATTATTGGAAAAGTTTTTTACGTAATATAGTCCGTCTATTGATCGATAATATAACTTCACGCCACGACCCTAAGGAGCAGATAGAAATTTAACACTGGAAAACTGCAAGGCAAATATGATATACACTAATATAATCTCATATATGTTATATTTCTTGTTCGTATATTTTATTCACTTGATCATACGATCTTGGAGGTTAAACACATTTAATTAAAGTCAAAAAAAGCCTTGTATTCTGGATTGGTTCTATGGAAACAGATTTAAATATAACTAAATAAAACTTATAAATTCAGTAAAATATAAAGTATATTAAACTTAAATATTAAAAATGGAAATATATTAAAAAACCTCATTGTGGGTCCATCATGGGCCGTATCTTTATCTAACATGAGACCAGATTATAATAAAAAGTTAAAATAAAGCAAGAACAAAGGAAAGAGTACCTAATATTTTTATATACAATACGTGAGTAATTGAGTATAGATTTAGAAATTCATCTATCTTGGTGATATCCCGCAAACAAAATGAGAGAAAGTCAAAATAATAATAAAAAGTTTTGATATTTTTTTCTTCAATGTTCCATGAAAATGCAAATCTCATTTCGTATAAATCGGTAGTATGTAAAACATCTACTCCCGCATTGAATAACATATTATGTAGAAACCTGTTAAAAAGGGAACAGACCCGTGAAGGTCGAACGATTTTCGCAGAAGTAGAAAACAGTGACGGTAAAATACAAAGACGTCAAAATAAACGCCCTGTCAAATGTCAACCCGAACCTAACAAGATGTTTTCACGTCACCAACAGATAAGTGCTGTTGGAAAAAATATTACTTCAAATATTCAATAGAAAAAGTTAGTAATGTACTTTTATATGAAATTTATTTTATAACCTACTTACCATATAACGATTTTACGAACTTCGATATATGAACGTTTATCCTTTATATAGATAAAAGCACCATATTCACACTAAAGTCTTTTTTCACTTTAAGTGTTCACACTAAAGTTGCTTCACACTTCTCGAGTATTGCGTTCGTAGACGCTGCCTACGAGGCGTCAGCTACGATAGCTTACTACGACACGTGCGCTCTACGTAACCCAGCCTTTATACTGAAGTACAGTCACCGCGAACTGAAGTTCCGAAGTTTCACGAGTGAAGCCGATCATAGCCGAGACTTTGTAAGACGTGATTGATATCAAATGAAACGTAAGGAATGAGTAGTTCCAGAGAACTCTTTGTTTTAAGCATGGTTTTAGGGATTACATTTTTGCTGTCGTCGTCATTTCGACTGTCCATAGAGAAATCTTTTATGTAACTTGAACATTTCATGAAAATTTCAATTTATTTCAGTCACAACTAAATTATAACTTAAATACTATAAATATAGGGGATTATATTAGTAACGTGCTAGTAGATATTTAAAAAAAAATGCACTAAATTTAGCCGACTTCTAAAATATATAAAAAAATTGTACTTTTGTTTGCGCGTTTGTTTGTTGTTGTTACGCGTTTATTCCTTGAAATTCTTAAGAATGCATAACATTTTTATATTTAGCCATGGTAATTCATGTGAAGATTTTATGTAATTATAAATATTAAGATTATACTTATATACATATAATTTTAGTACTAATGTTTATCGACAATGTATTGCTTAAAAAACAGTTAATATCTTATTGATTAGTAAACAATATTTATATACTATTTAAAACAAAGTTAGACGAGTGTGAAATATAAATTCGATTTACACATAATTTGCAAAATGTTGACGATTATTAAAGGAATAAGGTTACTACAAAATTATGTAGATTGTGTTTTTTTTTAATTTATATGTATAGGCTAAGGACACAATAAATATAATTTAATTTTAATAAAAACATGTAAATTTTGTGATACCAGTTAATTCTGGTCTTAATAGTGGTATAATGCGGATTAGAACCTAAAGATAGCCATAAAAACCAAAATGAAACCGCCGTAAAGGCAATAATGTCATTAAAAAATCCGTCCTAAAATAGTTAATAGTGAAACAAAACCATTAAAAGAAACAAATAAATATATAAATTATAAAAAAAACACCCAATAGTTGATCACAGATACGATTTTTGACATACACAATAATTAAAACGAAAACAAAAAAAAAAAGGTGCGGTTGAAGAGTCTGCAGAATAGAAGAAAAAAAAAAGATGTACAATTACATCCAAGTGCATTTTTCTTTTTATGTGAATTATTAATATAGATTATAATTAAATTTCAATAAAACATATATTTTTGTATATTACAAGACTTACAGATTTTTATAATTTTAAAATTATTAAACCATTTTCTCTTATCGACTGTACATAATAATAATAATTAAGAAACGAGAAAGTCAATCGACAAAGTAAATATTTCCACAAATTTTCCGCGTCATCGGTGCGCCGTTAACTTGTATCACTTTCCGTAATGGAGATAGCATTATTACGGCTCCTATAATAATGATACTCCGATACTGTTATTCCATATAATATAATAATTATAATAAACAATGAATACGGCTTGTAATACCTTGATGGACGGTTATTGAATTTATTTATGTTATAGAGTTTTGAACTAGGTAGATACGTGACTATATACCACTTTAGGATAGTTCCACTGTTTTGATGCTTTTAGAAATGCCATTAATGTTGTAATGTAGGACCTTTTCGAGGAATTTCACACTAAATGTACTTTGAGACGACAATATTAAGCTTTAATTACTTAAATCGCTTTTGATAAATGACAACAGTTAAATAATAATAAAAAGAAACCAAATAACATCTGAAACAATACGTACTTTCAAAAACACATGGAAATATAACTTTCATTGTATTAAACTCTTTTAAA
>JACEII010000009.1:6836280-6849804 GCA_014332785.1 Antheraea mylitta
AAAAACGAATGTTTCTATTGGATTTAAAATATAATTATGTTACTAAAGTAATTTGAAACATTTGTCATATATAAGTTACCAATCAGTTGGGAAAAAATTAAATTGATACTTTTATTAAACAATATATGAGCCATTAAAGAAGATATGGTTTATTTGTGTATGATATTATGAAATAAAAAAAAAATGTGCCGTAGCGGGACGCCTTTTTTGTGTTAACGTGGAGAAATCCATTATGGATACTCGACCCTCCCGGAAGAGAGAGTGGGTTATGTTCGACTCCCACGGACTAAAACCCCACGGTGTACCGACAGGCCGTATTGTTGGGGCGGCAAGGGATCGTCCTACGCTAATCAACTTGGATAGCCGCTTCAACGGTCCTCCCGGGCTCTTACCTAAGAGGGACACGGACCAGGTACACACCAGCTGCCTCCCCTCGTCAGCTGGACAACTGCAATGAAGAGATAAGCCCCCCGGCCCATCTCCTCTGGTCTGGCGACAGTGATAGGAGAAGTTGAGTAAGTCGCCGCCTCTCCCTCCGGTCCTTCGTTGGTGGAGAAGGCCAATTGGAGGATTCACCTCGCGGGCTTTCTTCGTCACCTCCTTCTGCGAGGAAGTCATCTCGCTCTCCACACCTGTTCGCTGCCGAGCATGGGCGAAATCACACTCGGCAGCGACAAATCTCCACTAACACCAACCGCCACAGCCAGATTGCGACACTGTCACTCCCACGCAGCACACTCAGACAGAGTATGCTGCGCGGTATCCTCGCCAACGCCACACTCGTGGAATGCGGCGCTCGGCTCCCTACGAGCGATTTTCGTGACGGTGTTCGCGCGCATCGTATAAATTTACTCTCCTCATTTTTCTCTAACGCGCCAAGAAGAAAAACTTAAAAATCTTCAAAAAAAAAAATTGAGAGTCACAGAAGACAATAGAGAGATATAGGAACATATTGAAAGAATCGACAAATTGATACTCGGTTGTTTAGCTGCCATTTTATCGCATTTTATGACCGCATTATAAAGGAACGATTTGGCCTATCTGAAACATTGCTGGTACACGCGTGCGATGCCAGGGCGTGTAGCTAGTAATATATTGTTATATATTTTGAATTTTTGTAATTAGTACAAAGAGCGACCTTATTGCTGGAAGTAATTTTAGGATAACATACATTTAACTCTTTCGCGTTAACAGTACAACGTTATCCCTGTCCCTTCCATAAACCAGAGAACATACGTTCAACTCGCACGCTGTTCGCCGGGAACGTGTAAAATGGGTTGCAAGAAAACTTCCAAAGAGAAAAGGAAATACTGTGTTATAATTAATTATCTGTTACAATTTATTTATTTTATTTGATTTTTTATATTGCTTATTATTATAAAAAAAAATATGTCATTGAATGTTTAAACAAATAGATAAATATAAAAATATTATCATGAAATCGATTATGGTTTGGAATTTATTAATTTAAATTTATCACCAATATTAATTCTGGATCAATAAATATCATGAAATAAAGTTCTCTGCCAAATCTATGTCTGTCTGTTCACGATAAACTTGGAAACCACTGAACAGATTTTAATGTGGTTTTGACCAGTAGATAAAGTAATTCATGGGGAAGATTTACATATAAAATCTGTCCAAGGTTTTTTTTATTATCAGGGCGGAATAATATTCACCGGGACCGCTAGTTATTTTATAAATAGCCTGTCTACATGTTATTATCTTGTCAATCCTGTTAATATTAATTATGATCTCTCTCTACTGTTTACTGTTTCTCTAAGTTAACAAATTATTTATATGGAGATTTTTTTACTTACGCTGTTACAAACATTTTGTTTATATATTCATATAAAGAAAGATCTCAATCGAATCTATTTTGAAATTCTGAACAGTAACCAATATATAAATAATTCTATACAAAGTTCACTCTCAAAGATTCATGATGCGAAACTCCCTTAATTGTTTAAGAAAGTTACACTATTAGTAATTTAATCTGGTAATATATCTGAAACTTTGATTACTTTGGCTTCATTTCCGTTTACATAGGGTTAATTAAACCTTAATTATAAAATATACCTTTCATAAATATTTCTTTTTGCACTTTACATCCCGTAAATTATTCTTAAATTCAATACAATTATACACGACTAATATTTATTGACTCAGGGTTCCAAGTGGAAAAAATAGGGAAGGCTCGAGACCAAAAAGTCGTTATAGGGTTTAAGGACAGAGACCAGGCCAGTAAATTCACCAAAAAAAATACAAACAAAAGACAGCAGCCAGGTCGAAGTAGCGAAGAACAAAGACCCCTTAATAATAATAAAGGACGTTCTCGCCGTCCATTCAGACGAGGAGGTCCTAGACATGTTAAAAACGCAAAACAACATGTCATTTGGAGATATCCCTGAAGGGGAAATCAGGATGGCGGTCAGATACCGACGCAAGGCGCGTAACCCTCTCATTAACCATCTGATACTCCAGGTGTCGCCGGAGGTATGGGGGAGACTGACGAAAGTGGGCAAAGTATACATTGACCTCCAGCGGGTCAATGTAGAAGACCAGTCTCCCCTAATCCAGTGCACGCGATGCCTGGGGTTCGGACATAGGAGAAAGGTGTGTGCAGAGCCGGAGGACATCTGCAGTCATTGCGGCGATAAACACCTGCGAAAAGACTGCCCGGCACACAAGGATGGAAAGCCGCCAAAGTGCACAAATTGCTGCGTCGGTAAACTGGATAACACCAGTCATAACGCCTTCGACTTGGAGTGCCCTGTAAAGAAAAAGTGGGACTGGATAGCCAGGACTAGCGTCGCCTATTGTTAAGCCATTGGTGAAGCGGATAAATATAGAGCAATCGAAAATTATCAGCGGCCCAATAGCAGCTTAGCTTCAAAATCCACCACTCACCAAAATACCGGATACAAAAATACAAAATCAAAAGAAAAGAACTGCAGTAAGAAACGTAACTAAGTAGAAGAAAATTTGGGACGACCTAACACACTCGGATGTCGAGAATGACATCCAACTGCGTGTAGGATACAGTTACAAATTGAATGGATGGAAAACCTGAACAAGATGCTACAGAACAATAACTTAGTAGTTTCAAAAAATCGTATCGGAAAAGTTGGACACGGTAGAAATAGGTAATAAACATAGCACAATTGGCCCAAGAGAACATTAACAAAAACAAAATCAAGTAGGAAAACAAAATTAAAAATCAACTGTAGGATATTGGAAATTAAATTAAAATAGACAACAAATAACAGAAATAAAAAAGTAAGAAAACAAGACTAAACAAATAAATAGTTATGGAAGAAATAATTAAGTAAACAAGAATAAATAAAAATCAGTAATGAAAACTAAAATATAATAAATAAAAGTAACAAATGAGAATGGAAAGTAAACAAAGTAACAAGAATAAATGAAAATTAAGACAACGCGTCACATTATTAAAATAAAACCAGACATAAAAGTATACAATCTAAAAAAGGTCTCTGTCCACCCATGATAGAGGTACCCTGTCGGTTGGGGGATAAATTCCCTCAGTCACAAAAAAAAAATTATTGACTTCTTAATATTTACTTGCAATTAAAAATAAAAAATAACCGAGATATATATACAAACTACTGGCTACCTGCGACTTTCCATGCATTGTTTATTGTGTTACCAATATATTTCATGTAATAAAGAAAAAAAATCAAAGTAGAATTGCTTACAAGATTTATCGGTAAACAATATTACTTCCCCTCTCCTAGACTTGCGTACCATACCGCTTGCCCCAATTCTACACAGGAAGATAATAGCATCGTTGAAAGAGTAGTGCTTAAAAAAATCCTAGTTTCTAAAACGTTTATATTAACTGAACATATCGTGATAGTTTTTCTGAAATAAAAATTAAACGTTTAAGTAGAAAATCTAAAAATAATCGAACTGACTACGCTATTGGCCTAGCAAGGTCTTAACAGCTTCACCGAACAACTAAGGCGAGCGCTTAAGGCACTCATTCGATTTTATTTTGACAACTAACTCAAGGGTGCATGGTACAACACCTCGGCTTGGGCTGTTGCCTAGTTCATGCAATTCGAAAATAACCTAAGCTAAAGTACATATTCATACGTATATAAATAAGTGAGATATATATGTGTACCAAGCATATATACCTCAATACCTCGTATATGTATTTCGTATCCGATAACTTTTTTCTAAAGTAATTTAGTTCGATAAGGGAAAAAATAAAATCCTTCCACTTTCATGTGTACGTACATGCACGTATCTGGAGGTGGTACCGCGATGCGTGCACAATGTCAGATTTCTACTGTAACCATCTACAGTTAAAATCTGTAATGTATTTTGTATAGAACAGAATACACTTTTCATGGCCAGAAAAAAATTTCATATAAATCAAATGGTTTAAAAATATAAAAATAGTGTTTTAAAGGCGAAGCGAGTGTGTCGAAATGATTAAATTTCAAAATACAATTTGTTAGATGTTCATTTATATTTACTCTATTTATTTTTAACAGTTGATTATATTTATCTGATAAGGAAATCAAAATCCAGAGCCGGAAAGTGCACCTGATCTTTTATTTTTATTGTGAAGATAATCTCTCTGGATTATAGCCAAAACACGTGTAGCATCGAGTATAAAATAAAAAGTTACTTCAGGTGGTTTCCGCTGTCCGTCAGTCGAGTGCAGTCCGCGTAAAATCATGGTAAATTAACTTTCTCCGCTTGCAAAAAAAAGCGGTTTAAAAAAGTCCTAATGACGATTTGTGGTGATAACTGGTATATGAGCCCTGCACAGGAGTGGATGTACCGGAAGTTTTTACTTCACTTAACCACTAGAATTTGGGGCCTCAGTGCAACATACTCGGCTATATCTGAAACTTAAACAAAAAAATAACCTCTAATTCTGTAAGTGCAGTCCACTTAGCCGAGTCCCTACAAGGGACTACAAAAATATATTCTTAGAACTATAGAGCTACATTTTTCATAATTGTAAGTGGTAAAATATATGATGCATACATGGAGAGTGTAGTTTAAAATCCCAGATCTTATTGTTGTTAGAGATCATATTCTCTTGATTAATTGTTCCCGTGGAATAGTTTTAACGTTTTATGGGAAAATGTAGGTTTTATCTTAATGAACTGTGAATTATACTTTCATAATCGTTAGCCTGTAAAATACCCATTGCAGGGCATTCGCCTCTTCTGGAAAGAAGGTATGAACATGGCAGCTTACGCCGTATTCGCGATTTCAAACTCTGGGAAAGTGGATTATAACCTAAAGAAGCCATAAATGATCAAAATGCAACCTTAACTAGTCAACAGTTTGTCATAAAGTATTTTATAGAGAAGATAATGGGTACCTTTAATCTAGAAAAGGTCCTGGTACCAACATATGAGTTAGATCTACATCAAGCTGTGAGATGTAGGTAATCTATAATTTATAATGATGTTATTTCACTTAACTAAATTATAATTGTAAGCGACATCGTAAGAAAACCTGAACCTGTTTAACTTCCTTGCAGTACCATTGAATGTGGAAAAATATCGAAGTGTGATGATGTCTCAGAGTTGAGAATTGCTAAAACATCGTGGATGGACGTGAAGATTATGGTTATATATGGTTCAAGAATAGGCCTTTTTAAAGTAGAAAGTAATCTTACTTTTAACGTAAAGAATAATCATACGATACTCAGAGGTTCGGTGGAGGATATATAATGTCGTAGACTCTTACCTGCTCAAAAACTCCACGGTGAACTGGAACTCAGGAAAGTGTGTTGAGTATCCACACATAAAATGTTCAAAATTAGTATATAAAGGGATCAGTCTACGACCTGCCACCAATAATATATATCAGAAATATTACAAAAAGACAGGGAGTTTGTGAATACGTTTGTAGGAGGTCATCATTAGAACTACCGATCCAATTATGAACATTGTCTAACTAATGTTTAATCACTCTCTTGTGTTATGTATACAGTATGTTTTATTCATATTAGATTATATATTGTAATAAATTCCTATGAGAAATTACAGAAGGTTGTTGGTAATAAATATTTTATTTCGCCAAGACATAAAACAATCCGGCATTAATGTGCACAAATAGACGACAAATTCAGATCGTTTGTGTTCATTAGTTAACGTCCTCTAATGGATACTGCTATGGTCAAGCGGAATGGCGTGGATAATGGTTCTGTATGGCGTTTAACTGTTCATCTTTCAAACAACGAATCGTTATTGTGAGACTATAATAATTCTACCAACATTATTTTATTAATTATTATGCTTTATTTTTTTATTATACTCCTAATAAATCCCGGTGGTGGTATAGTTTGATCTGTGGAATATTCATCTAATGTCCGCAAGTTTGAACCCCGGCATGTACTAACGCTGCCGGTGAACGGTGAAGAAAAACATGGGGACACTTGAATCTGAGAAATGTTGTTGTAGTAGCACCGTGTTTGGTAAAATTAATTTTGTATATATAGTCAACAACATTATTAATACCAAAATCAAAAGAAAATTGAGGCGTCACGGGACGCCTGGCAAATATGAAACATCGAAATTGTTTTGTATAAGTTATATGCATAAAAAAACATACATTATATATGTTATACATATATTAAATACAAGAATTCGACTAGGCGTAAGCGTCGTGTGTTGGCGGCATTTAACAAAGGGCGCTACATTCTCGGCGCATGCCGCGTAACACTAGTAGAAGTCTTAAAAACAGTTTGGATCTTTGTTTATACAAACAGAGTTGCAAATGTTTTTCAGTATTTTGTTAATAATGCAAAGTTCGTCTTTGCGTCCCCAACAATCAGATTTACATATTTTTTCGAACTGACTACGCTATTGGTCTAGTAAGACCTTTACAACTACACCAGACTAATCAGGTTTACTCTCCTATAAACGTTTCACATTAAAGGAAAAAAAAGACTTCATTTTTTTTATCGTAGCACAGCAAAGTGACTGCACTATGCCTGATGGTGAGCACAGCACAACCCAAAAACAATGTCGACCACCGAGAGACACGCCATCCCTCGGCGGTCGCCGTTGTGATGCCGGCCTGCGTAAATGTCATACGATGCATTTTATACGAAGGAGGGAACACACTAGCCGGGAGATATTTATTGTTAGACATCATAAATAAATTGTTAATAGCTTACGTCATTCCCATGTATAAGATGAATCTAACAATTAAATATAAAAAAACATCCATCAATTTGCTTAGGCTAGAGCAAAGGGCATAGAAATTAATAATATTTTGTACATGTACAGTACAGTATACACTCTTCTTTTGTGTAGACGGGTAGATTATCAATTTTAGAATTAGAACACGCATATTTAAACACTATTAAAGTCATTTGAAAATAATATTTAATGATAATAATAATATAATATAAAAAATATAAAATGAACGAGGTATAATTACGCTTTTCCAAAGAGGCCAAGCTGTCGTGATAAGATTTAAAAACATTCTACTTATTTTTCTTCTATTCTGCAGACTCTTGGTTCGAACCTTTTTTTTGCTTTCGCTTTTTATTTATTTATTGTCTGTGTGTAAGATCGTTACATGATTCTTTCTAACATTCTACTTTTAAAACATAAAAAATAATCATCGTGGAAAAGCATTTTCAAATTAACAAAATAACGGTCACCAACTATTTTCAAATATACTTTTACTTGAAGAATATACAATGAGCATCGTTGAGAAATAAAAATGGCATATCAACATAATAAAACGATTCATCCGGATTTCTTATATTGGCATAATGCTCAAATGCGCACCTAACGACATAAACCTGGAAACTGGAACCGTCGATATAGTCGACATCGTCTGTGTACATCTAACAGTTGATGTCGAGCCATGAAACAGGCTAATTCGTAAGCGAGTACACAACTGGAACACTGACTGACTGGGAATAATCTAATAACGATCAGCTTTGTACAGAGAGAGTAGTGTGCTCCTATTATGTATCACATATCTATGACATTTCGATTGTCAGTCAGTTCTTGTCTTGACCCTATTGCCATATTTTTAAGTATTATCACTTTATTGTTCAGATAGGTCAATTTTAAAAGATTTTTTATATTATAGGAGGCAAATGAACAGGTGGGTGACCTGATGCTAAGCGATCTCAGCCAGGTAGCTAGACACCAGCAACACCCGAGGAGTGGCAAGTGTGTTGCTAGCCTGTGTTGGTGGGGAAGGGGTAGTGGGAGGATGGGAAGGGTGAAGGGGAAGGAGCATCCGACTCTCTCATTGACCGAACGAAATGCAACAATGCAAACACTGTTACTTCAGGTTGGTTTTCTGTGGGCTGGGTGGTACTACCCCGGGTGAGACAACCTATTCATGCTGAAACCAGTCATAGGTTCAGCGTGGCTCTACCTATGAAAATCTAATAATAAGCAAGTTTTTAGTCTATTTATATTAAGTTTGAATGTTAATTTACAATAAGGACACATATTGACAATATAATTGACATATGTATAAAATATCACTAATACATAATAATTACTAAAGTAACCTATTATTGCAATTAATAATTATGTTTATTAAAAAACAATACATCTTAGGATAAATAATAGACAAGGGTGAAATGGTTCAGTTTAAACACGTTCGAAAAATTTGCTGCAATGTCATTGTGATTATTTGCTTTTGGGGATCAGTCTGTATATACAACTGATTAGAGGATTTCACAGTGAAACAAGTGAAACACAACAAAGACCTCCTCATAACGCTACCTACAGTAAACCATGTTAGCTCAGTAATAAGTAGGGGTATTAAGCTACAAACTCGATCGACGTAACTTGGAATCCAACAATCAGCCTGACTTGTTAATGAAGAAAACATATAATGCAACCATAAAGTCACCCTCAACCAAAACTGTCAAGCGTGTGTTCTGGTCATAGTATTTAACACTTTTGCTATTTTTACAATTATAAAAAAATTACCTGTTATTGTATAAGAAACATGTGATTACAACGTGACACTTTTAGTATTAGTCAGTTTTCTTTCTAACCTTAGCGTGTAACTTTGTCGTACTTCATTGTCATTACATTCAAATAAGATTGTGGTCAGTCGTTAATACCTATAAATTGTAAAGTAGTAAACATAGGTAACTTCTTGTATCCTTAGATGACAATGACGTAAGACTAATATAGTTTTCACACATGATTTACTTCAGCCACCAGTATTGGTAGGTATATAGCCTATAACTACATAAAATATAGAATAGAATGAATATATATGCAAACAAAAAATTGAAGAGGTTATACAATACAATTCTACAAGTAACATTTTTTTACTTTATAAGTTTTAACGATTGATTACATTAATAACAATGCGGTCTAATATGATAAGCATGCTAATCTTAGAGGAGGACAGCTTCTAAGAGTGAATACTGTAATACACGCAACAGTTGCTTGGCGTCAAATTTCCAACCTGACGATAGTATCTAGTTTGGCAGGTTTAGAAACATTCCTACCAACATGCTATGGTTTTATTACAATATTTTTCTTCAACGAAAGCTCAAATTAATTTGCAAGGGTTCTAATCTATCTTTGCTATTCGAACTCCGTATCAACTAAGGCACCGTCGTTTCAAATGCAATGGGCAATGCACTCGTTCTATTCTAGTTAATGATGTGTTTATTTCTTACTATGTTCTCGCCGAGTAAGACATGAATAGGGTGAAGGAAATAGTAGGGAAGCGTGTACTCGGTTGAATGAATAGAGCCACTCTCTCGATTGTTCACTCGACGAACCGTAAGCTACATTAAGTATTAAATATATATTATACAAACGTGTCTGGTGTGAAAATGTTATTAAACTCATTAACTAGAGCATTTCTGTCGCCTTTGGACATAGAAGTTACCTTTTTATTCCTGAATAATTTAACTACTTCAAGAAATTAACATTTAAGGCGTTTATAGAATGGGAAAGAGTACTCAAGCTTTGTATACAGGGGTACCATCGCTACACCTATTTTAGTTTAAAGCAGTTACGTTTGTACCTTGATACGAAAAATATAAGTACTTAGCAGTACATAATGGAATATATTTATAGTACGTCAGATGTTTTCAGTCCGCAGGAGAAGAAAACTACTATGGCTGTCGTTAAGACAAAGGTCCTTTTGAAATCAGTTCACATAGACATAGGTTGTAATTTCATGTAAACTCATTTAAAATCTGGATGACAATAAAATTCTTCATAATTTCTAATATATAAAAATCAATGTATATATATTCGTTCTCTATGCACTCCTACACCCATCAATAGATTACGATAAAATTTTGCATACACTTCGTCAAGAAAGTACACTTAAGTCGTCGTCGTCGTCGTCTTTGTTAAAGAAAAAAACAATACGAAATCGAGGGTAAAAAAGCAAGTTTAAAATAAAATTCAGTCACATGAACATGAAAATATGTACATAACATATTTAAACTGTTACATTTACTTTAATTCTTACTTAATATTCAATCGTATCTATCCTATTTAATCTATCTATCTACTATCGTATCTAACCGTATATATATAATACCTTTAAACGAGCAATTCTTGTATATTTTTTATATTTGTATACATTCAGGATCTCGGAAACGGCGTCATCTATTTCCGTGAAACTTAGTATGTAGGTAGTTTCGGGGACGATAAATCGATCTAGTTAGATTTTATTCATAGAAAACTTTTTTAACTGAGTTTTCAGACAATGAAAAAATATAGTTAGAATATAAAGGTAAATTTTGCCGGCGCTGTCAAAACAAAAATAGCTCAGATGGAAATCGGTTGCTTCGAAAATCCGTGAAACCCCAGTTCAATTCCGAGTGAGAGCATAAGAGATATGTTTTTTTTTATATAAAAAACGTTAATTTTAAAAGGCGAACCTTACAATTTATTTTAATTTATAAATGTTTCTTAAAAAACCGAGCTAGGCTCGATCGCCCAGGTACTATATATTTATAGTAGTAACAAAATAAAGAAAATATTTCCAAAGATGATATCTATTTTTCTATTAGGTCACTTAATGGCTCTCACTTCATGGCTATACGAATGGGAATACGATACGTCGCGGCCACATCACCTGGTATTACCCGTTTTATTGCATCCAATTTTATTTTATGTCCTCTTCATATGCTTATTGATTGCCTAGATAGATCTTTTAATACATAAAACTCTTGATTTGTTGCCAAACGACATTTTGATGGGTCAAGCAGAACGTGAACATGATATTTGACTTTATATTTGGCATGAGTGATGCGGGTATAGAGAATGTACGAGGTATGTAAATTATATTACTTGTGACACGGATATACCTTTTGAATTTAGTGAACTATTTTCATAAAACATTGGTTTGCATATGTAGGCTCTATATTGTATACATTATAAACTAGTTGCCAGCCTCAGCTTCGCATATGTGTACTAGGAAAGAAAATGAGTCCAAATCTTTCATTTACAGTACCACCATGAAATAAAATAAATGGACAACAGAACAAATGAACGTCTATTTGTTAATTTTGATAGTATGTTTGAAGATCTCCGTATTTCTTATGTTTGACTCATTTCCATATTGTCCTCGTCATTACAAAGATAACATAAAAATAGTTAATCAAATAAGTGCATGCGTTCTGAAGTAATATTCTTACATACATTTTGTAGGTGGTAGAGCCCCGCTGAAGCTACTTTTGGTTTCAGCATGAATGGGTCGGCTCCTCCGGGGTAGTACCACCCCTCTCACAGATAACTGACGTGAAATAACAGTGCTTGCATTGTTGTGTTTCGTTCGGTCAGTGAGAGAGCCGGAGGCCCACGTCTCTTCCTCTTTTCTTCTTTCCCTTTCCTTCCTTCCTCCCCCTTCTCCCATATACAGGCTGGCAACGCACTTGCGACGTCCCTGATGTAGCTAGTGTCTAAGGACGGTGGTGATCACTTAACATCACGTGACCCACCAGTTCGTTTGCCTCCTTTGATATAAAAAAAAGATCATTCGACAACTGATTTTTATTTATGTAGGCTTAAGAAATGATAACTAATAAGCTTCAATTTATTTCTATTATTTCTGCAGTATATATATAATAAGATAATATCATAAATTATCATAATTTTGTAAATAATTGACATTTTTTAAAGATTTTCTCAACAGTATTAACAAGTACATAGACTGTAGGTATATGATTAGTTTCAGCTCGCAATATCACTGGCGTTATTTGGATAGATCTAACCTACCACATGCGTAAATGTAACCTATCCTTGGATAACAGTACCTACTCGTTATGGGGTACAAGTTAACCTATGTCTAGGAAAAAATCATAATAGATCAAATACAAAAAAGTCCAACTTACTCTCCAAGACATTATTATAAGCTATCAATAATTCAATTTGAATAGAAATAATAACACACAAAAAAAAAGCAAAAATGAATACAACGTGAATATATTTGATAATTTAATATCTACAATTAATCCAATATAATGCACGGCTAACGCGACTCAAAAGAATTATTTTCAACTAAAGTAATTCGATAATATCAAATAGCAAGAAATAGAATAACTATTATAGTTAAGATTAACAAGCATCGTTTTATTTATTAAAGTCTAGTTTTCATTTAATGGCTGGAGGTTTAATATAACTACATAGAATTAGGAAGACGTAAAAAAATCAAATGTTAAAAATGGTCTCACTAAAATATTATATAAACATCACTCTGACGATTGACATAAAGGTAACACCTCATACGTTACGTTAAAATCCATTGAGTTAAAGAAAGAAGATTACCTTCATTCTACACAATCGGGTGAATAAATGTCAGGAATACGAACACGGCTGGAATTTCGAATATTGTTACTAAAAGAAATACTTAAAAAATATATTGTTATAACAGGTAATAATAATATAAATGAACTCGTAAAAAACCGCGGCCACAAGAACTTCATCTTCATTAAAATTAATCAAAAGACGTTATGAAAATATTTAAACGTAAAAAAAATCTTTAAGAGGCGAAGAAACCCTTGAATTAAATGACTTTGCATTCATTGAAAATTTCAAATAACCGTCATTAGTAAACAAAAGGAATTCGCAATTAAGAAATAATTTTAGAATAAGCATTCCAATTATTTCTTGAATAGGAAACGGTATTTGTGAATGTCGTAATGTTATTCATAAAACATCTCTAATTACCCGCGTTGTTGAATAGACCAGTTACAACGTTTTAAGAATACGAAGGAGGTTATCCTGTCAAAGAAATCTGAGTCTATACGAGGAAAAAATGTATTGAAATTAAATATGTTCAGCATTAAAGAAGGATTTATTTTCATTTATATCTTTATAGATCTTTCTGAAGGATATTACTGATTCTTTAGGTGGTTTATTTTTCTTGTAACAATTAATAACGTAGTTACCTTTAAACAAGCAATTCTTGTATATTTTTAAGTAGTTATGTATTCAGGATCTCTGAAACGGAGTGAGCTTTTTTTTTTTTTTTTTTTTTTTTTTTTTTTTTTTTTTTTTTTTT
>JACEII010000009.1:6849904-7089882 GCA_014332785.1 Antheraea mylitta
GTTTTTTTTTTTTTTTTTTTTTTTTTTTTTTTTTTTTTTTATTGTAGCACGACAAAGTGACTGCACTATACCTGATGGTAAGAATAGTACAATCCAAAAACAGTGGCGACCACCGAGAGACAGATCATCCATCGTCGTTCGCCGCTGTCATGCCGGCCATAATGACGAAAGTCACCTGGTACTGGATATGCACAGGCTGATCCCGAAACGCGACGCGCAAAAGCGGGTCACTATGACGGGCTTTTTCGCCATGTACATGGTGGTTGCGACCCAGTCGGGCTGTAAAACCCTACCACCCCGCTATCGCCATTGCCTCGTTCGTTGATCAGCAGGGTGCACCACGTGCAGGTGAGGTTGGCTTGGGTGTCTCAAGTCTTAAGATGTTACTCGACACCCCTTACTCTTAAAACTAGAAACTTAGTATGTAGGGTTACGGGGACTATAAATCGATCTAGCTAGGTTTCATTCATGGAAAACTTTTTTTCTGAGTTTTTAGGTAATGAAAAAAATATAGCTACAATATTAAGGTAAATTTTGCCACCGCTGTCAAAACGAATATATCTCAGATGGGAATTGGCTGCTTCGAAAATCTGTCTAACCACAGTTCGAATCGGAGTGACAGTAGAAAACGTTGTTTATATTCTTATAGGTAATAAAATGCTAATTTTATGAGGCTAACCTAACAGTTTATTTTAGTTTATAAATGTTTTTAAAGAACGAAGCTGGGCTTGGTCGTTCCGGTACTAATATATTGTAATACTAGTGAACAAAATTCTTAAAGTTTGTGTGAAGGAAAGATTGCAATTCGAGTCGCAGTTGAGACGGTAATGGAGCTGAGATTACAATTGTCAGTGCTCACACGATTTATAATACATTTGTAACATACTTGTGAGAGCAACAATCAATAAAGCTAAGCACAACTGTTCTAAAAAAATGTTAAGATAAATATTTGTGAGAAATAGCAAGTGGACTTTTAGTTTTAGCTGTATATCTATGGTTCATAGAATTAGCATTATGGATTAATTCCTTCGCCTGTCCTATTGGACGACTATTATTACTACTATCTATAGTTCAGTTAGTTATTAATATCTATGAGAGAAAGCGGCACCGGCAAAGCCACCAAAAATCCTAATATTTAAATTACAATGCCAAATAATTTGATGAAATACATTAATTACGTAGCATATTAAATTAATATTCCTTGAAAAAACTGTAGTGTAAAAAATATTTTGTAACTAATGCAAGAAATGAAATCAAAATATACGTAAATTAATCGAATTGTATAAACTTAAAATAGCTGTGAAAATAGTGATGGTATTTTTCATTAGTATTGTTTGACACACAACAAGCTACCAGATGATATGATAATAAGTTCTTGCTACTTGATTAATACAAACTTTTACTTCATCGTATGGTATTTTCAGGGCAACAAGATAACAGCGTCTGTCGATTGATATTACGATCTCATCAGTTTCTGTTATTTCCTTATTGCAGTAGAGTTATTGTATAGTGGCTGTATAGTAATTACTATGATTATGAAACAAACCACTTTTATTCACACTCTACTCGTATGTACATAATATGCTGGGGTTTATATCAAATTTGCTATATGTCTATGCCTGTATTCGTGATCTGTTCATAAATGTGTGTTTTTTTCGTCAAATAACATATTACTAACAACAGTCCGCAACGTCATCTTTGTTTAGCTTCAACTTTTAACAATGGCGTCTCGTAACTATGAATTCTGCCAGTATCAAATCAACAATGGGAGAGTCACTTTATAGGAACTATTTTTTTTTTATAATTTAGTTGTTCCAAATTTGGACACCTAAGCAAATGAAGAAAAACGCAACACTTATTATTATTATTTCATCCTTGTTAAAACAGCTAAAACAGAACCTATCAAACTCGTTCCAACGTGAAAAAACAGGTGTAGCAACTTTTACGGTCTTGTAGGTCTTTAAATTATATAGACTTAACTCATCAAAATATAAGCTGGGGAATTTCTTTTTATAAAGCCTATTAAGGTACTGACCTATATTTTGCGTACTAACATAATGAAAAATTAAGAAAGGACAATTCTCGACATCAGTAAAATGTCATTAAAACAACTTAGAGATAAACGACCTGTAGGCGAAATAGAATGTTTTGGTTAATGAATACACAAACAATCTTTTAAGCGTATGTCTTTTAAACTTATTATTAAAATCAGTTTTTTTTTTCATACAATTTCAAGCTTATAACATTTTATGCATAGATACATTTATTTTCTCAACCCGTAATATCGTGTAAAAAAAATTGAGCCGTCACGGGACGCCTGGCAGATGTAAAAAATCGAGATGGTTTTGTATAAGTTATATGCATAACATAACAGATTACGAAAGAATCAGCTATGGCATAATGAAAAGATAAGGCATTACAAATTTGTTCCATAAAATAATGACTGTTTATTTATTTTATTACATATATATTCATCTTTAAATACAAGACACAAAAAATTAACTAGGCGCAGGCGCAGTATGTTTGACGGCATTTATCAAAGAGCGGTAGGTCATCACCGCGTGTCGCGTAACAGTACTAGAACGAGTAGCTGACGAAACAATTTGAATCTTATGTTTATACAGATAGGGTTGTAAAAGTTATTGAGTATTTCGTTAAAAGTGCAATGTTCGTGTCTTGCGTCGCCACGACAACAATCAGGTTTACCCTCCGCCTATAGATGTTTCACATAAAAAAAAAAAAACTTCACAATGATCAGTTGAGTAGTTAATACATAATATAACAAACAAATAAACAAACTTAATTTCGTATTTTTCTTAAGATATTACTTGTAAAATACTGTGATATTAATTTTCCTCAATAAAAATTATTCCCCAGCATACCTTACCGTTCAACAAAGAAACTCCTACTATATCCTTAATTACACCGCTCCTTAGTCTTTTGTCTCGCAAAGAATGCAGATAAAACCCATTCTTGTTAACGCTTAATTTGAAAGTTGTGAAGAAGGTCCACAATCAGGGCAGATAAACCGGAGCTTTGAAGAATACGCGCGCCCCTAACTAACGACTGCAGTCGTACCAAACAAACTGTAATAACTAGCACACCTTAGCACGCCAGTGATAAATCTCTAACTTGTGGTGTAAGTGATAAGATTCATCTGTTTTCAAATAATTTATCTTATCTTATCTTATATATTGTATATAAAAAAATCAATTGCTGTTCGTTAGTCTCGCTAAAACTCGAGAACGGCTGGGCCGATTTAGCTGATTTCAAAGTTGAAATGTTCGTCATAGTCCAGGAATGTTTAAAAGGGGAGAAAATATGGAAAAATTGCGACTAAGATAGCAAAAACAACAATTTTATTTTCCCATACAAACTGTTCTAGCCATTTTCCTGTCAAACTTTTGACTGTCAAACGTCAGACGTAAGGTTATAAAGTTAAATATCATTATGTCACTACCGCAGAAGAAGTGCTCCTGTGAAAATGGAACGAGTTGCATTCCGTTATTTTCCCGATTTCGAGCATGGAAATTATACGTCGCGTGTTCGCGCGTCGGAAAACAATCATTTTTATATATTTAAACATCTCAAAAAAAAAGAAGAAAAACATAGTTTATCAGAAAGCTTTAAATTGATTGATTGTATAACTCAGTTTTTATTTAAATAAAAGTGTTGTATTCATACGAAATGTTAGGAAGTTTAATTTAATAACAGGTCGAAATTAAAACGGTGTAAGATAAGTATGTTGAATGTGAGCCAGTGTGCGTGTTGATTTATGTGAAATGTATATGTATTTTTAATAAAATATATCTGAACAAAATAAACTTTAACTCGATACAATGATTTTATTGTAGGTAAACTTTAATATATAAATTACGAGAGTTATGAAAATTTTGATCGGTAGGCGACATATCGATCAATTTGACGGCGAAGGCAAACCAGTCGAGCTGTTAGGACTCGGCACAGCGGGATGCGACGGTGATGTGGCGGTAGGCACTGATGACTCCGATAAGTCTGGGTGTACCAGAACACCGACCATGGTTTGCTCCTGGCTTTCTTCAATCATTTCTACTTCTTTTAGCTCTTCGGGGGTTATATTTAGAAATGAAAGTTTTTTTATTATCCAGTGTCCAATTTTTGTTAGATGGAAATTTGTTCTGGAATTGATTTTTTTTTTGTAGTTTAGAACTATAAATACATTTTGTTCGGATTAAGAATTGACCACATTTTCCAAAAAAAAAATGAAACAATCTGCGGTTATTGTTTTACATTCAGCAAAGCATAATAGATAGTTGCAAGAACTGGGACATGTACTTAGGTTGTCCTGCCACTCCATCCACATTTTCTTTTTCTAACTGACTACGCTATTGACCCAGCAAGGTCTTAACAGCTTCACCAGAGTCCACATTTTGCGAAACGGGTAATACATTACTACTTAATAATCTTGAAACTATTTGGATTTTTTTTCGAAACACTATTAGACTCACGTTATCCTTCAAAGACATTTGACGTAATTTTTTTTATGACATTTTGTGTTGTATAACAACCTATGAAAATGGCAAAGTCTGACATTACCCATCAAAATTTTCAGTAATACGCTAATGTGCTAATGCAAGTCTATACCTTACAAGAATTCCTTTTTTCTGGATATCTCTTTTACTCTATGCCCTATTCTGTACAATAAAATATGTATGCAAAATTTCACGGTAATCGGTTGAGTTGTTAAGCGTAACAAAAACTCTTACATTCATACTTATATTATAAAAGTTGTATTTAATTTCTTTTTAAACTGTTGCAGTTTTTTACGTAACATATTTTAAACGTTTTCATTATTGTTAATAAACGGCAATGGTTTTTACATCCATTAATTGAATTTGTTATTTATATCTAGAATTGATGTTTGTTTTATATGATACCATGAATACAAAAGAATCGCCTAAAACTTAAACTACGGATGTTCCAGGCTTGAAGACAATTGCGATCTTATACAAAGTATTTTGACTCCGTCGCAATAAAAAGCATTGAAGGAAGAGGGTGGTACGAGATAACATTTTCTTTAGGAGATCCACCCATTTGAGACGTAAACACATAGTCGACGGTTTTCCAGCTAGCCGTAATTGGGAGACAACATTTCTACGCCGTAAGATTCTCGCAAGTTTCAGTTTAAATAATGAGCATTTTTCGTGTTCACTGTAACCCTTTTTATGTTATAGTTAAATTATCTATCTCTTATCTATCATCTATCTACATATTATATGAACCCTGCCCGCTTCCTTAGGCATTAAAGAAATAGAATGAGTCAATCGATTTAAAAAAATAACAAATAGTGGTAATAATTTTAATCCATTGTAATATTTTAAGTACGAATGTGAGTTTTGTTTCTAATGATTTCATGCCTTAACTACGTCACTGATCATCATGAAATTTTTATGTACGTTACAGAAAAAGAACGTTTTATATTGAAAAGTAGTGTTCCCGAGGGATATGTCGTCTTTTTTTGCAAGGAATCCTCCTCCACAAGTGAGAATGTCAGATTTATACTGACTAAACCCCTTCGGTGTTCTTCTTGCACCATTTAGCCGGGTGGGTAGGAACGGATGTAGTGCTTCTACACAGCCCGGCAGGTATTGACCTCTCATCAGAGCCCTGACTCGTAGCCTGAAGAGGGACTTTGGCCTTCCCTGGCCAAATAATGGGAGGCGCACGGAACACTAATACGCCTTAACCACGAGGGTTTGTGTAAAGGTCAAGCCTACATTAACGTGAGTGAAGCCGCCGAAAGCTAGACTCTATAAAGAGAATTAATTACCAAAGTCGAAAAATAAGAAGTTTTGGGGATTAGGAGAACAACATATTTGTATTATAATAATATGCTTCAATGAAACTGCGTCCACAAACAACGCCAACAATTTTATTCTTCCTTTATCCAGATCCTCCAAATACCACAAGTATTTCAGCAAACTTCAGTTTCTCGTAACATAAAACTATCCACTTATAGGTTAGAGAACGTAGTCTCCGAGGAAGAATTTTTGGTATTTTGTTATTCAAAAGCGCATAGTCAACGCATCGCATAACCGAGCACCGTATGCTAACGTGCTCATAAAATTTAATATACTTACGTTAGGTAGCCATACACACGGATATTTTCGACTGTGCACCGGAGATCCAGATTATGAAACATATTTTGAATAAAGTTCAAGTATTTGAAATATTTTTTCATAAGCTCAATATTGCAAGTAATGAAAAAATGTTGTTTACTGCATTTCCTCGTGTAAATACAATTAAAATGAAAGTATCGTATTTTGATAAGACTAAATCAATAAAATGTCAATACTCATAACATCTAATAATCACTTGGTAACAATTAACGAATAATTTTTCAATCTTCATTGAATGTTTTACTTCGGGAAGTAATCCGTTATTTTTCTTGTCACCGTATACTGAGAGATTCTTATTTCGTGAAAAATAATACTAGTATTTTTTGCGGTTTCGCTCGCTATAAAAATAAAATATAGCGTATGTTACACGCTGATAATATATCTTTCTATAGCTGAAAGAGTTTTTAAATCGGTTATGTTATTTTTAATTTATCTTATTACAAACAAAAAATCAATTTTTTTCTCTTTATAATGGTAGTATAGATTCATATTGACAAATTTTACTTTACTGCTTTATATATTGCAAGTTATATTAATTATCACAATTTACAAAGTATCAAAGATTTTTTTTTATGTAATCAATCATATACAGTATGCGTGCTGCTCCAAGCCTGTTTACTACACAGTAATGATTTCGTTCATTTATAATTCAAAAAAATATACATTAACAAGAAGACAGGACAGATAGTGCAAATTACTTAATAGATACACGTATTATACAACATACAAAATATAAATTCTAACATCAGAATATAATTATGTTAACTGAGTGTTATACATCAAAATAACGTGTATTACCAATTTTTATTATGCGCTTATTTAATTTAACTTACGTTTATTATCAGCTTACTTTACCGAAGCTACGAAGGCCCAACAGATCATTAGCATATAGGCAGTTAAAAAAAAAAGATATTTCAGAAACCATGCAGTATAATTATAACGACTGAATATCATATTACTTATAATAAAGTAGCTTCTGCCCGTGACTTTGTCCATTTTTTTTTTTTCGAAGTGACTACGCTATTGACCCAGCCAGGTCTTAACAGCTTCACCGGACTAGAAGTGGAATGGTTACTTTGGGCTAACGCAAACACGCAGCGGAAGCTCTCAAAAGGAAAAAAAAAAACAGATTTTGAAACACCCTTCATTGGTGCTCCGCTCCTATTGGTCTTAGTGTGATTTATATGTAGCCTTATAACCTTCTTCGATAAATGAGTTATCTAAACACTGAAAGAATTTATCTCCAATCAATCGGACCAGTAGTTTCTGAGAATAGCGCGTTCAACCAAACTAACAAACCCTCTAATTTTATAATATTAGTATAGATTATTTCAAAGAGTGTAATGTCTTTTTTGAAAATTAATATAATAGTAAGAAGTTATATAATTCTAAAGTGCACTCCAAAGAGTTGATCAAAACATTCTGTTAGCCGGGTGTAATGGATGCCACGTGTCTCGTTCCGGACAGGCAGCACTGCAATCCACATCCACGTCTCTCCTATCCCACCAGACATGAAAGCGTTTAGTACCATTTTTACAGATAACAAACGAAAGCAAGCCTTTCAGTTTGCAAGGTACAACACAATTTCGTTTAGTTTCATGTGAAACTATCATTTTAAAAGCAATAAAAATTATTTGTAAAGTATTTTAAGGCAAACGTAGATATAAGTATATTAGAAATGAGCTGTTGTTAGCAGTCGGTTAGAAAAATTATATAATTTGTGGATAACTCCGTATATAAACGTGTTGTCAAAAACCTTTCGGGAAAAATACTGAAAACACATACAAGTAAATTGTTTTACACTCCCATTTACAAGAACTCATTTTAATTTTTTTTTTTTTTTTATTGTAGCACGGCAAAGTGACTGCACTATGCCTGATGGTAAGCATAGTATAATCCAAAAATATCGGCAACCACCGAGAGACAGATTATCCATCGCCGGTCGCCGCTGTCATGCCGGCCAAAATGGAGCTCTTAAAAGATATCACAAATTTAAATTACGCGCGACAAAAAAAGGTTAGGGGAGAGTAGGGTAATTGAGAACGGCGGTTAATTGGGAACAGTTAGATAAATAGGACATCGCCCCATACTACAGTGTCGCGAACTTATTCTACGGCTGAATGCAGAACCATTCATTGCGTATGCGAAAGTGGGATTGAAAGGACGCACTAGTTTTGTCACGGCAAGTCGAACAATTATTTTGTAATTTTGATATAATTTTTGTCATCAGTTATAACACATGTAAGTATCATATTTTTGGATTCAAAGGTATTGTGTTTTTGCTCATATCATACACACAGTATCTGTTTTCAAATGCAACATAGATTGAAGATAATACAAAATGCTTATGAGAGTGGCGGAAATTTTTATGTATATTGGCTGATTCGGGTAATCGGGAACGGCATTAGGTGAGTAATTTGGAACGTTCCCAATTACCCCTTACCCTCCTAATTACCCATAGTACTGCTGGTTGATTGTGTATAAATATTTAAACTTTACAAATTATTTCAGATGCCTCGTAATTACGTAAGAAAGATCGATCAAACGTCTTTCTTAATTACCTCATATCATTTCCATTTCCCCCACGGGATGATTTCAATTACCCCATAGGGTATCGGGTAAACAGGAATGGCAATGTTTTTTATTTTAGTTTATATTTTTATTAAAACGTAAATTTAAAATAACGTTTTATGACTACTTTTAAAATAACGTTTTATGACTACTTTTAAAATAACGTTTTATGACTACTTTTAAAATAACGTTTTATGACTACTAACTACAGAGATCACTAAAGTTCATGTAGCAATAAAATTTAATTAAGTTTATAACTTTTTTCTATAATTTTTGGCGTTTGAAGTTAAGTGTTCCCAATTCCCCCACTCTCCCCTATCTGTGTGTAGATTCTTACATAATTTTTTGTGACTTTGAGGAACTATAAATGGCAAAATGTTAAACTATTTCAGTTGGATAAAGAAACAAATGAAACCCTTCCACTTTCAGTTCAGGCAGTCAATTATTTGCGAGTTTAAAATTAATAATTAGTCCAATTCCGAATGCATGGAATGAAATTGGAATAAAGTTAATCGTGAGAGGAAATCCGTCAACACCTTTGAGACCTTTACACTCGGAACGATGGAAAGAGACTTACTTAATTTCATGCTGTTCACGGTTACTTTAATTTCTTGCTCGGCTGATAATTTTCTGGCGCCGGTACCCACGAAGAAAATCCGTGGAAAAGTTGAGTGTGCAATAATATTTAAATGCAGATGCCGTGCGCTATACCTTTATGTCTTATTTGCAATATGTTTTTTTTTTCTTTTCATATTTGCGAGCTATATTTAGTTTTTACAACACAACAAACTCGGTAATAAAATACACGGATGTTATTTATTGGCACGACTATGCATCCCGTAGTCTGCCAGCCAAGTTTGCTTGAAATATAACCATCTATGCTCCATTGCTCAAACATAAAGTTTATTTATATGAAGAGTTTCATTAAATATATAAATTATAATTAGAGTATTTATAATTCTGAAATGCTATATATTATATATAACAGGTGTTTATCAAACGGTCGTGGGGCTTCATTCAGACTTGGTAGTCATAGATACGAAGGATGACAATTATTACCATTTTTATTCAGCACTCTTGAAAATGCTATTTTTATTTTGCTCGTGATAAATATTATAACGACCTAAGAAACAGACTAAACTGAATAAATGCTATTTTACCGATTTTATGGCAGTGGAGGTGTGAGTCAATAAGGCGAACGTTCTAACTCTGTGAATGGCATTTATTTTGTACAATTAACTAGTACAAATAATAGCACAAATTCATAAATGTGTGTATTCTAGCCTGTTATTATATGTATAGATAGTAGAGTCCAGTATATATCATCTTATATATTAATACGTAAAGCCAAAACTTTATACCCCTTTTTAAGCGAATTGCGCAACGGATGAACTCGAAGTTTAGCATAGTTAAGGTTTATATGCAGGAGAAGTGCAGAAAGCTATTTTTTATATAAAATGCATTACAAGTATTAATTAAAGTATACATTACTCACACTACTGCTTGAATTTTACACAACATTTACAGACACGTAAATAAAAAAGGTGTTTTGATAAACTTATCCGTCATTTAACTCTTATGTTCCAATTACCTATATCAATATTTTTAACATGACTGATGTTGCATGTCGTTTGAAATCAACTGGTCAAATTGCAGGTTAATTTTGTAATAATGTAATATGTAAATTCATAACATACATTAATAATTAATTGATACATAATTTATGGAACGACTGAAATAATCATTATTCTCTTTGGTCTTACTGAATGTCTAAATTTTTAGGTGACAGAACTGCTTTCACTTTGCTTCATTTCATCACAAGAGTAAAGCAATATTACCAAAGTCAATGTCAATATTTTAATATTTTGTATTATTGTGGTGAACTGACTTTAAAATGATGATTCAATAAAATGAGCCAAAAAATAATTTGTAAATTCAAAAGAACAAAATTTGTTTGCTCACGAAAATAATCCATGGCTTAGATATCCGCGATTACAATGATGCAGTTTAACCAGATGTAGCAATTATATTTGGTACAGTTGATGATGAATTTTGAATAAAAATGAATTCTTTTCAAAAGTTAAAGGTCGTATTAAAAATATCTTTGTTTTGGAATCATCATTTGTTTCTATTGTGTATCTATTACTTTTCCAAACGATGATACTGGGCACACAACAATTCCTCATAATGTACAGACTACATTTCATTCAATATCACATAGAAATGCCACCACTCATGGTGTCGTGTAAAATTAACTGAGAATCGTGTATCATAAGTTGAGTAAGTTACTTTTGTAAAGTTATATTTACTTAAAATTTGAGTGTCTTACCACATTATGTAACCGCCTGTTTATTTCAAATTTTTAATTAATCTCATTTAGACATATTTCATGTTATATAATTAAAAAAAGTGGCAAATAACTTTTGTAACTAAGTGAAAAATGGGATGAAACCTTTGATTTTAGAAGTAATCTGACAAAAGAACCCTAATAAAGTTCAGACTTTAAAAAATCAATGAACCACGGTTGAATGTCGACTACTGGGCGCCCACTAGTACAATTTAATAGCTAATTTCCAACTCTGTTATAAAAGTTTTTTTTAATACTAGTAAAACGACTTTATTTAACTAATCAACATAATTAGACCAACACAGATAATCTATATAAATAATATTCAATTAATTCAATACAGAAGAGCTGCACATAGTTTGGTAGTCTTTTTCGTTGTGTTTGTAATAGACAGTTAAAATAGATCTTCAATAATATTGTCACAATTTACGGATTGACGTTCAGTTATTCGGTTATCATCAATTATATCAATGTATAGGGACGTTTTGATCTCATTATCTTCGTTTGTACAACCGACCGAAACCGGGCTGAGAAATTAGTATTTTATAAAAATAGTTGCATACTGTAACATTGGCAACATGCACCACATAAAATCTTTTTTTATCATATCTCAAAATAGCTCGTTTACTTTGATGTTACAATTGAAGAAAGATTATCCCGAGTAAGTTTATTTTATTTCTTTGTAGGCGTTTGAAAAATAATCACCCAATTTTGCTGTTTTAAGATATATTATAATATCCGAAAGAAAACACATAATCAATTTATTTTTGTTAGATACGAAAATATCAAAATTTATATACATGCTTATAAAAACAGGTGTGTTGGTTTGATTTTTTATTTAAAATCGCCACTATCCACTCTAATCTCGTCGCTCTAATATGGGTTAATAAAATCGATCTGTTTGGAAATTTTCCAAGAATTTATATTTTTATTGTCTCATGTTATATCTATTTTATTTATTGTGATATATATTCTATATTTATTTGAAATTTATAATATGAACGATATATTAAGAATCTACGTATTTACAAAGTTTACAAATAGTTTGTATAAATATTTTTGGTAAATTATATTTTCTATACAAACTTTGAGGTTTCAATAAAGACGCGGTAGAATAGAAATCTTACTTTAGGGTATATATCCAATGCGAAAGCATTGTGAAAGGCACAAAATTAGTAATCCAATTTTAATTAAACTCTCGCTTCCTTCTCTAATAGAATTGTAGAGAACGCGATAGGTACGCCGCTTGCATATTATAAAATCTTATTACTATTGTAAATTGTGTAGATCGTATTGCTCTAAAGGGATATTATCTTTCACAGCATATCCTCATTTGCAGTTCACGTTTCGATACTTCCACAAATATATAATTACTGGCTTTGCTTCTGTTAATGTAGATTTGATCTATCACTCAGAATCAGTAAGTTTATTTTTCGTATTTGAAACATAATGTATGTCCTTTTCTGTAACCAGTGACGGATTTGCCCTAAGGCCAAGAAAGCCTGGGCCTAGGGCTACCAGATATTAGGGGCGGCCAATCGTGACAAAAAATTCACTGAAGATTACAAGAATTCAAAGTAGTTAAATATTCTAAAGGCTCGCGCATATTATGTTGGGCCGCCCTGCACCGCATCGTATAACAAAAATCTTTAAAAAAAGTTAACAAAAAAGTAAATTCGTTATGTACTCAATATGATGAGTGTTGAGAAAGGGGTGGCTGGTAGTTACAACATAGCCTGGGGCCTTTGGCGCCCAAGAGTGCAAACCCGCCACTATCTGTAGCTCTAAAAACGCGTTTGCAAAATTTTGTGATAATCGGTTTAGTACTTAAAGTGAAAGCATAACAACCAAACAAACAAACTCGGTATCTCATATTAATTGCTATAACTAAAAAAAATTCCAGTGTATTTATATGAACGGAATGAACGTATTATATTCCTCACTAATGCCAAAAAACTTGACACCGACAATTCCATTAATAAGAACATAATTCCTTAAAATAAAATGGGCGTTGAATGGTCCCGTTATAAACTTACAACTATTCAGTTCAGTCGTAATTCGTGTTTGACGTCTTCGATGCATCGTTTTGCGTCAATGTGGTTTATGCATCCTATTTCTTACACTCAATCCGTCTTTGTAATTACCGACGATTTAAGTGTTATTTCCTGTATGTATGCTCTCACATAAATTGTATAAACAAAATTATTTTTACTTATCCACAATCAGACGGTGATGGTGATCTTTGCGTTTAGTAACAATTAAATTCATCTGGTTTCCTTTATGATCATAAATGAATCTATACAGTAATACGTGAAACGAAAACTTTGTACCCCTTTTTCAGCGACATGCACGAATGGATAAATGTGAAATTTGAAATAGTTAAAGTTTATATGAAGGAGAAGTGCACAAAGCTATTTTTTGTATAAAATGCGTTAGAAATACATTAAATTAATTAAAATAAACATTACACACATTACTGCTAAAATAATACACAACATATACACACATGTAAATGAAAAAGACGTTTACGTTCTAATTACCTTTTTTCATTCCATATTCAATATTTATAACAAAATTTACGTTCCATTTCTTACATGTCGTTTGAAGTTAACTGGTCAAATTGTATATAAATTTCGTAATAATATAATATATAGTATGTAAATTCATAATACACACTAACAAATACTATATAATTAACTGATAAATAATATATCTTTAATAAATTTATGAACCCTTTTTTTTTTTTTTTTTTTTACGTGGGGAAATCCCTTGTGGATACCCACCCTCCCGGGGGAAAGGATGGGTTATGTCCGGTTTGCACGGACTAAAACCCCACGGTGTACCGACAGACCGTAGTGTTGGGGCGGCAAGGGATCGTGCTAAGCTATTCCCCTTAGATAGCCGCCCCAACGGTCCGCCCGGCGGAAGGTGGCCGCCGGGCTCCTACCTATAGAGAGACAGCTGGGTACACACCAGCTGCCTCCCCTCGTCCGCCGGACCTGTGCAATGAGGGAATGAGCCCCCCGACTACATCCCCTCAGGTCCGGCTACGGTGGCAGGAGGAGTTGGGCAAAGCGCCGCCTCCTCCTGCCGGTCCTCCGTCGGCGAAGACGGTCACTGAGAGGATCCGCCTCGCGGGCCCTCTCCGCCGCCTCCTTTTGCGAGATGACTTCCTCGCAAAAGGAGGCCACTGCTCGCCACGCCTGCTCGCTGCCGAGCATGGACGAGACCACGTTCGGCAGCGACAGGTCTTCTCCTACCACCACCGCCAGAGTGCGGCGCTCCACCTCCCACGCAGCACACTCAGAGAGAGTGTGTTGCGCGGTATCTTCCTCAGCGCCGCACTCATGGCAGGTGGCGGTTGGCTCCCTGCGAGCGATCCGGTGCAGGTACCACCCGAAACAACCGTGTCCGGTCAGCACCTGCACCAGTCTGAACGACAGGGAGCCCCATCTCCTGGCAATCCACTCACGCAAAACCAGGCGGACGGCGCTAACGGTGTGCGTTCCGAAGCGCGCGTCCGCTAGGTTCCCCATCCACCTCTCTATCGCCCCCTCCCGCAGCACTTTCCTCCTATTCTCTATCTCTCTGGGAGCCGGAGGCTCCCCACTACGTTTTCTCGCCGCCGTAAATTCGTATACGGCAGCGAGAACTCCTGCCTCCAGCTCCCAAGGAAGGGAGCCGGCGAGCGTGAAGGCCGCCGCCGAGGACACCGTCCGGTACGCCCGGATCGCCCTTAGCGCCACCGTGCGCTGCGCATTGCGAAGCGCGCACACATTGGTGGCCCCGAGGGCGTCCGCCCAGACCGGTGCCCCGTAAGCGGCCATCGCCCGCACGACTCCCATATACAGTCGCCACCACCCAGCCCCCGGCCCCCCAATATTGGGGAGCAACTGCCGCCGCTGCCCTAGCAATTCGCGGCCCGAGAGCCGCGAAGTGCGGCTCGAAATGCCAGCGCCCGTCCAGGGTGAGGCCCAAATACCTCATTTGGGCCCCCACCCTGACCCGGGCGCTCTCCACCATAATGTGGGCCCCAGGTGGTGGCCCCTGCCGAGGCCCATGAAAAAGTATGGCCTCAGTCTTCTCGAGGGCCACCCTGAGACCCAACCTCCTTATGCGCCTGACCACGAGGGTTGTGGCCATCGTAGCCAGGCGCTCCACCTCCTTCCAATCCCTCCCCTGGGCTACGACTAGGGTGTCATCCGCATAACAGATTAGGCGCGCTCCATATGGGAGTGCGCCGCGGAGCACCCAGTCGTAGCCCATGTTCCACAGGAGCGGACCCAAAACCGACCCCTGTGGAACCCCCCGCCTCGTCGCCCGCCGGACCATCCGCCCGTCGCCATCCACATAGGCGACCTCCCTGTCCTCGAGGTACGCCTCCAACAGCCGCCGCAGATACGGGGGCACTCCAAAATAACGGAGCGCCTCCCGAATGACCCCGTGCGGTACGCTGTTGAAGGCGTTGGCAATGTCCAAGAACACCGCTAGCACCCTTTCCCCCTGGGAGGTCGCCTGCATGGACAGCGACTTGAGGAGGCACAGGGCGTCCACAGTTGAACGCCCTGTCCGGAAGCCGAACTGCGCGTTCGATAAATTCGGCCCCGCTCCCTCTAAGTGCTGGACGACTCGGGAAGAGACGACCCTTTCCAGCACTTTCCCGACGTCATCCAGCAGGACGAGGGGCCGATACCCGGACGCGCAGTCTGGAGGGCGGCCCTCCTTTGCCATCAGGCAGAGCCGCCCAATCTTCCAGGGCTTCGGGAACCGTCCAACTGCTAAACACCGGTCGAACAGCTCCCGAAGTCTCTCCCCAAGATGGCCCAGCGCAAGGCCGAGCACCCGACCCGGGACCCCGTCTGGGCCGGGCGCTCTCCGCCGGTTCAGGAGGCGTTCGACAGCCCTCCCCATCTCCTCCTCCGTAATTGGAGGAGGACTGTCAGACGCTTCCTCAACTTCCGCCCGTGCCGGCAGCATGGGAGGAGCCGGTAGCGGGGGAGGGTCGGGAAATAATTCTCCCACGACCCTCGCCACCACCTCTGGCTGGAGGGTCTCCGTCACCGGGGGCGCCCAGGATCGTAAGTTCTTGCGTATGATCCGATACGGACGTCCCCAAGGATCCCCCTCCAGCGTTTGCAGCAGCTCCTCCCATGCCGCTTCCTTTGCCCGGCTGATGGCAGCCTGCAGGGTCTTCCTGCACTCCCTGTAGCTGCCATACAGCCGGGCCTCCGCTTCGGGGTCCCGGTGCCGCCGGCGGCGGCTGCGCCCAAATAGCCGCCGAGCCGCGGTACAGGCCGCCCGGAGATTGGCGATCTCCGGCGACCACCAGTACACCGCCCGTTTGTCTGGGCGGTGTACGCTCCGCGGCATCGACGCGTCGCAAACCTCCGTGAGGGCATCACGGAGGCGGGCTGCGGACGCGTCGACATCGTTCTGCGGGGGGGGCATGGCTCACGCCTGGGCGATGGCCGCCTCTTCCGCTAGTTCGCGGTTGAGGCGGCTCACCGCCCAGCAGGGGAACTTCATGCCCCTTAGGGGGCGGGTGCTGATGCCGGCTTGGGAGGTGGAGACTTCAAACCTGATATATCGGTGGTCCGATAGAGTCTCCACCTCCTCAAGCACCCTCCACCCCCGGACACGGCGTGCGACAGACGGAGTGGCAAACGAGACATCTACCACAGACCCCCCGTTCTGTCGCACGCACGTGTGGACGTCCCCCTGGTTGAGGAGGGACAGCCCCACTTCGGCTGCCCACTCCTCAACGGCCACGCCCCTCAGATTCGTATCTGCCGCTCCCCAGGTCCTCGATTTAGCGTTTAAATCGCCCATGAGGACCACGGGGAGCGGCGACAGCCGTCTGACAGCCCCTTGCAGAGAGCCGAGGAACACCTCAAACTCCCACAGGGGCTTGTTAGGGGAGAAGTACACCCCCACAATGGCGTACTCTCCCCAAACGGCTGCCACGAACCCGGCACCCCTCTCTCTCACCGCTAGGGGCGAACCTCGGCCGGTCACGATCGCCACAGAACCAGCCCGATCCCCAGCCCAGTGCGGCTGGGAGGGAACGTAGTACGGCTCCGCGGCGACCGCGAGCCCGATACCCCACTCCGCCATTGACTGCACGAACAAATCCTGTGCAGCGGCGGAGTGGTTTAGGTTCGCCTGGAGGAAATTGCTATTGGTGTGCACCATTACTGGTCCATAGCAATTTCCTCCTGCCTGGTGGCGATCACAGTCGGGCCTATTCTCGAAACGGGAAGGTCGCTACCCTTGGTGGTGGGAGGCCTGCACAGTCGGCTCCCCATCACGTGCACTGCGGGCTTTCCCGCTTCGGCGCAGATGGCGCAGCGGGCCGCCTCCGCCTTACACTCGGCCATTTTGTGGCCCGCTGTGCCACAACGGTAACAACCTTCGCCTCTGCTGGAGGAGGAAGGGCACAAGGGGCGGGTGTGCCCCAAGCCCATGCACTTGAAGCAGCGCATGGGCCTCTCTTCCAGCAGCTGCACGCGCGCGACGCTTCACCCGACCAGGAGCTTGCCGGCCTCCACAAGCTCCCTGGCCGCCGCCACGGGGAGCGTCATGTGCACCGCACCCAGACCCCCCCAGTTCCTACTTATCTCCCCCACCCTGAGGTCGGCCAGGTCACACTTGGCCTTTGCCGCCACGACGGTCATCACCTCGTCCCGGGACACCGAATCGTCAAAACCGACAATCCGGATATCCACTTTCTTCGTCGGTACGACGACCGTTGCGACTCTGGCCAGCGCCACCTCGAGCTTCCGGGCCAGTTCGGCGGCCTTTTCCTTACCCTGGCCCGGAAGCTCAATCTTCCGGGACCCCGTGGCCGTCGGCCTCACCCGCACATCACCAATGCCGATGTCGGGCAAGGCCACGTGCTCCCGCGCCTTCATTAGCACCTCCCTGTAACCAACCCCCTTGCTGGCCGCGTCATCCTGCAAGGTTAGGATGACCGCAGCCGATTGGGGGGCGGGAGGTAGCTTCGGCCCCGCGGGCGGAGCCTTAGGGGCCGTGGTGGGGGCCTTTGGCACCGCAGCCTGGGCCCTGGCCGTCTTCTTTTTGCGGCCCACAACTGTGGACCACGCAGCACCATCCGTCGCCATTGCCGTCGCCACTGCTGGCACCGGCAGATCGACCCAGTTGACGCCCAGAGGGGCTGCAATAGGGGCCGGAGGCGCCTTCGCGGTCGTCTTCGCCGTACCTGTCGCACCACCCTGCCTCTTCTCAGCCGCCAGAGGCGGGCGAACATTCACCTCCGGGGGAAGGCGCCTCTCTACGCTCTCCAGGCGTGCCCTCAGCATGTTAGCGAGCGACGTCTGGGACTGTTCCATCCGGGAGATCACCCCGGTAAGGGCCTCCTCCCACTTACTGGGAGGCTCCAACACTGTCGGTGCCGGCATGGGGGGAGGAGGCGGAGGCATCTGCCTCTTAGCGTTTGCCTCCTTCCGCCACGCTGAGACCTCCGCATTCAGGTCGTCAACCTGTCGGCGGAGGTTCTTTACCTCCCTTTGCAGCTTCTTATTCTCATCCCCCTCAGTTCGCTCCACCAGCGATTCGATGACCTCCTGTAGGGTCCTGGCAACGGCTTTAAACGCCCCCCTGCAAGGGCCCGCCAGGTTTTTCGACTTTCTCACTGTCTCGTAGATACGTGTGATCTGCGAGCCAGCGAGCGCCTTCAACCTCTGGGCGTCTAAGACGTCCACGTCTACCCCCTCTGACTCCACCTCGGAACTAGGCAAAGAGCCAGCAGCTGAGCCAGCAGCTGAGCCGGCAACCGAAACCACTGCGGAGCTAGCGGCAGAGCCGGGAACCGACTCCACATTAGTCACGCCACCAGCCAAGGCCCGGTCAAATGACCCGTCGGCCTCCCCCATTACCCCCCGACCACTCCCGCGCATCCGCGCAGACCCCCTGCCGCGCGTACTCACTTTTGGAGCCGCCCCGTCCTCCACCTCTGTGTCAGAGGAGTCGACAATCTTCCCCATCCCGCTAACACTCCTAAGCCTGGTTTTACAACTCCTTTTCGCACTCATGGTACACTGGTGACCAAAAGGTCACACAGTGACCAAGAGGCAGTAACTCAAAGTCCGACAGACACGCCAAATCCAAACAAACAACAAGAAAACAGTCCAAAAAACGAAGCCAAGTCAAAAATAAGAAAATCCACGCCAAAGTCCAAAAACAAGCCAAGTCAGGGTCTGAAACTAGTTCATCAAACCGTAAGCAAGACAGGTCAGTAATAAAATCCACAACACAATACCAGAAACCACCCATAAACAACGCAGAACCAAAGCAGGTAACTTAACTTATTCGTAAGTGTACCTACCCTACCGCGACCCTAACGACACGGAGCGAGCGCAAACACGTCCGTCTCGCTAGAATGCCGCGAGACACCTCCAAAATTTATGAACCCTACTTTAAATTATTATTATTTATTTATTCTCTTTAGTCATATTGAATGTCAAAAATAATTAAAATGATTAAATTATCATTAATTATGGTTAAATTTCGACCAATAGGTGACCACTAGTATAACAACAAGTTATGATATATAAACAAATATAACAATCCAACTAAATAAAAATATAATGTCAGTTTGTATTCTTGGATTAGACATTTCTTATTTTTTGTTGTGACGAAGAAATTTAAAAATTATTAAAACATATCCAGTGAGATTTACATAATCACTAATAAGAAAAACTAATATCTTTTCTACACCTATATAGTTTAAGGTATTTTTGGTGGTTTGAATGTTATAATCTCTTGAATAATATTTAGATTTGACTTTTTTGTATTTTATAGCTTATTTACTGAGGACGGTTATGAATTATGTCTAATCAAAATACTACCAGCCGAAGTGAAAACATGACCACGCGTAGTGAAGATCTGAAAATAATAGGGCGGGTAGACATTATAGCATATAACAGTGTATTAGTAGTGATATTAACTATATGAAGCTACATTATATCTTAGTTTTCTAGTTTATTTTATTTTTATAATTAACGCCAACAAATTGGCTGACAGTTGATAATCTAATAATTTATAAATATAAAAAATTTCCGCGGTAGAATGTATAGACTCCTACTTCATTTTAAATTAAATAACTAACACCGTAAAAACTAATTCAAGAGAGAAAAGAAAGTTATTAATTTATTCATAAGCATTATTTTTTATTTTTCCGTATACATTTTTATAAGTCAATACTCCGTAAACAACAACTCTGTGCAATTCAAAGAAATCATTACAAACCAATTTATACAAAAACAAACACTCAATTGATTTGTGGTTACCAGGGATACGTTCAATGATTCGCAATATTATCTGAACGAGTAATGAAATAAGCTGCTTCTTAATTTGCCACAATCGATGTTGTATTATATCTTACATTTAATTTATATGTAGCGTAATGTATATGAAAGAAACTGTCGAAAATTAAAAATATGTATTCCTTTTAAATAATATATGTTAAAATTTCTTCGATATTCAAAAACTTATCTTGAATATTAACTAACCTTTAGGCGGCTTCAAATGTATACTTCGACTACTGTACGACGATGTTCCGCCTTTGAACGAACTGCTAGTATGATTAAACATTTTACACTTCACTAGGCACTGTATGTAACAAGTCACAGGTTTTTGATTTCCAACGGGAAACACCACGAAAACGAGTTAATATGTATGAAGCAAATAGTTTGAATATGTCCACACGTATAACGTAGTATGTGTCGAGACTGAAATTGGCGAAGCGAGCCGCACTCCCGTTGGCGCGTTATTTTTGTTTCCACTACCGCGGCTGTTTACTCAATTTTAATAAAAATATTTTTTCACCGTGAACGCTTTGTTGCTCCACAAAATGTACCCATAAAATTTATATGGCGTTTAAAAAGGCACATGTAGTGCTATAGTTTGTACAATATTTTATTAAATTGATTTACATGTTGAGTGTAGTTATAAGTTATAGTACTTTTCATTGTTTACCGAGTACTCAGTTTATTTTTGTTTATACTAGAATTACAAAACGTGGTTATGAAGTATTTGTGAGATACATTGGTAATGTTGAACAATTTTGAAATGTCTTTGTTTTTTATTAATAATTTTTCTCTGTAAGTGTAAAACATAGCTACTTTTGGCATTTATTAGTATGTTGACTTAATTTTCCTAAACTGCTAAATAGGTTTCGATTCAATTTTCATTATCGTTTAGAGAATTTCTTTCGGAATGTTTTTATATATACAACACATGGATATTATATTTAATTAAAGTACAGAAAAGTCGATGCATTCTAATAAATTCGTGAGGAGTTCTGGTATGCCTACATAAGTAACGCTGGCTAAACTTTATGAGATACATAAAATTCCGGTAGTACAGAATTGTATATCTCAAAAGTAGCTATACAAATATTTCCAATGGTAAATGTTTATTTTCTAAAAATAGCTTACAGTAATGACTTTTAATTGTTACAGATTATTGTAACACAATTGGATATTTGCGACGCTATTTTGATTAACACAGTTGAATATTTAATTTTGATAGATACTTTCCTTCACAACTTATAATTTTAAGGGATATTTTAAAAGATATGACGGTTTTAAAAGCTACGTGTAACAGAAAAAGCACCCATGTGAAGATTCTTGCGTCGTTTCTATAGTTTATCAACTGTAAACATCAAAGCATTAAAACATGCATCTAAATCATTTATGCCCGGTTTCTGAGTTACTCGGTTAAACTACCAATAGTTATTAACTTCACAAACTTATCCATATCATAAACATTCAAATGGCCTGTTGAGTTTCACTGACATTTATCATATGATTGTAACACATAAACTACATTTAAAGTATCTCAGAAACCGGGCATTACATACATGTTGCACTCATGCGAAACCAGTTTTGGTCGTTATTGTATTATTATAAAAAAAAAAAACATAACGGGTTAGTAATATCACATTTTTCAATATTATAAGCTTATGAAACTATTTAATAAAATTATTTATACTTAACTAATACAATTTCTGTAATATTAATGTAATGTACGTTCAACAGACAAAGCAATTAAATACATACGACTTGACTTTAAAGCGCTTTAAAAAAAATCTCAAAATACAGATTTCTTGAGTTATACAAATTAATCATTGTTCATTCTACTTGTATACTTCACATATGTAATTCTCAGAATTTATACATTATAAAATTAATAAACTTTGTGTTAATCCTAAAAATTATTACTATAATCATTACCAGTTCTTACTAATACTATAGATGTGAATGCGAGTTTGTTTGTTTCACGGCGTAACTACTTAATCAGTCATTTATGTAATGCACACACGTTGTCAGGGATAAAGAAAGACAATGAAGAATGAGATATTTTTATCCTGAAAGAAAGTATTGTTACTGAGGGATAGGCTAGTCTACTGTAAAGCGAATGAACCTGCTGTTAAAGGCTAATTATAGTATGGCTAAGTGCCTTAAGTGCTCGTCTTAGTAGTCTGGTGAAGCTGTAAAGGCCTTGCAAGGCCTATAGCATAGTCAGTTTGAAAAAAAAAATAGTATATCCTAAATGCGAACGTAAGTTCATTTGATTGTTACCATTTAATTACTCAATCAATCATCATGAACCATTATCCGATACGAAATATATGTTCATATATTTCGTACACATATATGTTCCAACAACCCATATATGTATGAATAAACTTAGGTTATCTCAGATAGGTCGGGTATTGCACGTATCAGGCAACAGCCCAAGCCGAGTTGTGTCGTGCACCGTTGAGCTAGTTGTCAAATAAAATCGGCCGAGAGCCATATGCGCTCGCCTTAGTAGTCCGGTGAAGCTGTTAAGACCCAGGTCAATAGCATAGTCAGATCGAGGAAAAAAACAATCATCATGAAATTGTGAATACACACTGTCAGGGGTATAAAAATACATATGATACGACTCATGCAAAAAATAGTAATGCTGGCAAGGGTTACGTGAAATCTACATTAACATGAGTGAAGTGAGCAAACAAATGCTAGTAATATTTATTCTCTTGAGAACTACAGGATATAATCGAAATAAAATAAGCTATATTAAATTCATATCCGAAGAAGTATACACTAATGAACATAAAAGATATTACAAGCGGCTCTGAAAATATTTATTTCTTTGGTTAGAGACGATAACAAATTCTAAGAATCAAATTACGATACAAGTTACAAGGGAAATCATTACATAGCGATAAGAGGAATATTTTCCCAATATCAAAATTATGAAAGAATGAGATTGTTCTCAATGTAGCATATATTACTTAATAGTAATTTCAGTTCTAATCGTGCATATTTTTTTCTAAATTTTTATTGATGGAACTCTTATGTAATTCCAAGTGAGTACTACGATTGTTCATTCAAATATTTTAGTAAATAACGCATATACTAATATTTTCTGTTTAATATGATTAATTTAACAATTTAGTTATTTATCGCTTTTTAATGCCTTATCTTTTGTCTAATTTTTTTATACTAAAGTCGGTTGTATTTTTTGTAAAAAAATATTATAGAATCTTTATCCTGGAAGAAAAATTCTTATAGTATATTCAAAACGACTAATAAATTAACGTATCCAATGACTCAATACATAGAAAGTCTTAATTAAAACATGTTATATGTAAGGAAATTAAGTGCCAATTCCGTTAATATTTACAACGAACAAAACGGCTACTTCTATATATTATATATAAACAATGGTAACTAAATTCTCATATAATCGAATAATAAAATAAATAAATTAAAAGTAATAATGAAAACATTAAATATCACCACTAAATAATTATCACCACAAAATAATTAGTTCATTATTTGAAACAAGGCTTAGAAACAAATGTTTGTGGGTAGATCTCGTACTCGAGTTAAATGTAAGAACAAAGAACAATTAATTACTGACCAGGATTCAATAACAAGAGGCAATTAATACCTTTTAAATTGAATATATCTCTTTGTTTAATTGTGATTTATTTATCATGAAGAAACTAAGATACTGGTAAAGTAAACAATACATTTAACGGACTGAATGCAATTTAATATTTCTTAACTTATACTGTTTTGTAAAAAGTGTATGGACATAAACTCTTGCAATTAAGAAATTAGATTTAATGAAAATTGGTTTCATTTACAGTTACGAAAACTTATGTAACTAAATTGTATGTTAATAATAGCAATCGATTAATAATTGTTGGAAGAAACAGGTTTTTTATTTATTTATTTAATGGTATACACTTCAAATCAGAAATTCTTAATTGTAAATGCGAATATACGTTTATCAATTACTATTTCACGCCTTAATTACTTCATCGACTGTTATGAAATTTTGTAAAGACGTTGTTAGAAGTTCAGAGAGGGATATAGGATACCTATAAGCAAAAAAAAGTACTGTTCCCGAGTGATATATAATATCTACATTACAGCTAAGGAAGTCGTGAAAAAAAATTAGTAGTAAGTAAGTAGGAACAATAACCACAACACAGAATCTTGTTGCCGTCTAAACACTTAAAAACATTTTCAGAAATATCACTTGTATTGAAACTGTTTTAGCGTTTACGTAAATTTACGAATTAAAGCATTCGAAAAATACTATAATTGTTTTTTTTTCTAATAATGAAGAAATATTATTATTTAAAAAATATTTACGTGCAATACAACCAAGGAAAATCTTTCAGTGTTTAAAATCTATATGTAAATAGATAGAGGACAAATAGTTAAGTACTTGTTTATCCTGTGTTTGCTTGGCAATTTTTTAATTTTTTTTTTTGTTTAGTATATATTGACGAGATTTAATATTATTAATTTGTTTTTAAAAAAAAGTTTTTCTTCCTTAGTACAGAAACTTGAAAAACCTATAAAGTATGCTCGAATTTGGACAACTAGTCTGTATTAAAACGTAGCTCAATCCGAAATGTATTCACAGTATACCGGCCAATGCTTTTTCGAGGAAGCCTTATTCGCTTACATTATATTTTTAGGTTAGTGTTACTACTAACAAAGTAACAAACATTTATTTATCCTCACAAACTGTCTCGTTTAAGCCTTTACCAATAAGTTGAAGTTTGTAAGTAAAGGTTATCACCAAAAAAATTCAATATCAACAATAAAAATCTACGCGCGTATGAAAAATACACTTAATCTGTTGTTATCAAACTCGACTTTGGCACTGCACTAACGATTAGGTGTCTGTGCTGTTGATAGCACTTAGTGCCACTTAGCGGCTGTTTAATTGCCACTCAAACAATCCCGGGGCGGCTGGATCGAGAGTTTATAGCGTATATATAGTAAGAACTCTCGAGTAAAAACATACAATGTATAACCTTATTTGGTGAACTTCTTACGTTGAGTGTTCAATATAATAATTCGATCAGTTCGAAAAACTACTACTAATAACTATTAAAACACAATGATAAAAATGCAAGAGTAAAAGTTAACATTGTTTAAAGTTTTACTAAACCCCTAAAACATGTTACAAAATGACCGAACACAAAAACTCTGCTCATATATATAGCTTGAACATTTTTCTCCTCAAATCCGACTATACCTACGAGATAGGTTTTTGTGAACGAATTAAAATGTCACGCACCAAATAACGGTACGTTGTGTAGCAGACGGGAAATTGCTTCCAGGATTGGAGCATAAATACTTTCCTGTGGTGATACATAAAAATACATATAACAAAGACTAGAACTCCTAACAGCAATTATATTTAGGGGATTTGCGATTAGGAATTAGTATATCGGAAAAAGTTTGAAATAGCACCAGTGATAGAGAAGTGAAGAAGTAATAGTTTGTATGGTCACGTCATGATGAGAGATGAAAGTCATAATATAAATAGAAAAGTTTTAAGTATAAAGATGAATGGATATAGGAGTAAAAGATCAAAGAAGGTATGTCTGCATTGTTTAAAGAATAATATTTATAAGTAAGGTTATGAATAACATGGCATCTGACAGAGGAATGTGAAATAGAAATACACGTTATGCCGACCTTACCTAGGTGGAATAAGGGTAAGAAGATGAGAGTATGCTAATTTATGAGTTTTTAAACAGAATCCTTTTTTTTATTGTAGCACGGCAAAATGACTGCACTATGCCTGATGGTAAGCACAGTGCAATCCAAAAATAATAGCGATTACCGATTGACACACTATCCATCGCCGTTCACCACTATCATGCCGGCCTGCAATAAGCTGGATATGCAAAGGCTGATCCCGAAACGCGACCCGCAGAAGCGAATCACAATAAAATAATAAAGTAATTAACATGTAATATATATTATTAGATTTTCAAATTTTTGTAATACAAATAATGATTTTATTTGACATAACTTAATTTACTTCTGATAAATAAATACTTACCTACAAAACATAGGCTTAAATCGATTAGAAATCAATGATAACATTAGGTACGATGTCAATTTAAAGATAAGTAACCTTTGTTGTACCTACTACTTCAATCCTTAATTAATAAAATCAAATAATTCCTGATACTAAGTTTAAAGTGTACTTTTTGCGTATCTGTTTTTTCACTGCTTATTACTAGACATTCGATTTTTTTACGGACGTCGAAATAGTTGATGCGAGGAAGAGCATTTTGTTACATTATAATCAAGATAAACAAATCTGGAAATTCTAACACAGGTATTTCTTAGGAATAGAAACATTTCCCAAAATATTACCAAGACATTGATTTACAATTGCATCCATTTTAACATCTGAGGAGGTATTTATGTCTAATTATGTATACTTAATAGTTTTTTGATGTTGAACATCTATAGGCGTGTGTAAACCTGATTGCTGGCGTGGCGATGCTAAACATGAACTTTGCACAATTTATGAAATACTCAAAACATTTGCAACCCTATCGGTATAAACGTAAGATTCAAATTGTTTTATTGGCCACTCGTTATACTAGTGTTACGCGGCATGCGCCGACGACCTTGTGCCCTTTGATAAATGCCGCCAAACATACCACGCCTACGCCTAGTTACATTTTTGTATTCCTATTTAATAAAAATGAATATTTATGTAATAAAATAAATAAACAGTAATTATTTTATAGAACGAATTTGTAATGCTTTATCTTTTCATTATGACAATACTGATTCTTGTCGTATTCGTTTAGGCATATAACTTATACAAAATAATTTGGATGTTTCACATCTGCCAGGCGTCCCGTTACGGCTCAAGTTTTTTTAATCAATTAGAACATCATTAAAATCATTTGCATTTAATACTAGTTTAACTTAGTGATCGCATAAACTATCTAAGCAAGATATAGGCTCACAATTCAAGAGATAGTTCCTTACATCAATTGCTTAGTACTTTAGCGAATGAGTATGAAACTAGTGAACAAATTTGCCAATAGTCTACGAGCAACGGTGGAGTTTAACTAATCGAGAAAGCTCACAGTCAGGATGTACATCTTTGCCATTTTCTTTTTCCAACAAATTTCTTTAGAGATTTTTACCTCTAAAATATATATTGACAAGTAAAACAAATAAACCAGAGGAGCATACAAACGATTTCAGGCGGTGAACATGAGTATTATTAATTGAATATCGTTTTTTTTTTAATATTGTATGCAGTAGGACGTCAGGAGTATACTTGTCCTATAGTCCACGTGAGTTTTACGATCAATATTAGCAATTTTTAAAGAAACTCAAAAAATACCATAAGAATAAAGAGAAGTTTACCTTAGTCCCTCCTCCTGAAGACTAAGATATGACGCCTACTGTGGCAGTGCTTATCATCAAGTAACATCCTTCGTACCGAAAGACTATATGGGCACTGATAATTTGCAGCAGGAATAGATCTGTTGCTAGTGTTATTGTTCTCCGTAGTAGAACCTAGCTCTGTTTCCTCAAGTTTTAATCTTGAAAAATATAATTAAGTAATTATTTACAACTAAGAACTAAATATTATATCAAAATGTATATTACATAAGTGGGAACACTACACTTACGTGGTTATATGAGAGACATTAATGAACTCGGAATATGGACCGAACTGCGAGTAAGTTTACATCTTACGATAGTTTGGATGTATTGATTCACGGTAAAGCGCAAGTATGCATATTCGTACGAATTAATTAAACTGACGCCGGATATCTGAGTGTTAAATATGATTATATATTAAACTAACCTCTGCCCGCGACTTCTTCCACGTGGACGTAGGATATAGTTACTTTGGGCTAACGCTAACATGCAGTAGAAGCTCTCAAGAGAAAAAATGATATAGAAACATTCTTTATTAGCGCTTCGCTCCTATTAGTCTTAGCGTGATTATATGTAGCCTATTACCTTCTTAGATAAATGCGCTATATACCACAGAAAGAATTCTTTACCTTTATTTAAACTACCTCTTTATAATATCATAGAGACGTAATAAGTATATATTATAACTGATTTCATGTCGCGGGTTTTCTAATAACATATACCTGAATAATATAAAGCCTTCTATTACTATTTATTTATGAAAATTATTTCATTTTGGTATTAATATGTAGAAATTAAAACACATAAATAATTTAATAGGACGGTAAAAGACTCTCAGTAAAAATAAATATAGTCCAATAAGAAAGCCATCACTTGGGCATAATAATGTATCGACAGTACCACTATCGAGTTTGCGTATTAGTGTATACAGAGGCATATGTATATTATGCCATAGAAGGCAAACGATCAGGGGAGTCACCTGATGTTAAGTGATCACCGCAGCTCATGGTCACTTGCAACACAAGAGGAGTTGCAAGTGCGTTGCCAGCCTGTGTTTGTGTAAATGGATATGGGAAAGGGGAGGAGGGAGGAGCGAGGGTAGGGGAGATGGGCCTCCGGCGCTCTCACTGACCGAACGAAACGCAACAATGCAATCACTTTTACTTGACATCGGTTTTCTATGAAAAGGTGGTACTACCCCGAGCAAGCCGACCCCTTCATGCTGAAACTAGTAATAGCTTCAGCGTTTCTCTACCACCTACAAAATATTAATATAAATTATATATACTGGTTACTTCAAAAACTATAGTACCAAAATAAGTCCCCATGATGGGTACTTCTCATGCGGTTGCGTTGGATCGAAAGCACGTTTATGCAATACAGGGGTCACTAACAAACTCACGAACCGAATTAACAAAGTTTGCATCTTGTCAATAGTTCGACCATATTAGTTTCAAGTGCTTCTCTTGGATACTGTAGCTATACGAGACTAAAATTATATTTATCTATACAGTAGCTAGCTAGTTGTTACAGTTCAATAGATTAATTTAGTAAACGCGTGGAACATGAAAATAAAGTTACGATTCGATAACTAGTTACAACAACAAAAATATACATACATGTATTTTTTGTGATATCTCCCACTTGAAACGTTGCCCGCTCATTTACATTTTAAATTTCTTTTGGCACTAAAACGCCCATAAAATGCGGTTAAAATTTGTAGGTAGAGCTAAAGATAAGTTTACAATGAGTTCATTTAATGTGAACGAGCAAAGTAAGACCAAAGGGTGCGAAAGAGGTCAGTACAGTCCGGCGACCATAACTTTTCATCTCATTAACCCGATATCTCCTCACGTGTCCTGGATGCGCATCGAGCCTCATTAACTATACTATTTTTAAAATACACCTATATCACGCTATCATCACAATCTACTACGAACGATGTGAGTCATGTTACTACCTTGTTCAGTAGCGCAAGTATTAAAATACCTGCAATTTATAAAGACAATTTTAAAAGAACCTCACTTAGTTACTATTTCAGTAAAAATAAAATTGAGCCGTCATGGGACGTTTGGCAGATGTGAAATATCGAAATTGATTTGTATAAGTTATATACATAAAAGAACCGATTACGACAGGAATCAGATATGGCATAATGAAAAGATACAGAATTACAAATTTGTTCCATAAAATAATTATTGTTTATTTATTATATTACATAAATATTCATTTTTATTAAATACAAAATATAAAAATTCATTTAGGCGTAGGCACGGTGTGTTTGGCGGCATTTATCAAAGAACGCTAAGACCTCGGCACGGGCCGCGTAACACTAGTAGAACGAGTGGCCGACAAAAAAATTTGAAGCTTTGTTTATATAGTTGCAAATGTTTTTGAGTATTTCGTTAATAGTGCAAAGTTCGTATTTTGCGTCGCCACGTCTCGTCACGCCAAAAATAATGTTTAACCTCGCCTATAGATGTTTTACATCCATATGTCAAAATTAAAAAGCTTGATACATATGGAAGAATACATTGAGAATTATCAGAGAAAACAAGAAATGAGGGAAAATGAAGTTATCAGTTGCTACATACACATTTAGTCATAGTTCTAGTCTTTAGTCCTATGCATAGAATTGAACCTTTACTACATCCAACTTGAATCATTTCAAAAGTTATTTAGCGTCATAAAAATGACAACATAATCTCGTAAATGTTTTTAATAAAGCAATGTTTAAAATCAATTAACAATTACTATCGGCATAAATTCAGAAAGCATAATATATCTTCAAATCTTTACTGCACTTTTTAAACCTAAAAAGCTTATACATTATCTCTTACACTTAACTGCAGAACTGTTATTTATGTCAACCAAAGTAATAGATTTGGTTAAACTAAGCCAGATTGGAAAACGAATCACATACAACAAACTGAAGCGTGAAATATCTTCACATTAAAAAAAAAATCTAATTTGTGTTTAATGATCCACGATTCGCTGTTCATAATGCTACGTTGTTTCTAACACACAACTGAGGATTGGTTATACCGTACAGAATACGATAAATGAAACGATTTATTCAAGTGGAAAACACGTTTTTTGCAGATATCAAGTGTGCGTGGTGTGCTCGCGTATTTATTTAACAAGAATACGGGCCAAAATTTCCTTTACATTATAACAGATGTATATACGTCGATAGGTTTATTGTGAATTTCCGTTGATGCGGGATAATTTCAAGTCTTTCTTTTATAAGAACTTTTACGTCTCTAAAATCCTAAGTAATATTATAAATTTGAATGTCACTTTGTTTGTTACGCCCTCATGTCTTAACTACTTAACCGATTATTATGAAATGTTATTGCTATTGCAGATTATTCCACGTTGTTACACTGAATATTTAATATCTTTAAACGAGCAATTCTTGTATATTTTTATATTGTTATATATTCAGGATCTCGGAAACGGCGTCAGCTATATCCGTGAAACTTAGTATATAGGTGGTTTTGGGAACGTTAAATCGATCTAGATAGATTTCATTCATAGCAAACTTTTTATATGAGTTTCTAAACAAAACATAGTTCGAATATAAAGGTAAATTTCGCCGTCGCTGTCAAAACAGAAATAGCTCGGATGGAAAACGGCTGCTTCGAAAATCCGTCTAACCCCAGATCGAATCCGAGTGACAGCAAAAGAGATATCTTTTTTTGATAAAACATGCTACTTTTTGAGGCAAACCTAACAGTTTATTTTAATTTTAAAATGTTATTTAAAGAACCGAGCTAGGCTTGGTCGTCCCGGTACTTTGGCATTAAGTTTATAACGTGTATGTGTCTAATATTGGCGAAATTGCCTACATAGGCAGGGACCATACCGGAAAGAAATAATAAATAATAAAATGTTGTATGAATGAAATACACGTTATTAAAGGTACTAAAGATGATATAGAGTACATTATATTTAAAAAAAATGTTCCCAAGAGATAGATCAAACCTACGTTAACAATAGCCACGAACGAAAACCAGTAATAATATTAAATATCTAGCGGGCCTGGCGGACGTTATCCTTTAAAAAATAAATCCTAAAATTCACCCTCAGCACCACCTACCGGGTCCTATTGTTAACCTAAACCATTCTTGAATCTACCTCATTCACACAATCTTCTATCACACAAAAAAAATCATCAAAATCTGTCCAGCCGTTTAGGAGGAGTTCAGTCATATACACACGGATTTTCAAATTATTTATATAATAAAAACTTTTTAACAAAAAATTAAACCGCCGAAAAAACTGAAAAGCAAAAAATAATAAACGTTTTACTTTATTCATCTTAATAACTAAGTTCTTAAACTAATGTAAGTATACCTAAGAAATTTTAAGTCGGCGCCAAACAAGCAAATTAATTAATTACGTAAAGCGTGATGCGCGGCGGCGGAGATTTTACATTGTATTTTTAATTTGATTTGGTTATTTGTGTGAATTTAAGTAATCTAGTGATCTTTGTTCATTGATTGTTTGGCGCCGACTCAAAATATTTACCCTTATGGTTGAATTTTTTCCTATATACACATTTATCTTGATACGAGTCAAAAATCACCGGGCAAATACACAACGATAGAGGTCGATGCCATTACAATGCATTTTGGCTTCGGAAACCACGTGTTTGTGGTCAACATTATTCTACTGTTACCGCAAATTGAAATTGTTGACATTGTTGTTTATTGTTCCTTTTGGTTAAAAGACCGTATATAATATATCAGATTCCAAGCTTTACGTGTACTTCCCATGGTATATCCGAGTCACATTAAACAGAATTTCATACTTACATTATTTATGAAAAGATTTCAACCAGGTTTTTATGAATCGGTTGCAGTACGTTTTTATTGTTATACTAATCGACCTCTTTGTGAAACATTCATATGGTATATTATTCATATTATATTGTATTTACATACCTATAAATTACCAATAGCGATATAATTAAAAGTACTTAAAGTATTGATTGAAATAAGTTTCACATCGGAAATTCAATATCACATTTATACAACACTATGATAACAATCAAGGGTGCATCTCCATCAGTAAGGGAATCATTTCTTAGGCCATGTATGTGTAATAGTCCAATAAATATACGTGTCAACATGAGCCCCAGGCTGGGACATCGGTTCGATAACTAACGCATGCACTCGACATATCGTGCGAGAGTTCGCAATCAGGCTATCGGTCCCCTCACGGAGATCTACGTTGTTCAAACTCGTGTAAATGAAAATGGTAAACTACATGCGAATTGCTTTCACAAATTGAAGTACATAAGTGTATTGTTTAATACACGTTCGAGAAAAAGCTTCAATTCATTGCGATTATAAAACTGTAAGTGTAAAGCAATAATTTATTGTATGAAATTACACATTGACATATTTACATGAAAATGAGTCATAAATGACTGTAATTCTGACAAAATGTAATGAAAATTGACAACTATATCCCATACATGTTGAATAAGGATTTATTCAATTAATTATTTGAACTAAATATTGATATTTGTTCAAATTTCACGTTATTTAAAAATCAACATTCAATTTCAATGTGAAAAGTTTATGTAATTGCCGCGCCTTCAGTCGAAATAACTCCATACTTTAAATTCCTGTTTGTTTAGGAAACAAGACAACTCTTATACTGGAATGAGTAATACTTCGTAGCTGATTGTGTCTTTGACAAATCATGTCTACGTGCAGCCCTATTACCTAAAAAATGTTGTGTGTAATTCCCACGCGATAGAAGTGAAACCTTCAAAAAAAAAGTGAAAAGAACGTATGGATCACTGTTCTCCATTACCCGGAGGCAAGCGAGACACGTCTTAGAATTTGCCCGACACAGTGTTTATTTCCACAACTTTTCGTTGGATAAAAATAATTGCGGATCAAAATTTCAAGGCCTTTCCACAATAGGTTTTTCTTCAAAATCGTATCAAAACCTCTATGTCAAGAAAAAAAAGGTTTTATTACCGAGAAAATAAATACAGTAAATAAAATAAAAAACACAAACAGTCAATAAAACAAAATTCTTAAATTCTTAGAGCGTTTTTAGGTAGAGCAACCAGACTGAGGACACATCTATCACCGTACAAGTTTTTCCATGCTACTTCACTCGTATTAATGTAATTTGATCTATTTCTCGGGTACAGTACATTTGTTCAGAGTGAAATGTATTTCTCTATTCCTTTTGTATATTTGAGAACGTGTGTGAAAAATTTCATGGTATGTATTCAGTGGAGTTAAATATAAGGGACATAATAAAAAAGCGATTACATTTTAATTACCACTGTTAAAACATTCTTCAAGTTGTTACAACTATACAAAACTAGTTTTGTCCCGTGGCTTCCCTCGTGTTAATGTGGACCTATTCTTCGAGAACAATTTTTGTATGGATGAAAAGTATCCATCAATTTATATACTGGGGGCGACGTACATGCAAAGTTTCAGGATGATTAGTTGATAACACACAAACTCAAATTCACGTTTATAATATTTGTAAAGAAGTAACTAGGAATAGGTATTAAGCAAATTTAATTTAAAAAATAAACCATTATAGGAAGATTAATTGAAAGCTCAATAACGTCGGTAGTAATTACCTTCGACAATTCACTCGACATGGCTTCGAATGAATATTGATTTTGATTGGTTCATTGTATAAACATTAGCTCGGTTTCTAGGATACAAATTGCACGGTGTTGCGTGCAGTGTGTATTTTATGCCTCACGGGCTTTCATAGTTGTTTAATGAATTTAAAATGTAAATAATTTTGTATGCACATTTTTATTGAAATTATTTTACGGGAAGCTAGAAATAAAAGGTATTTTTATTTTTATTTATTTAAATTATAAACATTACTATTCCTATAAAAAATATAAGTACCTGGACGACCGAGCCTAGTTCTTTAAAAACATTTTTAAATTAAAATAAACTGTTAGGTTTGCCTCACAGAATTAGCATTTTTGATCAGAAAAATATAATTAAAAAATAATATCTCTCTTTTATAATAATAATAAGAACATATATTTTTTTATTCAAATAAACTGTTCGGTTTGCCTCACAAAATTAACATTTTTTTACCAAAAAAAAAAGAAATCTTATTTGTTGTCACTCGGATTCGAACTGGGATTAGTCGTATTTTCGAAGCAAACAATTTTCATCTGAGCTATTTCTATTTTGACCGCGGCGGTGAAATTTACCTTTATATTCTAGCTATATTTTTTCATTGCCTGAAAATTCATATAAAAAAGGTTTTCTATGAATGAAAACTACTGTATGCGCAAAAACGGACCCGGGATGGCCTAGTTTACCCCTAGTTCGGCATTTCCATACCCCTCACATAAGGCAGACCACTAACCTGGCTTTTGCTGATCGATCTCGATATATCCTTCGATGCACAGTTTTTTGTCACATACACATACACAGAATCGAAATAGGAGTATTGAGATAGGAGGTCAAAACCACAATAAAAACAATAAGATTCGGCAGCGCAAGTTCACCGACAGGTCACCGAGCTCAACTGTCGTTGTAGTCGTTGCGATCGCGCGAGCCCGGTATCGCGATCCACCCACATATGAAAAAATATGAAAATGCCCGAACAACTACTTACATCGATTTATCGTCCCCGAAACCACCTACACACTAATTTTCATGGAAATCGCAGACGCTGTTTCCGAGATCCTGAATATATAACAATATAAGAGTTGCTCGTTTAAAGGTATTAGATAGATTATATAGATAGATGAATTAGATATAAATGATTTTTATGTTAATTACATAAATTCTTGAGTTTCCGCTACAGGAAGTTTACGCAACCGAGCTCATTGCAGACGTCAATCTATAATCGTCCCCAATCGTAAATAAAAATTCTTCGTATATAAAAAGGCAGTGAGTGAAAAGAGTAATTTTCTCCTCCATAAAAACAGTTACTCAGTTATTTATGGTGATACCGCAATCTATACAAGGGATTTCGCCCGGGGCAGAGCATTAACGATTATCCGGGGTTTCTCCTACAAAGAAATATTACTTTGACAAGTAAATTCCGTGTAGGTATTTTCTTTTTAAGCTCATCGATGGACTGCCAATTGAGCCGCTTTTTTCCGATACAAATTATTACTCGGGCTTTCAGTTAACGTTCGTTATTTACCTTTAATAAAATGTTATCATTTCAAAGATGCTTTGCATTATTACATTTTTATGTAAATTATTTACAAATACATATTTTTAATGTTGTCTTTGCCGGTTGATATAATATGGCGATTGTGATCGAGTGGGTTAAGAACATAGTAGCGAGTTTAAAAAAGTTGAGTCGTCACGGGACGCCTGGCAGATGTGAAACATCGTAATTGTTTTGTATAAGAACAGATGAAAGAACATGAAAGAACAGATTACGACAGAAATCAGCTATGGCATAATAAAAAGATAAAGCACTACAAATTTGATACATAAAATAATGATTGTTATTTTTTTTGCGTCGCCACGTCGTTGTGCTAAGCCAACAACCAAGTTTACCCGCGCCCATAGATGTTTTAGATCAAAACGGATATTGTTTGTTCGGTCCAAACTCTTTCCTCAGTTTTTTTGCTCGATATTAGAACTATAGTAAATATTGATATGTCATGATAATTATATCTACCACCGTCGTGTTGTTGTGTTCCGATATTTTGCATAGGTATTATATGACGAAAAACTCACCTATATCGCCGTTTCCAGACATTTATTACACCAATAAATCTAATTTGATAAAACCAAAAATAGATACAGATGAATTCCCTTTTATTTTTATTTTTAAAAAGAATTAATATCATATTAGTTTTACAGTAGGAAATAGGAGAACACAAAATCAGAATTTCGTTTTTACATCGGTATAATCTATCCGAGATTCACTTGTCTCTCTCGCCCTTTATGTAATACTAGCCTCTGCCCGCGACTTCGTTCGCGTGGAATAGATACACTAACACAAACACGCAGCAGTTCTCAAAAGAAAAAAACATCCCGATTTTGAAACATTTTTCTTCTGTGCTTCGCTCCTATTACTCTTAGCGTGATTATATATAGCCTATAAACATTCTCGATTAATGTGCTATAAAACACTGAAAGAATTATCTAAATCGGACCAGTAGTTCCTGAGATTACCCTACCTACAACATCACAACGTTACAAACTCACAAAATTTACCTCTTTATAATATTATTATAGATAGTTCAGGTATTGTACGACAGCAATAGATATATCTTTTAACTTATTGTTCTTACAGTTTTTGGCGGGAATTTAGTGTGTCATATAGTGGATTTTATATGTTATTCATAATTTTGTGTTATTTGAGTCATTTTGTAAAGTTGGTGGTGTTTTACGTAATATAGTTAGTTTATTGTACATTAGTGAAATGAATGGAAAATAATACCAGAGAGTATGAAATTTTGAGATGCCACAAAAACTCCCTGGAAGGTTCTAACAAGGTAGCCACCATCTTGTTAGAATATTGGAATATATAAATAAATAAATAATCACACGACGCTTGTAATATTATTAAGTACACGACAATGGCAGTAATGATCTGAAAGATTGATTGCCAAAAATAAAGTTAAAAAAAAACTTATTGTTCTTTCTTGAATACCTTATTTCCTTTTGAGCGTCCCCTAATTGATCAGTAAATATTTAGTAACCAATGGGAATTTAGGGTGTCTGCAGCCTGACCCTACAAATATACAACATACTAATGAACCTCCTGTTTGTTAATCTATTTTTTTTCTCTGATGTTAAGATATTATTTTAACGTATAATATATATTACTATTATATACAATTATAACAGAAAATCAGGAAGAGGTTCTTGTAAGTTTAACTTTAAATGTTGAAAAGACCGAATTCAGTGTTCGTGTGAAACATTTTTAGATAAATAAAAGACTTTAATCGTCGTTGGCAACAAAATCGGTGCCGTACAGCGCTGAAAATCCGCATCGTGTCGTTATAGTGCGCGTGCGACAGTGTCTCGTGATTTGCATACAAATGGTTTACATTTAACCAACACAGTACTAGCGAATTTTTATATTCCCACCACCCCTCGGTAACAATTATTCGAGGCTCCCACATAATTTAGATCTTACAAACGTTGCTGTTGACTGCTTTATAAGCATTGTGGTTTAAAGATTAAAATCTTTGCGTATCGAGTTGGAAGTTTTAAATAAAATTAATTAAGCAATAATAAAAATATATATGAGGATATCATTTCACACGTCACTAATTAAGTTCACACTAAGCACTATGATATATATAAAGCTATACGCCTTTAGGTGACGGACGCGGGGACGTCCGTCGTCATGTAAGAAAGGCCCGAGAAGTTGAAGCATGGTCTTCACCGTCGCTTCCTAAAAGAGGTATGGGAAGAGAATCTATCTTCCCGAGAGGTTGGTCTCTCTCTCTAACATCTGTAAGGATCCGAGCGCGTGATCAGGGACGCGAAAGAGCTTGCTAATCGTAATCCCATAACCCTGGCTCCCATACGCGCTGTGCATTCAGTAGGAGTCTGGCATAACCCTCTTACTGTATTCTGTATTCAATGTAAGATTTTTCCACTGCTATAAAAAATTTACAGCTAATATAAAAACAAATATGTATAGATAGTTAACAACACAGCACGCTCAATATCGGAAAAAATGGAATTAATTTGTAATTTGGTGGATGTTGGTATGGGCAAGAGTAAAAAAACCGTTTGCAAATTTCTGTTTTGATTTTGTTCTTCTATCATAAGCAAGTTGAATATTCATTATTATGGGGCTACATAGCTTAATACTTTTTTGGCAATTTTTAAATGAACCTCCCCTTAATATAGAAAAAGAACTATACGATAAAACGAATAAAGGCGAGATTCGTAGTCCGGTGAAGCTGTTAAGACCTTGCTAGGTCGATAGCGTAGACAGATAAAAAAAGAGTAAAAGCGAGTGAGGTAAATTAAGGTAAGAGTTTGAGCACGATGTGAAGTAACGAAGATAAGTAGAATATTAACAAAAGTATTACAAATGTATTAATAAGCTATACCAATGATAAAAATATTTATTAATTATAACGTTCAAGGGGTTGTTGGTTTTCTTTCGTTTATTGGAAAGAGCTAATCTCTGGAACATTAAATCAGTTTTTTTATTTGACATAATTTATAGGTTATCTTTCGTGACATTAGTATTCTCAGGACCGGATAAATTACTATGAAATATGTAGGTAAAGTATACGCTAAACAAGGTATGAAGTAATAGCGCAGAGGAGATGTACGCCGCGGCTCAAGTTCTAGAATACAAAAGAGGGATTGGTCAATCGAAAAGAACCGAGAATGATCGAACTGTGACTATCTATGTCAGCAAGGTACCATTCCACGTGTTCGGGTTCCTACATAACAGTCGCATTTTACATAGTACCTATATGTTTAAATTTACCTTATTGTGATGACAGTCATTTTATTCTTCACAAATATTCACAAATATCCAATGCAATGCGATACATTGGTGACTGTTTATTTAATTAAAAAAACTCTACCTTGCAACTGCTATAACGCAGCGCAGTCCAATACACTTGGCACGCCTTGAATTTCGACTTGCGAACAGAATCCAAACTACTTGAAAAATTCTCGTGTCGCAGTTTTTGGTAGAATGTTTCTACCTTAAAATCATTTGAAAGACTTTATTTACAGGAAATAACAATTTTTTTATAGTTTTAGAGTAATTTATGCGAGTTCATAATTTATATACGTATACATTATCTATCTATCTATTTAATACTTTTAAACGAGCATTTCTTGTATATTATTATGTATTCAGGATCTCGGAAACGGCGTCAGCGATTTCCATGAAACTTAGTATGTAGGTAGTGTTTGTAGGTAGTTTCGATGACGATAAATCGATCTAGCTAGATTTCATTCACAGAAAAATTTTATCTGAGTTTTCAGACAATGAAAAAATTTAGCTAGCATATAAAGGTGAATTTCGCCATCGCTGTCAAAACAAAAATAGCTCAGATGGAAATCGGCTGCTTCGAAAATCCGTATAACCCCAGTTCTAATCCGAGTGACAGAGTGTAAAAGAGATATGTTTTCTTTTTTGATAAAAAAAAATGCTAATTTTGTAAGGCAAACCTAATAGTTTATCGTATTTTAATTGATTTTTCTTAAAGAACCGAGCTATGTTCGGTCACCCGGTACTTATAATTATAGTTACATCTCTTACTCTTTAATGTATTATAATCTCTTATTTTCGAATTATATATTATATTATTTATTGACAAATTATAACGCATCAACATCAAGATATAATATATTTTCAATTTAAAAATTATTTTTAACTTTCTCAAAGATATACGTTTAACAAGTTTGAACTAAGAAGTACTCGTATTTAGGTCAAAGTCGATGCAATTTAATGAATTTCAATGGCCTTTCCGAAGTAACAGTCTGGCGAGGTAATGCAATGCAGTTCAGTTCATTTGGCGCGTCTCACCTTCCGACGAAACGCTAGTCTGTTGTGAATAGAATTTAAATTACTTAAAAATAAAAACTTTAAACTGAGCTGTCTATTGATTCGCTCGAATTTATTTAATAGAATTTTCGAGTATAAATTGTCAGAGTAAGTATTTTAGTAAGGAGTGAGTAGAGATAATAATTTATTTGAAAAAAAACCATAAAATTAGAAATAAAAAAAGGCAAGTAGATAATTACGAATCTCATGAAAGTACGCCGAATGAAGAGGTTCTTCCTATATGTAAAAAGCTATCTAAATTTTAATTGTATTATTTAACTCCAGCACATTATAATTTCATGTATGATTTGGAGTCCATAATTACATATTACTATATTAAACTGTTGTAAACAGAATTTAAATTACTTAAAAATAAAAACTTCAACCTAAGCTGTCCATAAATTTAGTTGATTATATTATATAGTTGATGATAGTTATCTAATAGAATTTACGAGAATAAATTGAAAGAAAATTTCAAGTATAGGGAATAATTCAATTATCAAAAAAATTAAAAAGGAATAAAATTAGCAATGGAACAAGTCAAGTAAATAATTAACGTTGTCATGAAGGTACGCCGAATGAAAACGTTATTCTAAAAAATCAACTCGTGATAATTTCTGACGTATATAATCACATTATATTACAATATTATTTATTAGTACATTAAAAAAAAAAAAACAAATTCCAAAACCAGAGTTAGCTTATATAATATTTATAATCATAATATGAAAATTCTAAAAGCCACTACACTAAAACGTAATAATATTCACTGAACCGGGAACATGGAATGCCGGTGCCAAGACAGTAACTTAAAACTTTATAGGAGCACCCATAAAGGGTATTAATAACATTATAAATTCCATATTTACGTACAGAGTGTAATAACTACGATGTACATCGAAAATTTGTATAACAATTTTTGTTTTCGTTTATACATTTCCAAAAAAAATATATACATTTATGGCATGATTTTTTAATTTCTAACAGAGTATTCAGAATATTCTGCTTCAGAAGTAAATAGTTATTAGATGTAATCCTCTTTTTTTTCTCGAGCTGACTACGCTATTGGCCTTATTTAGGGCCTTCACAGCTTCACCGGACTACTAAGGCGAGCGCTTAAGGCACTCAAGAGTGCTCGGCACACCTCGGCTTGGCCGTTACCTAGAAAAACCCGATCTTACCTAGCTAAACTATACTAAGCTATACATATATCCATTTTTGGATCATACAATTAAAAATTGCATGATAAAAAAACACAACATGTAATTCGGAAAGAGACAAACTAAAGCTACTCGATTCAGTTCGATAAGGGAAAAAAAAGTAAACCCTTCCACCAGATGTGTAAGGTGCATGTCTGGTTATCTGTGTATGTGTATAATCGATGTGGTGTGTACTATATCGAGATAGCAATATCTCTGCGCCCACCCGGGTGGCCTCGAATAAAGATGCTACCAAAACAACGCGACAAAAAAGTGTGCGAGTATAAAAAAAAGAGAGCTCTCTGCCCGTGACGCACGAGACAGGGATTCGCGATGTGGCCGACCACAGAAAAATGAAAAAGATCCAATTTACAGTTTAAAGGAAAGGCACCGGCGCCGGGATCTAAAAATAGAAAAATTATATTGTTTGACGATTTTAGGGGAAGATAGACGTAAACGCGCGAGTTTACTCTGTCTTATAATGATAAAAATTATTATTATTTTGCGACGGCAGCACGCGCGAGCCGTTGGATAGTGGCCGCGATTGCGGGAAATTTCGCGATCGCGCGAATGGGGCCCTGTTTCGGGTCGTTCGCAACCTCGTCATAAGCAGAGATCTGCGAGATCTCATGAAAAACTAAGAGCTGTGCAGACCAGTCCATGCCGGATAGAATGACTGCGATGTCAACCTGTGAAGGCTTCGCCGCCTGAAGTCTCTACTCGCGCTGCGATCTGAGGGGTGTCACGTGAGGCGCGGGTGCGGGCGCTGCTGGTGCGCGAGACGCGCGCGGCAATCTCGGAAAAGCCTCTCTAGAGTCGAGAGGCGGGGGTCGGGGGCAGGATGACGCCGCAGGCGCCCTGGAAGGTGAGAGCTGCCTAGCGTATCGGGGCTGTTTTGTGCGCGGACGCGGGGGCAACCACGATAATTCGCGGTATGACCCACGCCGCGGCACAAAACGCAGCTCGGAGGATCAGAGGAGTCTTTAGTACAGGAACACTCCGAAATGGAGTGTTCGCCGAGGCACTTAACGCACCTGAGACTCAGATAATAGTTAAGTGCGGAGTGTTCATACTCCTGGCAGTTGTGGCACTGCGAGGGTACGGACGTTTTGCGCGGCGGCTCCACGGTGATGCCGGAGAGGCCGCAGAGGGTCGACAGATTGACAACTTCCTTACCCTCGATGGTGCGTTCAAGAATGACCAGCACCATGTCATAGGATGCTCTAGTTCGGGAGGATCGCATGCGGTCGACTTCTTTCAGGGGGAACTTTTGTTCCCGGAGGTCTTGGTAGACATTGTCTTCGAGAATTTGGGCGGGGACTCTGCGTATTACTACGCGTAACATGCGCTTTTCTTCGAGCGCATGCGTGAAGTACGCAATATTCTTAGCGCGCAGGAAGCGCGTAAGCTTGCAATATAGGGCAGGGGTGGACACCTTTACCTGAATACCCTTTCGGGTACTCACGGCAGAGGCGATCGGGATTTCCGCTGCTTTCAGCATGTCGGAAATATCGAGCCAGGACGCCTTGTCCTGAATCGTAACGGGGAGAGGGGGACGGGGCTTCTTATTCAAAGCTACGGAACCCGCAGCTTGCATAGGAGCCGGTGCAGAGGGCGTGGGTGTCGTCTTTGGCACTATCGTGCCATTGACATTGGAGATTTTCGAAGGCTTAGCGCCTTCAGTGTCGGTGGACGAGTTTGCGCGCTTCTGGCGCGGTTTGAGCTTGCGGGAAACGACGGTGAAGCCGTCGTTCCCGGCGGGGAGGTCTTGCTCCATATCGGAGCATTCCTCGTCCGAAGAAGAGGAAGAGGTAGAGGTAGGGGCAGGGGGGGTGCTCTCGGAGGACTGAGGGTGAAATTTCTTCGAAAGAGTTCCTATCGTGGAAATCTTCCGCAGCCGAAACAAAAGACGGGACTGGACCGCCCTTGAAGAAGTCGACCGTTTCGCTACAGAAGCGGTCGTACTCGAATATTAGCTCGGGATTGATAGTCGCCAAGAATTTCCGAAAGCGCGCGAGCTTGCGCTGTTTGGAAGTTGGAACGGCCATATCGGGGCCTAAGGAGGGGTGCAGGGCGGGGGAAGACATTTGAAACCTCCCTGCCAGAGGGGCAGGGGGACGCGTCTTTTTGTATTTAATGGACTCTGGAGTCCGAGCCAAAAGGAAACTGTGCGCGTACGTAATACCGAACTTCCGATGTGAAAGCACGAACGTGTAAACTCGTCGCGAACACTTGATCGAATAATCGAACAACAACACGAACAAAAAATTCACATCGGAAGAGCACTGCGCACGTGTCCGACCCGCACGGCGGCAAGAATCGGAGCCGATGTAATCCTCATTCTTAAACTATATTTTATAGTATTTGTAATGATCACCGGTCAATGTATGTATGACACCGATAGATGTCACTAGTTGTTACGTTGGAGATTGACATTGACGAGGTGATTAAGCGCGGGTATTAGATAAAATAATAATAGTTTATGAGAGTTGGATGAGACGTCTAAAATGAAAGTTTAATCGTGTGGTGCATTGTGATAGTAAACGTGAAATCATCACAGTTTTGGCAACCAATATATTAGTGGATCGTATTCGACACGGGGTAAGCTATGTTACTTATTAAATGTGCAGCACCAAAAACAATCTACCTTCAATATTAATTCACTTCCATGAATTTGATTACAGTTTACCGAAACGCCCTTAAGAAATAGGTCAATATTTCTATATGCGTAACGCAGGGCGTTAAGCAAAACCAATTTTCGGCATATTTGGAGCTGTTTCTCCGTCGGTGCTAACCGGGTGACGATCAGAGTTCACTAAGGCCGTTAAGTTCTGCATACTCAAAAATCTTTAAACTCAACTCCGTGGAAGACGAACCCTTATCATTACATATTTTTTTAACATAATATGTCGCCAAGCACTTTTTTTATATCATATAGGAGACAAATGGAAAGGCGGGTCACCTGATTTTAAGTGATCACCGGCATTCATAGAAACCAGCAACACCAGGGAAGTTGCAATTGCGTTGCCAGCCTGTGTTTAGAGGGATGGGGGAATGAGAGGAAGGAGAGGAGAGGGGAGGAAAATGGAGAGAAGAAGGGAGGAGAATGGGGAGGTGGGCCTCCGGTGCTGTCACTGACCGAACGAAACGCAATAATGCAATCACCTTCACGTCGGTGTTTCTGTGGGTCGGGTGGTAGTACCCCGAACGAGCCGAGCCATTCATGCTGAAACCAATTATAGCTTCAGCGTGGCTCTACCACCTACAGACCACTACCACCACTACACTAATTATAAGTGTGTTTCAGCCGCTGCATTTGAAAGCGAGTTCCTTTAGATTTAGCATATTTACAATCTCCATGTTATACTTTTTTTATATTAAAAGAATCAATGCAATCGAGAATATTTTATTTCGATAATCATAATTAAAGGCTTTAAAATTTATTTCTTATGTGAAAATGTGTGGTGTGAAAAGAAGATGCAGGTTCAGAGAGGGATGGGGAAAAATGGAATAAAAGTGCGGACTCTCTAAATTTCATGATGCGGGTTTTGAATAATGCACTTCACTCGCGACGTTATTTTAATAATTTGTCAACACTAAAGTTCACAATATAAATGTTTAATGACTACAATAATTTTTGCGTTGAATATGCGAGGTATCGTTTTTTTTTTTCGTAGCGCGTCCGCGGTATAGTTGGAAGCGTAAGTGAATTGAAAAGAAGGAAGGAAGGGATGCTTGTGCGTTCGGAAACCTAAAAAAACGTAATGCGCGCCAAACTATGTCTGTATACATAATCAATTAAGATACCAACAAGAAGTAGAGTAAAGTAACAAATAGAATTAATATATACCGACAGGTAACCTCAAATCTATAAGCTCACTTAAAAAGTATATGATATATAAATCCTCCTTTATCACGGATAGTCATAATAAATCATCCTTGTCCATCCTATATTTAAAATCTCATACAAATATAGGTCTCTACATATATAAAATACGTATTGTAGATTAATTATTTTAATAGACAAATTAAATATGTATTTGACTTTGAACATATCGAGACAATTACCAAACAACTTCATGGTATCAAAGAAGTGTAATTTGGAACCTTATTATCTCATGAAGAATATGAAATAAAAAATATTTTTGATAGTAGTACATTTACTTTTAAATAAGCCTTTTTTCTATTACATATGACTTGGATAGTCTTCTTACAAGTCTTAAGAGATGAAATGGTGATATAGGCGCTCGTCTTATCGCTTTCCCGGTACTCCTAGCTAGGTATGTGAAACTTATACCCTTTAAACGAGCAATTCTTGTATATTTTTATATTGTTATGTATTCAGGATCTCGGTAACGGCGTCATCTATTTCCGTGAAACTTAGTATGTAGATGGTTTTGGGAACGATAAATTGATCTAGCTAGATTTCATTCATAGAAAACTTTTTTAAATGAGTATTTAGGCAATGAAAAAGAATAGCTAGAATATAAAGGTGAATTTCGCCGACGCTGTCAAAACAAAAATAGCTAAGATGGAAATCGGCCACTTCGAAAATCATTGTAACCTTAGTTCGAATCCGAGTGACAGTAAAAGAGATATTTCTGTTTAATATTTTTTTTGGTGAAAAAATGCAAATTTTGTGAAGCAAAGCTTTATTTTTATTAAAAAAATAAGTTTAGTATTATGAATATAAGAGAAGCATCTTTTTTTAATGTAATTTTATTTTTGATATAAAATGGTAATTTTGTGAGGAAAACCTAACAGTTTATTTTAATTTAAAAATGTTTTATAAAGAACCGAGCCTAGCTCAGTCGCCCAGGTACTTATATTTACACAGGGTAGCTGTTTTTGTAATCCATATATAATTGTTCAGAGTGTTGATGTAGTTTGTATTCATTAATCGTATTATTAAGCCTCCCACGACATAAAGTTTCATTCCTGGCGTAAGGGTAACGTTAAAGCTATTTCGATTAATCCAAACTATTGTTTTTATAAATCCCTATTGTCGGGAATACTGAAATACAATATTCCAAGCTTTCACAGGAACAAATAAAATTCTACATGTGTATAAAAGGAGTCGAGCTACTGCATTTTATGTGAATTCATCGCAGATAAGAATACTCCATTAAATTATTATACATACTACATAACTCAATGGAATACTTTACGAACTCATAACCTAGTAAAGGAAGTAGAGAATGCTAGGTTAATGGCTACGTCATAACATAACTAACTTCTCGAAACCTCTATCAAAAAGCGATATTTTTAGCATTCGACGTTTATGAGTTATATAGCATAACTGACATCATATCTTGTGTAAATCAGGATTTATAATAGAGTATCAAGACACATTAACAGTGACAGTATGTAATTTCTTATAAAAAAAATGGACTAATCCTAGGTGTTAGGGCCACACTGAAGTTATTACTGGTTTCAGTATGAATGGGTCGGCTCGCTTCGGGGTAGTACCACCCTCCCATACAAAATCCACGTAAAGTAACTTACATTGTTGCGTTTCGTTTGGTCAGTAACAGTGCCGAAGTCCCACTTCCCTTTCCTCTCCTCCTCATCCCCAGCGACTTGCTACTCTCCTGATGTTGCAAGTGTCTATGGACTGTGGTGATCACTTAACATCAGGTGACCCGCCTGTTCGTTTGCCTCCTATGATATATTTAAAAAAAAATAGTCCTTTCGAAGTCAATTACTTATATCTAGCTATAGGAAACAGTGCAAGTTAATCAAGAGGAATTCACGCGTGTCTGCTAACTCATAACATAAAAAAACTATATTAATGATAGTACACGGAACCTATAACTTGATAGGTACTATATGTGCTTTTTAACTGCTTATATTCACTGTAAATTCTCATTACACTCCGCCATGATTTTATAATTTATTTTCGAACTGACTATGCTATTGACCAAGTGAGGTTTTTACAGCGTCACTGGACTACTAAGGTAAACGCTTAAGGCACTCAACTGATTTTGTTTAGGTAAATAGCACACGTGTGCACGGCACACCTCGGCTTGAGCTGTTACCGAATTCCCGAATTTAACCTAGCTAAACTATTCTAAGCTATTCATACATATACTCGTTTGTGTGTCATGCAATTAAAATTACATGATTCACAAACACGTAAACATGTTTATCGCAAATGAGGCTCCGCCATGATTGTCGTTTTAGAGTTGTTACTACACTTTAAGAAAAAACGTTATAAAAATATCTTGTGCATCATAATACGTAATTAATGAAAATGGCATATATTTACCAAAGTGCCTATATTTTCGAATTTATACATCTATCTATATACAGTAGCTTAATCTGCGTACTTAAATTAGAACATATTAGCAATCTTACTTCCTACATGAATAAATAAACAAGACTCTTGTATGAACTGACTCGTCTGTGTAAATCAGTGGGGTAAATATTATCTGCTTAGATTATTTTTATTTTATTATATTTTTGTAACCAAAGTGTAAAATGATGTTAAGTGTAAAGAACAAAATTAAAAAAGATCAAATAATACAAAATGAATGTGTTGACATAATTTCATTTGATCCCAAATTAAGCAAAGTGTGTACTGTAATATATATACATACATAATTAGTTATTTACCATCCAGATACAAACAAAACAAATGTATTCATCATACAAAAGTGAACTATTCACAAGGATGGAACCCGTGACCTCTCTCAACTGAATACTAGAGATAGTCACAATTGCACCACGAGGGCTGATTATTATCATTACAATAGATTGGACTCGTCTATTTTTATTGTCAGGCGGACAACATTTCTATCAATACGTAGAATAAACTCATTTTCGCAAGGCTCATTTCCTACAAACACAATATTAGTAACATGGTCACGTTTTAGTGGTTCAGACAAAGGGTGAAAATATTTACATTACTAAAAAAGACATCTTCAGTCAGTTGAAAAACTTACAGTGAACCACATAGTATATGAATACTATTTTAAAAAGAGAAATCGTTTAACAACGACAGGAATTGTCTTTTTTAACTGTAGAGTTTAATGAAGTAACAGATATTATGACTTCATACCAAAACGGAACCAGCCTAAATAATACGTATCATTATATTACACTTTTGCAATCAATTTCCCGCGGCTTCTATGCAGTAATTATTTACAAATCTTTATATCCATATGTGCATTATGCAAAAATAATGAATTTTCATACAAATTTTTATCCTCTTTTTTATTATCTTAAGCCTTAAATTTTCAAATAGCCTTTCTTAGTGTACATAAAATATAAGAAGAAACCACATGCAAATTTTCATAACCCATAATCTGCCTGAAAATGTGATGCTGATACGGCAAGCGAATTTGGAAAAAGTTATACCACCTTGCTATTCTTTCATTACATGTTTCCCTTCAGCGAAAGATCCAACTCATTGGTAAGGACTAATAACAACGTCGATCGACACGGTGTCAAAACACGCAAACCACTGAGCTATAATTACTCCATATTATAGTTAATAAATAATTTTGCCGTAGCAAAAAGTTTACCGTATGTAATGTATAGATATAATTATCAATTCATTTAAATCCATCTCCAAACTTTTCGACCGCTCTGAATACAGTAGTGCAAAACACAAATTTAGGTATTATGTAATTTCATATTGCAAATCAAAGTCTTCTGCCCCGTCTGTCTGTCTGTTCTCGATAAAATCATAAAACTACTTAAGGAATTTTCATGCAGTTTTCACTAGTAGATAAAGTCGTTCGTAAAGAAGGTTTATGTTTATAATTTGTCATGGTTCTTTTAATATCCAGGCAAGACAACGCCCTTTGGGTCTCCTAACACGATATGTACATAAATATATAATATATTTTGTTTTCAACTCTTCAATATATTATACGCAAGTTTGAACTTACGCCTATATTCAGAATGGTCAAAAACTTCAAAGCGCGTATGTAACCGTTTTGTAATACTACCTATCTAAAACATAATCCTCCTGTTAGAAAGGTAGTCAAGACAACATCAGACAATACTCTGATCGAAAATCGATACAGCGTTCTCGAACTGAGATCAAGATGACAATCCCTATAAGAGCGAGCCCGGTCAAGTTTCGTTAGTTTTTCCAACGCTTTGGTAACATGAGAATGGAATTGGGGCCGTAGGATGAGGGTAGGGCGTAGACACTAGGTGCGACATGCTTAGGGCTACCAACCTTCTTCTTGTTAATATAAAAAAAAAGAAATAATTATACATAGAGATTAGTTGTCGCTGCATCCTAACTAATATTACAAAAAGCGAAAGTGAATGTTTCTTTCATTATCACGTGTTAAATACTCTACCAATCATCATGAAATTTTGTATACACCTCATGGGGTGTATAGAAAAGTATATAAGGTATTTTTCAACCAAAAACTGTGTTGTTCTTGAGAAAATACTAAATACAATTTTAACGTAAACGAAACTATGATTAAAGGCTATGATGATAAGAATTCTTCAAAAGGGAAATCAAATACTATCAGGCTAAAATCGAAAATAAATATTCATTAGAGGAAACCCATTACCAGACCGGGCTTAAAAGTTGATAAGTAGGTAGAAGTTTAAATTTTTTTTATGGTTTAAAACTCGATTTAAAGTTTAAATTTTTTTTTTTTTTATAAAAACGTTTTCAATATTTATGACTAATTTTAAATGTGGACTTAAAAAAAATATCCAAATACTAAAAATATCTATCTTTTGAAGGACTAGATAATAATATTACGACTAAAAATGACAAAATTTACTAGGAGGACTATTTTGAGGGGTAATAAAACGTGTCACAAAATGTAAAGGAATTAATGAAACCATGATTTAAACAATATTATTTGGTGTGAAATGCTTTATATTTACTACCAGTCTGCAATCACAATTGATATATAAAATTTAATGTGTCAAAAATTTTGTAGTTGGTAAAGCCACGCTGAAGCTATTACTGGCTTCAGCATGAATAGGTCGGCTTGTCCGGCGTAGTACCACCCAACCCACAGAAAAACGACGTGATATTACTGTACTTTCAGCGTTTCGTACGATCTGTGAGAGCGCCAGAGACCCTCCCCTCCACCGTCCCCCCTTTGTCCCGTCCTCCCACTGCTCCCCCAAATACAGGCTGGCAACGCACTTGCAACTCCCCTAGTGTTGCTAGTGTCTATGGACGGTGATAATCACTTTACATCAAATGTGACCCATCTGCTCATTTGCCTCCTATGATAAAAAAAAACAATACATTTTACAAAACTGTGTATTTAGAAAATAATTGTGCCAACCCTCGATTCTCGTTGCAACGACACGCCATGTAATCTTAAGTTAGCGAGCAATTTGGTGTTTGCTTTCAGCAGTGCAGCTTTGACTATTCGATTGTCTTTCTCTACTCCGAGCAAGCCGATCAGTACTATAACATGCAAGGGAACGATTTCACATCCAGTGTCTGATTAAATTCAGAATAAGAATGGGTCTGTCAATTTAAGATATTCAAATAATTGATCAATCTAAAATCTTTGAGAATTTCAACTTCTATTTAGCTAAAGATCAATTTATTTTATTCTTTTGTAATATTGATTTCGACTACTTAAAAATATTATATAGTTTGTATTCGTAGTTTTTAAAAATAACCTTAATTACTAGCATGTCCTTCGCTCTCCATGTTTGAATTATGGTTTTAAAGTATAAATTTTACTTTTTTTATGTCATAAGAGGCAAACGAACATGCGGGTCACCTGGTGTTAAGTGACCACCGACGTCCATAGACACTAGCAACACCGGAGGATTTGCAAGTGCGTTGCCAGCCTGTGTTTGGGAGATAGGAGGTATATGGAGAGGGAGGAGAGAGAATGGGGGAAGGGAGGAAAGGTGGGCCTCCGGCGCTCTCACTGAGCGAACGCATCGCAACAATACAAGTATTGTTACTTCACGTCGGTTTTCTGTGGGTCGGGTGTCACTACCCCGGACGAGCCGACCCATTCATGCTGAAACTAGTTATCGCTTCAGCGTGGCTCTACCGCCTACATTAAAGATTACATTAAGATTATTAAAGATTTAGCAACAATATATTATTTATTGCATATAGAAATTTATTGAAAGTATTTTTGTACTTTAATATTTAGATACTGATACCATAGTTGCACTATCAATAATGAAACGCCGTTTAAAAAATAGCATTTTTAACTAATGTATCTTCTTACCCCGCCTGGTTACCTACCAACCCAAAGTTAACAATCTGTCGACAAACTCCTATTGATGTATTTCGCAGTTGTACTTTACTGCTAGTCTCCCCTCTATGCTTATGGTATAAGAAAAACTTATAGAGTATATGGTATTTTGAAGATGGTAGAGCCACGCTGAAGCTTTTATTGGTTTTAGCATGAACGGGCCGGCTCGTCTGGATTAGTACCACCTTCTCACAGAAACACCGACGTGATTGCATTGTTGCGTTTCGTTCGGTCAGTGAGAGTGCCGTAGGCCCACCTCCCCTCTCCTTGTTTCCCTCGCCTCATCCCTCCCATTTTCCCCCATTCCTCCCCAAACACAGGATGGCAACGCACTCGCAACTCCCCTGGTATTGCTAGTGTCTGTGGACGGCGGTGATCACTTAACATCAGGTGACCCGCCTGTTCGCTGCCTCCTATGATATAAAAAACAGAAGCAAAAAAAAATTTGCAACATTGTAATTACCTAATCAAATAATAACAGTAGTTATAAACAGCGTATACTTAAATATCAATAAAAAAATTATAACACGCTAAGCAAGATCTCGATTAAGAACATAATATAAGCTCATGATACGTTAAAGGCATTAAGCTAGCTAAAATTAACGATAATGCTAACAAGATATTTTTAAGTGTTATATCCGAGGCAGTGAGTCGAGATAGCCGGGAGATAATCAACCGTGAAACAGACGAGCTGTTTTGTTACGATGAGGCTACTACGTGCTTCACACTCGCTTGCGTCTTGACACGTATCTATTTATGCTTCTAACGTTATATTAATTTTAATTAAATTTATTTCACATAATTTAAATTTATTTTTATATATCTTAGGAGGCCAACGAATAGTTGTGTTACCTGATCAAGTGATCACCAGTGTCCATAGACATTAGGAACACCAGGGGAGTCGCAAGTGCGTTGCCATCCTATGTTTGGGTGTGAATGGGTGATGAGGTGGGGAAGGAAAATGGGCTTCCGGCACTTTCACTGACCGAATAAAACGCAACGATGCAAGCTACCTATGTTACTTTACGTCGGTGTTTCTGTGGGTCGTGTGGTACTATTTCGGACGAGCCGACTCATTCACGCTGAAGCCGTGGCATAGCCTTAGCGTGGCTCTACCACCAAAATCCGATATATTGTTATCTTCTTTTAGTATGTATATGTATAAATACTCGGAGATAGAAGAGTTAACCACCATTTTCTACTTTATTTGTAAACCGGATTCCTTTATCTTTTGTTTAGTAGCTATTAACGAATTTTAAACGAATTAAAAAAAGGGAATATTTATTTCCTTTATGATTAAAAGGGCTATCTATAAGACTTTACCTGTAATAATTTATCGTATTTTACTCTTCACACAATCCATAATATTTGTACAATACATTCATAGTTACTACTAAAATAGCTTTAGTTTTAATGTCTTATATAACAGATAACCTCACCTTTGTGCACCTCAAGCCAAAATTGTAGATTAAAAACATTATTAGAAAATATATAATCTCTCTATCTCATCTATAAAAATAAATATATATATCTCATCATTTAAAGGTATCAATCAGTTCTTTAAACGATATATCATACACATTTTTTATACTCCACTTTCTAAACTTATCAAAAACTTTGTAATGTTACACTCGCAAGCATATATTACACCGAGTTCATATTTATGATAATCCTAACATCGGTGATTTATTATGCAAATTTTTTGACGTAACTTACGTCATGATACGTTATGTCATGAAGTTATATTGTACTTTTCGTACTACTAATGACTTACTATAGACTATATCGGGGGTGTTACTAATGACCTGAGACACCATTTTTTAATGTGGGGTAGTTTACTATGAACAGTCTATTTAAGGGGTGGCGCTTGTCGTGTTAACTCGCTTTTTCGGTGGCCGTCGTAGTGTGCAGTGGTTCTGTTCGAACTCGTGTTGGTTCTTTAAAAATTGATTAATTGTTAGAATTGATTTTTAACAGTTTATATGTAAATTGGCCAGTTCTGTTTTTAATAATCAATAATCGTTCAAATTCCTAACAATATATATTTGGAACTACAAACCAACAATGTAAATACAGATGAATAACGATCACAAGGCACACGGGTAAAATCCATCAAAGTAACTCCCCACGGCTCATCTCATAGCGTTTGAAGATTAGTTAAGGTATTTATCAACTTACAAGAGTTTTATTATTTGTTATCTATCCGCCTCCGGTGCCACTCGTCATATTCAAGACACGAGATACTAGCCCCAAACTTTAAGAACTGACACGTTTGATACATTGCAAACTGTCATGTAGTTAATCTCTCGATTAAATTATTAAAGACTGAAACATAATATTTTCCAGGTATAAAATAAGTTATTTGTATATCATTAGTGACTACTGAAAAAGGAGTTTTAGAAAATTCATTAACTGACGTAGATGGGTAGCTTTAATAAAGATCTTATCCTACATTTACTTGTTTAATTAAATTTCAATTCATTTTCCAACTATTTACCAAGCGTTATCTGGCCCACTGATCCGACATGTCCAAACTTGCAACTATTTAGTCTCATTATACAATAAAACTAACAGGTTACTTACAACACTCAAGGCTAATAAATACTATATTGAAATTAAGAGTAAAAAACCCGAGAAGATTTTAGTCAATGCTCTTAAACAGTGTCTAACAATATTGTGACAAATGTATATATTGTACTGAATAATAGGAAAACCTAAACTGTATTTTAATTTATTTTTGAACCAATTTTTATTATAACGCTGTATTCAAATCATAATTCGACGTCCACTGACTGAAAAATATCATTTTTTATATAAAATTTCTGTTTGCCATTTAACTATGGTACAAAATAATTTCTGCACCATTAACTCTCAATAGCGTCCTAATAAAATTCGGTTGAGCATTCGAATGAATTTGCAAAATTCGTTTGAAAAAGTCTCTGATAAACACTTTTATATTTCAATTTGTGAAAAGATGAATTCTGAAATTGTCTATAGATTGAATTTTTTCACTAATGATTCTTACCTATTTTATTCAGATTTCTTTAATCTATTATTTGTACCTACTTGAAATTTGAGTATATATAAAATGTAACTGGGCTTTATTACATCGTCTCTTTGTCTATCTCTTAGTTTATACATACATAGAAAAGCAATTTACATGATTCTTTTTCAATTTTAATTATGATTATTTTCTAGACATGTTTGTATATATTGTTATATTGCGTAATATATGGAAAATATATTAAAAGTAAATTAAGCAGACAATTTATATACTAGAACTTTCAGTTGCTATATTTTACCTAAACTAATTAGTAGTTCACGTGAGCTGAGCCGAAGGCGCAAATAATGAATAAATATAGAATATGTATAATTTATACAAGTCTACTGAGACAAAAGGGATCAGATGTTTTTTCTATGATCTATCTAAATAATGTCATGTCACCAACAAAAAAATATGTTAATTATTTCCAGTAAGCCTTTCATCAGGTTTATTTTACAAAGATTACTTTCCCAATACATATCTACCTTATTACGGCATAATATGAGATAAAAACACCATTTACTACGATGTAATGAATGAAAAAAACAAAGAATACACAAGAGAATTGGATTATTTCCAGGCAGCGAGCCTCATTTGCAGTTGCACCGTATTTATTGCTCGCTATAGACGCTGTGAATTGAATTCAAATTATTGAAAAAAAATCCTTTTAAGTTATTTACTGCATACTGACTATATTAAATATCTTTGAAGTTGTATAAAACATTCTTATTAATGCTTACGTTGTTTCTATAGTCTGTAGCGAGGCGTCTCGTAAGTCTATTCAGTATACATGCGAACATAATTATGTATTAACATTTATTTTATTATCATTATCATCTATTATTATTATAAGCTTGTATTTAGCTTGAAATGTTTGTTATATTATTTAGGTCATTGCAAGCTGAATTAAGACCAGTTGATTTAAGCCTTATTCATCCCATCGGGCACCAGTGAGCAGAGGATGGATACGCCCCGAGTCGCACTAATTCTATAGTATCTTCTGACATTTTTGACCTAGGGAACAGGAGTTGCCTGATCAGCACTAAGTTTGCTCTTCCAAAAGGTATTGTCCCCTTCTAAGGAGCCCTAACTGCAGTCTGAGGGGCGATGATGGTAGACCCCTCAAGGAGGAGTGCGTATTCGAACCCTTCCTGAAGAACTGTGGGAGATGCATCGGCACAATGTGCCTCCACCACATGGGCCTTTGCAATTTAATCTGCCGGAGTGTGATTCGTCGACCGCGGGAGGGGAGCCTAATGGCCTCCATCGCCTCCTTATTGCGAGTTCGTTTAGACCTACTGGTTTGCAATTTTGCATATTTGATCAGTCCCGATAACAATACAGGAAAATAAATAAAAACAAAATGGCAAATTTCAAAATGGCGCTATAGATGTAGTGTACTGATGTAAAAAGTATATAATTATTTTATCTATACTAATATTATAAAGAGGTAAAGTTTGTGAGTTTGTAACGTGATGTTGTGGCGTTGTAGGGGGTCATCTCAGTAGGGTCCAATTTGAATAATTCTTTCTATATTCCTATTTCTAATAGGAGCGGAGTACAGATGAAAAATGTTTCAAAATCGGGATGTTTTTTTCTCCTATTGAGAACGCGAACGAAGTCGCGGGCAGAGGCTAGTTACTTATAAAATATTGGTATATATTTGGAATCATTCAAAAAGATAGACAGTTCGATTATTTACGGACTTGTTGACACATGTATTTTAATATTTTATAATTTCTATGATTTAATAAAGTTTGCTGCATTTAAATGTATATTGTGTTATTTTAAATGTTATACCAAAGGCTGGTTACACGCCAATAGACATTGAAAAAAAATCCAAGTATACTTTTTGGCGCGTTAGAATAAAAGCGTTAAAATATTTTTGATGTTAAACTTCCTATGGGAATGCTTTGAAATTCTAATTCGCAATCCTTTTGCGTAACGAAAAATGATGGGAGTTAATACTGTGAGTTGGAGCAGTTTCTCCCTTGTAGAACAGTGAGATATACGCTCTTTTTGCATTCTTTTTGAAGGTTTCATTAGTAACGCCTGTGAACTACATACAACTTTTTTATATATTAATTTATGATTAGATACGTACATTTGCTTTAAGAATGCCCCAGGTTTAGTACAAAACGAACTCTTATATTATATTAGGGCATATATATTATATTTAGGACAATCTTTGTATATGTTGATACGATCTTTTAAGTTTGGTGGGGAAGAGTTTGCTATCAAATCGTTCAGTAATTTTGTTGAGCATGTGATCGATCTTTAATCTGACCGGAACCTATCACACGGTTATGCATATCATATCACTGTTATAGTAGTGCAGAATTCTTTCTGCACAAGCCTGTGTAATCAAGGCGCATTGTGCCGTTGTACCTCCCACAATCATCGGAGATGGCAACAGTCGCCCTCCCTTAAGTGGTCTAACTTTTTGACCCCTGGCACCGGGGAAATGCCCCTTATGAGGGGCCGACATCTGCCGGGGAGTAGACGCAGTACCAGTTGGCAGCTCCTGCTCCCCGTCCAGTAGGTGTCAGAAAGCACTATGAGGCTTTAGTCCGTGCAAGTCGGACATAACCCAGTCTCTACTGACCAGCTACGGTGGGTATCCGTAGAGATTTCCCCATGTTGGAAAAAAAGTAGTTCAAGTTTCGGCATGCATATGCTACTTAAACTTCATTCCACTCTATGTAGCGTCTGTGAATATACTCTGCAAAGTGGGCATCTGGCGTTTTTAGCCACCAGACGTAGATACTTCTCTAATGCCCGGCTTCTGAGGTACTTTAACTGTAGTTTATCTGTTCAATAGCGTTATCGGTTCCATAACTTTTCAAATTGCGTTTCTGAATATACAATCATACGATAAATGTCAGTAAAACTCAAAGGGCCATTTGACAGTTTATCTTATGAATAACTTTGTTGAGTCAATAACTATTGGTAGTTTAACCGAGTATCTCAGTAACCGGGCATTAGTCACCTATAAATATATCATGCAGTTTTATAAGCAAGTTACAAAGCGTTATTAAAAGTATAGTACGAAAAGAAAAGCTAAGAAATATTTCATGAATCTAGTACCTCTGTTTTCACTTTTTCTGTCAACATAAAAAACATATTGGCTGTATGTTTTCTCGTGGCCAGGTGAATTACGACCGCGGGACGCGATCGCGAAGCACTATTGAACCCTTTTTGACCCACATCAAAGCCGTGGAGCACTTCGACAGAAACATTATTAACACGCGGCATAAGGTCGAGGTACAAGCTGCCGCGACGTGTTCTGAACTAATGACCCTAAAAAATCCCCTTATTAACCTTTTCTACGTGTCGGCTTGAAACAAATAGTTGTAGATATGTTCTCTACAGATTTTTTTATATCCTGTAGCTTATGACAAATTATTGATAAATAATAGAAAACATGGAAATCACAGTTAAAAAAAGCTTTTATGAACTGTTACACTTGTAACCGTTGCATACATTTATACAATACAAATGATATGTATGTATTATATGTGAAAAATAAAAAATTGTACATCTTTGTTTATATATTTGTTCATAAATCGTGTTTAAGCACTCGATGGGGTGTATTAAAATTTGGCATAAAAATCGGGTTATATCGTGAAATAGGACATAGAATACCATACTTTTTATCATGGACAGAAGCGGCCGAGGAAAACAACATAAGACTATAAACACAAGAATATAAACAGGATGTCAGTGTGTATGCCATTAAGGCAGTGTAGAAAAATTAACCGTAGTAAATCGTGGTCGCTCAAGCGACCTACTCCTATTTGGCGACAGGCCAACGGTTGACATGCCGATCCTGTAATTTACTCGTGCAGAATGAGATTTACACGACATCTGGACTGTTTATTTTAGTGAATACGTACTAGAATGATAACATTGTAGCTGTGAGTACAGTCTTTTAGATTATAAATAAAAGTATTTTCAGATTGAAATCGTCATGTCCCAGATATTTTCGAGAACAACTGGGAATTGAGGAAGTAAAAATGATTTGTTTAGTTGAGTTGTAAAGAGCATATGATATGTGAAATAATATTATGTATAACTAGCGGCGGACGTTGTACCGATAATAAAAAAAACGTAGACAAATTATGTACCAAAATTTTCTTCGTGATTCAGTCTATCTACTGGTGAAAATGCATGAAATCCATTCTGTAGTTTTTCAGTTTCTGGCGAACGGACAGACAGACAGACGTGATAGAGGACTTTGTTTTGTACTATGTAATGATATATCAAATAGTTGACGATTAAGAAAAAAACAATGTATGCTTTTTATGTATAAAGAGGACACTGTTCCCAACGGTTAGGTTAAATCTACATTAACACGAACGCAGCCACGGACAAAGGCTATGCTATTAAAATTTATTAGCTTGACAAATAAGTGTCAATTTAGTTGAATATTTACCTCTCATTTTTACCCACCATCACTAGTACATATAATTCGAGACTTAACACACGTATTAAGAACCTATAAAAATTATGACTTCTTTTATTTACTCAAATGTCATGTCAAACAATATGACTTATTGTTTTGATTAATGTCAAGGAGTAAGCAAAATTAAAAAATAAATAAATTATAAAATACTAGCCTCCGCCCGTGACTTCGTTCGCGTGGAATAGATATTTCGGACTAACGCTAACACGCAGTGGAAGCTCTCTATAAGAACAAACCCCGATTTTTAAACAGTCTTTATTGGCGATCCGCTCTTGTTGGTCTTAGAGTGATGATATATAGCCTATAACCATCCTCGATAAATGAGCTATGTAACATTGAAAGAACTTTTCAAATCGGACCAGTAGTTCCTGAGATTATCCCCTACAACCTCACAATGTCACAAACTCACAACGTTACAAACTTTAACCTCTTTATAATATTAGTTTAGATTTGTGTTTATAAAGAGTAACCAAGCGTGTTGGTAAGGAAAGTGTACAAAAAAATATTTCTGTTATTTTGTTTATTTTATATGTAACTCAAGAATAACAACACTTAAAACCAATGGTGAAATCAATAATAACATTATCGAAAAAGAAATTTAAGCGTTTGCAGTCGCTTATCATTTCCGAACGATTGGCCGCTCACCTTGCAGCTTCGTATTAGCTGCCATAGAGAGAATTTATTTTTATTCTTGTTACAAATATAATAATGGGTGACAAAAGTATTTCATAGTACCAGGTTATACTAGATATTATACTTATAGTAAAACTGTATTTACATGATGACAAAGGAACATGAACACAGTAGAGCGTGGATCGGTTTATTAAATTTACTCCTTCAAAGAAAATCTTGATCTCTGTAAATATTATATATAGTGTGAATAAAACTAATACATATTAACTACCTCATTAAGTCTTCCATATTTGTACATACTAATATTACAAATGAAAGTAAGTTTGTGTTTACTTTTTTCAGTATAAGAGTTCCTATGAGTCCTTCTTATGTACCCCTGACAATATGTTTCCAAACTTCATGTTACTTAACTTAGTAGTTAAGGCATTAAAATCTAATAAACAAACAAATAAACGAACGTTCGCATTTGTAATATCAGTTTTTTTATATCATAGGAGGCAAACTACCGTCCATAGACACAAGCAACACCAGGGGAGACGCAAGTGCGTTGCCAGCATGTGTTTGGGAGGAGAAGGGAGGTGGGCCTCCGGCGTTCTGACTGACCGATCGAAACGCAACAATGCAAGCACTGTTAAGTTCACGTTGGTTTTCTGTGAGAAGGTGGTACTTCTTCGGGCGAGTCAACTCATTCATGCTGAGCCAGTAATAGCTTTACCATCTAGTAACTATTAACAACACCAGTAAGAATAGTATAAAACTTAAAGGGGTTTTTTGTGTTTTTAATGCTCTATTCTCTAAGTAATTTGATGGTGATCAACGAAAGGTGCCAGACTATGAAAGCTATGGTATCAACATGTAATGCTGAGCAACTCACTCGTATTATCAGCTTCCTCGACTACAGTTGTGTCTTATACGAGTTACTTGTTTATACTGATTCCAAATTTTAGATATTACATGCGTGTTATACCCCTTATATTAGTTAGTCGTATAATATAAACCAATTTATATGACAAATACATTTTCTATTTATTATTACGTATTTCTTTCTTATATATTATCAATAATCAGTTAAACATGACCTACAATTCTTAAAACACAATCGATAAGCTTTCACAATTATTTTAACACATTCACGCTGGCACGTACCACCGGTGGCCCGCACTAGACTGTCTTTTCTGGCGGCGCGTACCACCGGTGGCCCGCACTAGACTGTCTCTTCTGTCGGTGCGTAGCACAATCGAATACGTACCACCGGTGGTACGCGCCGCCAAAAAAGACAGTCTAGTGCGGGCCACCGGTAGTACACGCCGGGGTGAATGTGTTAAATTTTAATGTTTTCTTTGTTCTTCCAACAATATTAATTTTATCAATAGCAAAAGATGACCTCTTATATCTGCAAAATTCCCTTACACGGAGACAATGGACGGGAAAATAAAAAGCCATTTAAATGTTAAAGCCAGCTTTACTGGTAACGCAAAACGTACTTAACGCCAATCTCACCGCACACAGAAAACGTGTCAAAATAATTTACCTAATGAAGCTTGCCGGCATTGACTGCAATCTGGCCGAGGCTGAGTTTATTCACAAAGAAAAAATAACACGAGAAAAAGTCTCGAAACTACGGTCGAAAAAAGTATTTAATTGCTCCCAAGGAGCGAAGAGAATGGTGAAAATTCGGGTAGCGAATTTATAGGAGCTATTTGGATGCAAATGATGAGCTCGGTGCGGCCGCGCCTGTGACGGTGTAACCCCAAAAGAATAAGTGAGAAACGCCTTACGAGAAATAAGGCTCGTGAATACTGGCTCCTTCACTATTTATTCGACGAGGCTTCACGCTCCGTCGCTTTGAATAAAAGAATGATGTTAAATGGGTTTGATTTAAGTAATTTGATATAATATTACCGCTTCATTTATAAAGAGATCTCTGTATTACACTATAGTATTTACTTTTTGAATATTTAATTTGATATGTATGTATGTCGGAGCAAAAAGCATTTGTACCGACTTAATTATTACGCGCTACCCTCTAAAGTTTTTAGAAAAGGCGTATCAAGGTGGTGTAGCATAAGTAGCATAACCTCTCTCACGCCACCACGAAGGGGGGCCCTTGTATCGATCCCGCATATACGTCGCGTTTCTTCCGGTAACATCTCGAGCCAAGGTCGTCCCCGGATGGAGCCCTGGAGTTGTTACTATAGTGATATAGTAAATCACCTACATCACTTGTACACACATGCGATCACCTCACATACGTCTACATTTTACACACATGGTGGAAGGGTTTTATTTTTTTCCCTTATTCGAACTGAATCGAGTAGTATAGTTTGTTTCATTTCCGAGATGATTCACAAACAAATATATTTATGAATAGCTTAGCTTAGAATAGTTTAGCTAGGTTAGATCCGGGATTTCGGTAACAGCCCAATAGGTGTGCGTGTAACCTTGAGCTAGTTACCTAAATAAAATTGGTTGTGTACCTTAAGCGCTCGCCTTAGTAGTCCGGTGAAACTATAAAGACCGTGTAAGGACAATAGCGTAGTCAGTTCTAAAAAAAAAGAGCGTTGGTCATTCTTAGGCGGAGCGTAGGCTCGTTAAGTCAGCATCCTGGCATTATCCGCCATATATATATATATATAAATTCTCGTTTTTTAATGAATTTCCCTTATTTTTTACTTGTAGTTATGGGCGAAGTTTAGTATTAAGAAAAATAACATCAGTGTGTACTCTTCCCGAATTAGTAGAAGGAAAGATAAAGTAACTAAGCTTTTAATACCTTCGCAGAGGCACTCAAGTCGGCGGAATCTGCATAAATTATTCTCCACTGAATAATCAACCAAAACGGTAAGGTACTGTCTGAATTGCGACCACCGTATACACAGTGACAAATCCATGACAACAGCAACTGTCACGAGAATGTTTAGCATACAGCGTTTGCCAACAGCGGAATTAAGAAACAAATAAATACTACATTTTAAAGAACACAATACACAATCAAATTCGAATTAGGGTCTATTTATTTATTTTGAAATAGCTGTGTAATCTAAAATGTATACGACTTAATCAAAGGGGTTATCTTTATATGTGTATTCAAAATCATATTTCCTTCATTAATATTAATAATCTACATTATGAATTATTGGTTGAAACTTGATTAATTAAATTATAATATTAAATGTGTATTTGAGAACGCGAAGTCGGCTATCTCAAAAGTTTTAGTTATTTTGAAAGTAAACTTATACTAACATTGGCAGAATTGTACGAATATTAAACAACTGAGTGATTGTAATTATAATAGTTTGTATAATTCTATTTGATGTTCCATGTAATGAATTGATAAACAGTAAATTTATAATGCTAAGCCAATTTCAGAAAAATATATCAAAAGGTTATTATTTATAAATATCGGCATACACATAATTGATATAGATTCTTATAGAAGTATAATTATAAAGATTTCCCTAAAACTAGCTAGGGCAACCGCTTCGCACGCGTCTTTTTTTTAAATTATTTTTTTTTAGTTTTTATAAATTAAATGGTAAAAATCAGCCATTACACACGCATCCCGCAAAAACAATTGCATAAATTTCGAGCATTTTTTTAATACTTATAAGAAGGATACTAATCTTCTATACATATAATAAAAATGAAGTGTCAGTATGTAATATCAAATAAAAAAAAATGACTGATTGGGTATGAAAGTATGCACGCTTCTAATAACAAAAATTCAATTTTTAAAATTTTTGTCGGTCTTTCTGTCTGTTTGTTCCGGGTAATCTCCGAAACGGCTGAACCGATTTTAACTGGTATTTCACTCGCAGATAGCTGAAATTACATGGGGTGAACTTAGGCTACTCTAAATTAGACTAAGTGTTAACCCCGGCTTTGTCTGTAATGCCATCTCTAAAACGGATGGACCGATTTTCACAGAACTTTCACCAAAAGATAGCAGATATTATAACAAGTAATTTAGTTTATTTTAATTTAGACAAACTGCTAACCGTGGCTTCGCCCGCAGTACTATCTTTAAAATGGTTAAACCGATCTTCAAGAAACTTTCATTGGCAGATAGCTGACTTTATGAAAAGTAATTCTAGCAATTTTAGTTTATACTAGCTGTTAATCGTGGCTTCACCGGTAGTACTATCTTCGAAACGGTTAGATCGACTTTTACGGGACTTTCACTGGTATACAACGAACCTTATAGAAAGTAATAGAGGTTATTCTATTTTAGACTAGCTTTTACCCGCGACTTTATCTGTATGAAATTTAGCAAGATGTTTAATCATTTTTAATTTTTTATTAGAGACATAATTATCAACTTATTGATAACAATTCGTCATTATAATTATTAGTAACTTTGAAGATCTCTAAGACCTAGACCTAATAAGATTTTAGACCATAATGGTATTACGTAGAGTTCCATAATACAATTTCTTTGTTTGTAGAGTCACAAAATATTAATTATAATGGGAATGTATATTAAATGTAATGTAAATGTTATTTTTTATAATAATATTTTAAGTAATTGTTTCATTAGTTCCTTATACAATGGAAGTGAGCACTGAGGTAGTTATATGGTGGAGTAAGGTTCCAAATATACTGCTGATGACAAACCTCATTTCGCACACTGTTAATATTTATATATCTAATGTACACATTAAATATTACTGTGAGCGGCGTGCGTTTCGTACTTGCAATTGTTTTAAGAGAATTTCTAAAATTGTACGTAATCCTCCAATTTTATAATTCTTTAATACAATAAAAAACGCGTGCGGAGCTGCTGCTACAGCTAGTTATTATATAAATACGTAGTAGGTAAATAAAAATAATTAATTTGTTTAGTTACAACCAGTTTCAAATATTTAGAACTAGCAATTGCTTGCGGCTAAACTCGACTTAATATAGATCAGACCTACGCTTCTAGAACGACACATTTTTTGAGGTTAAAAGTATTCTATATCCTTTTTGTGTAAGCCTGAAAATATATATGCACCATTTAATAACAATCGTCTGAGTAGTTAAGAAATTTTATGGGGGGCCTTACCTTTAGAACGAATGAAACCAGTAAATTTTAATTTGCGGGGTGGTAGGGTTTTACAGCCCGACTGGGTCGCAACCACCATGTACATGGCGAAAAAGGCCGTCATAGTAACTCGCCTTTGCGCGTTGCGTTTCGGGATCAGCCTGTGCATATCCAGTACCAGGTGACTTTCGTCATTATGGCCGGCATGACAGCGGCGACCGACGATGGATGATCTGTCTCTCGGTGGTCGCCACTGTTTTTGGATTGTACTATGCTTACCATCAGGTATAGTGCATCACTTTGTCGTGCTACAATAAAAAAAAAAAGAATAATTTTGAACGTGATAAAAAATTTTGATCATTTATTAATTCAATAAATATAGTGCAGGTTTGAATTTAAAAGAAAGATTAGAATTTCCTAATAGATAGTTTTGAGATAATAGCGTTCAAAGGTTTGATACTGTATAAGTTAAGGTGACTTACCGAACATGGGGAATTCCAATAAACTTTCGACCTTCTTAAATAGCTAATAATATTCGAGCTGCTTCTGTTCTCAAGCTGTACGAGCTGCCTTTGTTTTGGAGAGACTCATCCGGTTCTGTTTCACTATTCGTGCCTCATCGAAATTTTCGGCGAAAACTTTACAATAGGTGCCAACATTATAATTATTGACAATAACTCCATTTATATTCAATATTTCGATTTTTCCTTTTAACAGTATATTTTTAACATATTGTACATTGGAATATAAAATACTAGCCTCTGCCCGCGTCTTCGTTTGCGTGGAATAAATACTTTGGGAAAGCGCCAACAGGCAGCAGAAGCTCTCAGGAGGAAAAAGACCCCGATTTTTAAACATTATTCATTAGTGATCCGCTGCTATTGGCCTTAGCGTGATCATATATAGCCTAAAACCATCCTCGATAAATGAGCTATATAAAATTAAAAGAATTTTTCAAATCGGACGAGTAGTTCATGACAGTATCCCCTACAACTTCACAACGTCACAAACTTTATAGTAATCCGATGAAGCTGTGAAAGCCCTAAACAAGGCCAATAGCGTAGTCAGTTCGAGAAAAAAAAAAACAAACTTTACCTCTTTATAATATTGGAATAGATTTTTTTTTTTTTTTAATTCTTAAAGTATCGCCACCTTTAATGTAGCTTAGCGTAACAAACCAAATCAAATTCGCATTAATAATATTAGTTTGTACAAAAAAAATTCATCTACAAGAAATTATAGAAATTTTCTTTACTAATATTTTTTTATTTAATTAAAAGTTTTTTGAACTAAAAGTAACTTGTTCATTCCTGTCATTGTTTAACTTTGGAAGAAAGCGTTATGGTCACTGCACCTCCATTCTGTCACTGGCGGCAAGCCACGGCCTCTTATGCAGACTTCTCTAAGTATCTCACAAAGGATCGCCTGTCGAACTTGTTTACACAAAGTTTGCCAAACAAAAGAGTTATAACTTGAAATGCATTTCTACTAAACCCATATACAAACTATAAAGACCAAAGTTTAGTAGAATCTATATAAATAAAAAATTTCCTTCCTGTAGTCACATATGATGTGTAATATCTGACATGCTATTCTATTATGAAATACAGAAGAACTCAATTTATTCGTCACATTATCGGTTGAATATATTCTAAGTATAAAAATATATGTAACTATATATCAAGGTTAATTCTAGGCGTGGTAATAAATATGGAACAGTAACTTAAATTCTGAGAAAAAATGAATTGGGTACTGGAAACAATTTTTTATCTAATAATTATATCTTTCAAATCGAGAAAACATTTTTTATTTACAATCTGTGGCTTACTGGTAAAGATAATCTATACTAATATTATAAAGAGGTAAAGTTTGTGAGTTTGTGACGTTGTGATGTTGTGACGTTGTAGGGGGTAATCTCAGGAACTACTGCCAGTCGGGTACTTCTCGCTCCCTCCAAACGGTGGGGGCGGGGAAACGGCATCAGGGAAACCCCTTTTTCCGTGGCTTCACTCTCCCCCCGCTTCAACGGGGGTGTCTTTGTTCTCGGAGGGTGCCTCGCTTGCGCGTCACTCCCTCCTGAGTAGTGTTTGCGATACTGATCTCGCGTTTTCCCTGGTCATTCTCGCGTTCTTCGGCGTCTAGCAGGTCTATGACCGCTCTTGCCAGCAGTGGTGCGTAATGCTCAGCCACTGCCTCGACTTCTTCTCTAGTCTTGGCGTTCTTTTTCTTGGCATAGCTTTCGCGGCATAACTCATCGCGTCGTTTCCTGGCCTCCTGTACTGAGAGCTCAGTGTTTACTGGCTCATCTGTGCTGCTCTGCCGGCCGATTGATGGCGAGCGCGGCCTCTCCTGCTCAGTTGGGCAGGCTTCGGGTTTGCGTGGGTGTCTCCTCCTTCTGGGCCTTCTCTTGGCGCTTGCGCCTCTCGGAGGCGGGTCGTTGGCGGGGGCCATCAAAGACGCCTCCCCATTCTCTAAGGTTCTCTCGTTCGCCGGCCTGCGTCTTCCGGGTACAGATGTTCTGGGCACGGTCCCGGCTCGACGATTTCTCAGCTCCCGCTTAAAGACGGGGCAGCTTCTTCGGTTGTTGGTGAAGTGGGCGCCCCCGCAGTTGGCGCAGGTCGCCGGCTCGGCGATTCCTTAGCTCCCGCTTGAAGACGGGCAGCTTTTTCGGTTGTTGGCGGAGTGGGCGCCCCCGCAGTTGGCGCAGGTCACCGGCTCCTTCTTAGAGGGCTCACATTGTCAGGCGGGGTGTGGCCCTCCGCACCGGACGCAGGCGATTCTCCTGTGGCATTGAAGGGAGGAGTGCCTGAACTGTTGGCAGCGAAAGCACTGCGCCAGTCGGCGCTCCCCCCTCCAGGCTTCTATCTGGATTGCAGGCATGCACATCAATGTGGTCGTCTGGTATATTGCGGGTATCAACCCGGGCGTCCTTTTCAACACGGCGTGGTAGATGCACCCGGGTCTACCTCGGTGGCCGTTAATCTCACGGGCGTATTCTGCTACGAAGCCCTCTTTGCGGAGGGCCCCGATGACGTCTTCAGGGCTTATCACTCTTGGGAGGCCGCGGATCGCGACCTTGAGGCCTTGCTGCGAGGGGGGAGTGTATGTGAACCAACTGGCCCCCTCGAGCTCTTCGATGAACTTCGCAGTAACTTGATGCTCCTCGACGTCTTCCGGGATGAAACGGACTCCATTCACGTAAGCGCGGACGTTGGGCCCGCGCCCCAACCGCGCCGCCAAGTGTGGGATTAGCTTAGCCCAGTCGTGGGAGCTCTCGACCACTATCGGCGGATAACGCGAGCCTTTCACGTCGGGTGAGATAGGCGATTCTAGTACCGGCGCGGCGGCAGCACTGTCGCGCGCTGGCTGCGGATTAGGGCTCCGCGGGCGCGTTGCGGGTTTCTCGTGCGGATCGCGCGCAGGTGGCGCTGCGATCGACACATACGAAGGGTGCTCGCGGGCAGCCTTTCGCGGTGGAACGGGGGTGGGTGCGGGTACAGGTGCTTCTCAGGTGGAGGCTGGGCGTCTGATGATGCAGGCGATGCTGGCACGCGTTCGGACATGGACACGGGCCCTGCATCGGGTTCGCTGCGCTTGTGGCGCAGCGCTCGACCGAGCGGACTATTCGGCGCGTTAGTATACGCGGGTGGCGCGAGCTTCCCGCGGGCTGCGCTAGCGAGCGCGACGGCGTCGGTCGCGGAGGGCAGTTTCCCCTCAGCAGCGGCTTCTTGAACGCGCAAGAACAGCGCCATCCAACGAAGCATCCCCTGCGACAGAGCCCCAGCTAAAGTTAGCTGGGCGAGAGTGAGGATATCACTCTCGTACGCTTCCGTCGCAGCGGACGCCCCGCCGGCCAGCGGCTGACGCGCATCCGGAGTCGGCGTGCGAAGGGCAGGCACGGAGGTGCGGAGTCCAGTAGGCGTAGCGTTGGTCGATGTAGAAGCGGCGGCGGGATCCGTAGGCTGGCTAGGGGTCGTCGGGTGGCGGTCTGGTTGGCCCTGAAAAGGGCCTTTTGTGGATCGTCGGCTCGACGCAAGAGGCGGAGCGGACGAGGGAGCCCTTGACTTGCGCATCGTCGCATAATTCGGAGCACGGGGTCGCGGACGACCTCGTACGCGGTGACGACGGAGCCGTCTAGGAACTACTGGTCCGATTTGAATAATTATATAGCTGTTATATAGCTCTTTCATCGAGAATGGGTATAGGCTATATATCATTACGCTAAGACCAATAGGAGCGGAGCACATATGAAAAATGTTTCAAAATCGGGATGTTTTTTCCTTTTGAGAACGCGAACGAAGTCGCGGGCAGAGGCTAGTTATTAATATAGTTTATACATATAAATATTACCTCAAATTGTATACACAACATTGTATAACTGTGGATGACTGCATAGCTGATTCTCTTCGCCGCCGCTCGCACTTTTAGCTTAAATCAAATAGCGCGCGCTTCACCGGTTCTTTGTAACACATTGACATCTCTTTTTCAAAATCACTCCCACAATATCCAGCAACCGAGAGAAAAGATCTTACACATCAAAAATAAATTGCCGAAAGTCTGTAAGCGCATCACTTGAAAACGGTTACCCCTTTTTATATCTATATGGCAAACGAAAAGGTAAGTAACCTGATGTTAAGTGATTACCACCGTTTACAGACACCAGCAAATCCAGGGGAGTCGCAAGTGTGTTGCCAACCTGTGTTGGTGTGGAAGGGGTTACAATCAAATGGTTCGATAATTTTGTCAAGCATGTGATGCTAATTTTAAGACATTCAACGGACTTTGAATTACCACGACTCTCTTACCAGCATCAAAAATAACAACGACTTTCTCTCTGACTTGTATCTATATCAGGCCTAACAAATCTTGGTGACTTAATATTATGCTCATGCAACACGTCAAAGGAGTGAGTATTGAATCCTATTAAATTGCGATCACCCCTCTCTACTCTCTCTATTGCCAATTCCAAATGATCTTCTTGCGAAAACAAGTATGGAAAAATAAAAAAATATTCTCATCGTACTTAGTAGTACGTAGTTTATTTAAACAGTGCCCCTTAATAAACCAATTTTTATCAGAGCATCGTACAAGGTTAGTGTTTCAGTACGGGGGATTAAATGTCGACCGAAATTACGGTTCGTGGCTAGAAGCCGGGTTGTTAACTTATATTTTGACATTTACGAGCAACCCAGACACGCCGCTAAGACTTTGTGTGCCTGAATCATGGTTGCTGAAATGCATAACGTATAGTGCGGTCACACGAACAAAATCTAGTATATGTTATTACAAAATCTATTTATTTATTATCGTTATAGTTTAAAACATAGTTTACAATTCCCGCCTACTTAATATTTATATGAGGAGCTTACCATATATCAGATTAATTTGGTCAAGATTTATTCTGCAACATTTTTTTCTCTACTGATTTATTGTTAGCGGCTTGTAAGGTTTTGCATGGGCAGTAATTTGCTAATGTACATCATATAAATGTGCCTATTACCCATTTAACACTCTCTATTACTTTAATATTGACAGTTCATTAACAACAAAAAAGAGTCGTCACACAAAAGTCTTTAAATTTCTGTTAGATATCTTCTAAGATAGTCATTGAAATAATCCTTATGGTTTACACTAACATAATGACTATGAATAATAATTTGCTTATCACAGTCTTATTTTTTATTATATACTCAACTGATTATAATGAAATTTTGCATACAGTAACTTTTATTCAAGAAAATATACTGTTCCTCAGATCCATTTCAAATATACATTAAAGCATTTAATAATAAAATAAAAGCATGTGAAGAGAGTAAAGTGATTTACTAAATAGATACGTATTGCAAAGATAATTAAATTGTGTACAATATTACATCAACATGGGCCTTAAAATATGTTACTAAGCTATAAAACTATGTTGCAGTAAACATTTTTAAATCTCCCAACCACTCTGGCCGACATGACGTCGATTAAAAAAGACATGAGGCGCTAAAAGGCTCTGCGGTAGCGGCGACCGCACTCTTCCGGCACTATCCTCGGACGCCGGAGATGGCCTATTCATCCCCCCATCGACATATATGTATTCCGCGTAGACCGTGCAAACTCGTATATTTCACTACTATGAGAAAAGAACGGAAGTGTAATGCGATACGGTTTTATTTGAAGAAAAATCCGCTTATAAAATTCTTATCTTAGAACTTTCTGTTTCTGTCTGTATGTTCACGATAAACTCAAAAACTATTAAACGGATTTTCAATCAGTTTTCATCAGTAGATAAAGTAATTCATAAAAAAGGTTTAGGTATATAATTTATCAAGGTTTTTTTTACTATCAGGGCGTGACAAATTGTGATTTTTTAGGAGTACAAAAAAAGATATAGGGTATTACTTTTTCATCCCGAAAAAAATACTATTATTAAATGCTAAGTAAGCCGCGTATAAAAGTTAGTATAATATATTTAGAATGTCGTTAATCGTCTTACAAATTATGTATCACTAGCTGACCCGTGCAACTTCGTCTGCACCAAATTGGTTATCACTCTTTTCAACTGTATTTTTAAACGCGAAAAAAAAATGAATAAAACTGGTATCCAGTTGCAGTCACAACTACCGTTTCCAAAAATCCAAACTATCCACGTATTCACTGAAACATATACCCAGATTACATAAATTTTTATTTTAAATAAGCCTAGTACCCGTTCGTTTGGTCAGTGAGAGCGTTGGAAGCCCACTTCTCTTCTCCTTTCCTCCTTTGCCTTCGCTTACCCTCCCGCATATACAGGTTGGCAACGCACTTGCGACACCCCTGGTGTTGCTAGTGTCTATAGAGATGGTGGTCACTTAACATAACGTGACCCACCTGTTCATTTGCCTCCTATGATACAAAAAAAATATATATTGATATATTAAAGAACCAGGTATTCTAAAATTCTTGTTCTTTCAACGTTGCCGGCTCTTGTACTAAGGTGTCGCAAAAAAGTCTAGTTATGTTAACTACAAATTTTTGTTTTTCGTTATCCTGGAGAACCCCCTGCGTTTTATGGGACGAAAAGTATCCTGGATGTAGCCTTGTAATATCAGTTATTACTATGTAAAGTTTCGTTAAAATTGGTTCAGTAATTTCAGAGTAATACGGGTTTAGGTTCTAGGCTTTAATCCTTCATCCTGGAGAACCCTTTGCGTTTTATGGGACAAAAAGTATATTTGATGTAATCTCGTAGTATTAGTTATCACTATGTCAAGTTTCATCAAGATTGGTTCAGTAGTTTCAGAGTGACGCGTGTTCATAGGGACAGACAAACAGACAGACAAACAGAAAGACAGACAGACAAAAATTGTAAAAATATTATTTTTGGCTTCTATATCGATAACATAGTCTACCCTGATTAAAATTAAAAAAATATATTTAATGTACAGATTTCGACTTGTTACAGTTTTATTATAGTATAGATTACATATTATAAAACAAAGTGCTTTGTCAGGTCTGTCTGTCTGTTCACGATAAACTCAAAAAGTAGTGATCGGATTTTCATGCGGTTTTCACCAGTATATATATTGATTCATTAGAAACGTTTTGGTAATTTGTCAAAGTTGTTTTTATTATCAGAGCTGGACTACGTCCGTCGTGCATTCTAGTTAATATATTATTAAAAATATCTACGACGAGTGCCATTTATTCATTACAGCCTCGTTATATTTTAACACGTTAACTGCCAACTACGAGATATCTCGATAGTTTGTGAACTTCCTAAGAGGTCAACTACAAGTTATCTCGTCTTTTTTTAGTTGCCATATTTGTACAACGATGACCAAATTTGTTATATATAATTGTAAATATAGATCGGTACCTTCAGAACTGACACAAAAAAATGGCTTGTATAAACTTTTGTGTTGCATTTTCAAATATAATTACTAAGTTTTAAATATAACTAAGAGATATTTTTCTCCCGACAACATTATTTTAACTTCTTGATTATTAACTCTTTACTATAATAACTATTCTTAGTAACAAAATATCATTAAAAACAAAATGGCTTCCCAGGTCGGTTTCCTAAAAAGGCCCCGGATCCCCGTGTTTAAATTAAATAACCTTAACTCTAATTCGTGTATTTGCTCAGTGTTTTCTCTAAAGAAAAAAATAAATACTTTTTTTTTAAATAATGAGTATTTATCTACAAACTTTATATGTAACTGCATAACATTTACGCGCTCCACTTTTATAGCGATTTCTTGCCGCCTACAATGGGGAAATAAGCAAACATGTTTCTAACAAAATAATTAAAGATCTACGGACATACGTCTCATCCAGTTGTTGCCATAAAACATCTACGTGCAAGACTGATGTCTGTTTTGCTTGTAAGGCATGTGTCTTACAAATTATTATTTTATTCGTATTTTTGTATATATGAACATACGTATATATAAAATTATTTCATGGTTTTAGTGTTTTTTCTAATACCAGCATGGCTTATTGTCACTGTCAAGTTAAAAACCAGTTGCTAAGCATAGGTATATGTCTTATGATAATGGTTGTTCGCGACAAAGGTGACTTTGACATTATGTTTATCATCCAACGTTTGTGTTCATTGTTAATAGATGGCGCCACTGACGTAATAGCTCGTGCTTTAATTTGATCATTGTCATCACGTGACATATGGGCTGTCAGTCCGACATTTACCTAATTCGCCAGATATCACAAATAAATAAATGTCCTGTCGTCGGCTCCTTGTTGTTTTGTCGTTTCATCGTCTTCATCAAATACGGTTTTTCGGGTCAATAACATTTCCATAAACAATAATGAAAATATCTTCATTGACTTATCTGTGGAGTCTAATCTGCTTCACCGAGAAACGCTCCGCTTGTGGATATTTCGCCAATTAGCAATACGTATACAACTAGCAATACGTGAAGTATTACCACCACCACGCTCGGAGCGCTCGCGCACCGCCCACACATCACCCGCGGCTGGTCACGCCACTTCACGGGGTGCACCATGTACGGCAGACGTATTTCTAATATTTTGTCGACCTATGTAATTTTTATTTGCTATTACAAAATTCTTATAAACTTCAGTGTAGTTTTTAATGCCCTACACATTTCATGTGGAGGAGTAAACCAACATCAACACACCAGGATTAAGGATGAAAAACCATGTATATATGTATTTCAACAGCTACACTTGAAAATCAGTCCCTTTTGGTTTAATATGTTTAGACTATTGGGTCATTTAAAATCAGATAAACTTGTAATATAGCAAACAGATCCTATAAGGTATTAGAAAGAAACTCAATTTAGGTTACCTACTTCGTTTAAACTTATCGGTATTTCACCGATACCTTAAAGTAAGAGCTTGAAATTTGCAAACGGAACTCGGTGTAATAAATTTAATACGAAAATAAACGACGTCGTTAACTTATCTGAAATATTGTCGGTTGAATAACTCAACGCATTTAATAGCTGAATTATTTTAAAGCCCACCGTGTTCTCTTTCTCACTCAGATTTGAAAAAAAAAGTATGAATCCATTTATCAATATGGCATGATTTATGATCTGCAACTCTTTCAGTAAATACAAATGAGAGGGAAGTAAGGACGTTGGGTCAGTGCCAAAGTAAAGCCTGATTAATGATTCTAGACACGCGGGAATGTTTCGCGAAAAATAAATTCCAAACTTTCCCATTCCGCGGTGAAACTGCCGAAACATTGGTGAACATTGTCGTTCAGCGTTTTAACATTTGTTTGCTCAATTTAAGTGTTTTCTGTTATCTAAAGTGGTGTTTCTAACCTGCATAAAACGAGTAGTAGATAGATATATTTTAAGAGCTTCAACTGAATATTTGATGTATAGAATCGAACATGATTTGAAGCCGTACTGATGAAATCATAGCATAGTTGTAGAGATTTTTCGAATGGCCATCTACCTAGTTATTACACTTAAATTTGAAAATCTGTGATCTCAGACACATATGTGCGTATGTTTATTTTTTTATATTTAATAAGCGAGCGTATAGCCACAGTCCTGACGTTATGATCTTAGATGAAGACGTGATATAATACGGTAAATACGCTAAACATTTTTTTTTTACATCATAGATAGCAAACGAACATGTAGGTGACCTGATGGTAAGGGATCACCGCCGTTCATAGATACCAGCATACCAGGAATCACGAGTGGATTGCCAGCTTGTGTTGATGGAGGAGGAGGAAAATGGGTTCCAACGCTCTCACTGACTGAACGAAATGCAACAAGTTTTACTTCACGTCGGTGTTTTTGTGGGTCGGATGATACTACCCCGGCGAGCTGACCCATTCATGCTGAAACCAGAAATAGCTTCAACATGACTCTGCCAATGTCACCGAACATTTATAAAGTAAAAAAACTAAACAAATTAAACACAACTAGTTGTTTTTATTCCACATTGCTATCAAAACTATTTTTTAGATTACTCCTATATGGGATAACCCAATATTGCAACATAATAAATTAATGCCATAGCATGTATATCACGCTATAAACGTTCTTAACAATAATTCAGCTTTTCTTAAGGATCCGTAGTAGTCCGGTGAAGCTGTTAAAATCTTGCTGTGTCAATAGCGTAGTCAGTTCGAAAAAAAAAAAACTTAAGGATCCACATAATTTACCATTTTAAGGTATAAAATTACAGTAAATTATTGCCAATTTGGCTGAACTATAGAAGTATTTTTGCAAAAATATCTATTCCGTTTTATTTAGAACAAAATAAAGTCGAACAAATGAAGTTTAGTGTCTCAGTGTGTTCACTCAGTCGTAGCTCTAAAGTCGTTGACTTAGTAACTTTGGGGATTTTGACTTGTCTAAACTGAGAGCACAACAAGTGGTCTTTCTATTCGTTTTCCCTAGATGTATAGTTGATTTTTTAAAATTAAAATGTAGATTGTTTCTATTTTTCATTAGCCTTAATTCGGAATTCCACTGAGTCTGTTTACTTATCTTTATGTATCTTTAAATTAGCTTATTGAGTACCATAGCTGTGTTACACGGTTCTATGGTGTTACTAGTTATTTTTAATATAATTTTCATAAATAATGTTACCGATAGATCTATTGCTCAAAATTTCAAAGAAAAAGAAATAAAAAGCTGGCGTAATCACAGTTGAATGTTATTTTTTAGAGTTCCTCAAAATATTGTTACTCTAATATGACTCAAAAGTTTATTGAGGTCATTTCTCCAAAAAACTTGCAATACATTAGTCCTTCAAGAACTTCGTCACACAAAATTGCTCGTCTACTTAAGATTACCGAGCAGAAACAAGCTTTAGTATGAGGCAAAATTTATCTGTCCAGAAAACCGTGAATATTTAAATATATAATATTAAATATTAAATATATAGCTCAAGGTACCATGCCGCCTGGTGAGCCACTCGACCATGACTGGTCGAACAACTTCGATTGTTACCACGCCCCATCTGGGTCGCTCAAGTCGTCGAGACCACTCTTCCACCACTAGGACCTGATGAAGCTGAGACCTTAAAACGTCTCGATTTCTCGAGGTGCTTTGCCCCAGCTCCAGCGCCTCCAGGCGTTGATGGTACCTGTTGACCTGGAAAGGTCTGTACAGCCGAACTACCGAGACGAGCGCTGAAGATACACAGCCGATTTGGGATGCTTGGGCGACTAACTCAAGGCTTCGGCTGTCGTCTGTTTTGTGCAAAAATCGTGACCTATCTGAGCTAACCTAAGCTAAGCTATTTAGATATACGTATGTGAGTTATTGTAACACCTATATGTATTTTTTGTGTGGGAAAAATTCCTCTAAACTATATAGGATAGGATACGGAAAAGTAAGGGTAGAACTCTTTGTCGTTTATTTCTCTGAAAAAGAAAAACAGCGTGTAAGCGTGTAGGCATGCACGTGTGTATAGGTGATGTGTGTGATGTTGTAACAGTGATGTAAGGTTTTGTGTCACTGTATCGCGTGAGCAGCGTACTCAAGGGCTCTACGCCGAGGAAACGGATCTAAGCTTGAGCCGCTGCCGAGGGGGGCCTAATCTGGTTTGCCGAACGGGACCTAATCTGGCAAATCAAACAATTTTATTTGCACATTAACTAGAATTCAAATAAATTCGACGCAACTCCTAAAGGTTATTTAGAAATTAGTATTATTTCAAATATCAAAAGCATTGGAATAAGCGCTAATTGAGTGTAAGTCCAATGGTCCAGACCAATTACAGGTAAGTCTCAGGTAGAAGTTAAAATCAATCATATACACGCTGACAACGCACTTACTTCTCCCCCGGTGTTGCAAGTGTCTATGCACAGTGTTGATTACTTAACATCAGGTGACCCACCTATTCGTTTGCCTCCTTTGATGTAAAAAAAGAGTATTAAATCTTTCTAGAAACTCTAAAGACTGTGAAAAGGTTGTCAATATATGTTGCGTATCTTGACACTTTAATTAACTTCATTATATGACATCAAAGCGCGAACGTTTGTAGTAAAAGCGTGTTGAGTCTAATCGAACGTTAATCACAGCCGAGTTTTGTAGTCTCCTGGTAGCTCGTTACTCGTAATTAACATCGTATGCGTGTAACTCTATAATAAAGCTTAGCCGAGGGTAGCTCTTCTTATTACGAAGTTATATTGACACTTCCTTAACTGTATTGAAAAAACTGATTAAGTTTGTGTTTTTGTTTACACATCAATGATGCATGGATTTTTCCATAAAATATATTACCATAGAATATAAATCTATAACCATACAATATAAATCAGTCAGTAAAGCTGCTAAAGGTGCTAAACATACAATTAAGTACAATGCAGACAAAGTGTCGTGTTACAATAAATAATGCATTTTACTTACATTAATTTAAACTTCTGCAACAAGCGAATCACTGACGGTGCAAGGAGATGATGTACAGAAATTAGGCTAGTCATGACTATGAGCATCGCCTTAAGTAGGTGGTGGAGCCACACTGAGGCTATAACTGATTTCAGCATTAATGGGTCTGCTCACCCGGGATAGTACCACCGTCTCATAGAAACACCGACGTGAAATAAGTGCTTGCATTAATGCGTTTCGCTCGGACATAAAGAGCGCCGGAGGCCCATCTCCCCCCGTCGCCCTTTCCCAACAACTTTTTTTTTTCTCTCGAACTGACTACGCTATTGGCTTTTATTTTTTGGCCTTTACAGCTTCACCGGTATACTAAGACGAGCGCTTAAGGCACTCAGCCGATTTTATATTGGCAACCAGCTCAAGGGTGCACGGCACACCGCGGCTTGTCTGTTGCCCGTTGCATGCAAAATCGCGACCTAACTTAGCAAACCTAGCTAACTATTCATATATGTTTGAGCTGTTGAAACGTTTATGTGTACCAAGTATATCCGCCTCAACAACTCCTCCACGTATTTTTGTTGGAAAAATAGAGAGTTTTTCAGTTCGATAAGGGAAAAAAAATTAACGAAAATAACCCTTCTACCAAGATGTGTAGCGTGTAGGCGTGCACGTGTGTGGAGGTGATCGTGTAGTGTTGTAGCAGTGATGTATGGGTGTGTCACCGTATCGCGCAAGCAACGCACTCAAGGGCTCTCTACCGAGGGATCGAACCTAGGCTTGAGCCGCTGCCGTGGGAGGCCTAATTGGGTGTGCGGGAGCGAAATTAACCCCCAAACCGCGGCGGCGCGATCTGTGGTTACGCGGGCGTGGGCGTGAGCACGCTCTGTTACGAGGGACAGCCTGTACTGATCGTTCGCTGACGTGATAACGTCGGGAGGATCGGTGAAAATGTGTCGCGGACGTCTTCTATAACGCCCAGCGTTGGGTACGGGTTCGTGATTCGCGGCGGATACCACTAACGGACTGGGATGAATCGCGGCTCGCTCGAAATAACAATTCCCCAACAACACAGGCTGGCAATGCACTTGTAACTCCTTTGGTTTTGCTGGTGTATATGGGCGGCGATAATCACTTAAGTTCAAGTGACCTACCAGTTCGTTTGCTACCTATGACATTACAAAATTCCACTCAGCCCAATATTTTATTTTAGCGCAAACGGGAGCCACACATTACCGCAAAAGATTTATAACAACTTTTATTCTTAATCAATTTAAATTCAAAACAGTTTGTAGTTCGTTCGCGTGAAATAGACACACTAACACTAACACGCAGTAGTTTTCAAAAGGAAAAATCATCCCGATTTTGAAACATTTTTCATCTGTGCTCCGCTCCTATTGGTCTTAGCGTGATGATATATAGCCTATACCCATTCTCGATGAAAGAGCTATATAACAGCTATATAATTATTCAAATCGGACCAGTAGTTCCTGAGATTACCCCCTACAACGTCACATTATCACAACGTCACAACGTCACAAACTTTACCTCTTTATAATATTAGTATAGATAAAATACTTTTTATGTTCTTTAAACGCACCTTAATTATAATATGAATTAACATTACTACTATATAATCTACACTCATCAAAAAAGTCTAAGCAACATGTACTAATTTAAATTTTAGGATGGTTCTTCACATTATAACATTGTATTTTATTTTTAAAATAATATCTTTAGGGTTCTATGATGTAAAAATAACAGCTGTTGTCTTTATAAGTTCTTTTAATAACAGAAATGAACAATATTAGAATATACTGTAGAAACTAAGATACATAACAAACTAAACATTTTTTTTACAAAATGAAATTTCTAAAGAAAATGTATTTATTGTGAAAGAATGGAACAATTTAATACAAAATATGGTCTACTCTGCTATTCAGAACTTGTCGGCAACGATTATTCATTGAATTAATGAGACTGTTTATGTCATCTTGCGGTATTCGCTCCCAATGGAATTGTAGCAAATCCTTCAGCTGTTGGGTTGTTGTCGCTCCGTCCAAGTCCTTCAAAACACGTCTCTGGAGCATGTCTCATGCGTGCTCGATAGAGTTGAGATCTGGCGATTATGCAGGCCAGGGCAATACCCGGATGTTCTCCGTTGCAAACTATACACTGGTTCGCCGAGCTGTATGTGAACGCGCATTGTCATGCATTAACATAAACTCGAAGCCAAAGGTTTGTGCAAATGGGTAGGCATAAGGTCTGACAATAGCCTCAATGTAATTTTCAGCATTCATGTTTCCATTTACAAAAACGAGCTCAGTTCGCCTGTTCTTCATAATACCTGTTAAAAATAGTTCAATTATTTTTGTGACTTGGGTAAAAGAATGGGGCTTTCTCAACACTACTGGCGATAAGAAGAAACACAGTAAAACTTTTAAACTCTATGTTTTAATATAAGAAAAGAACAAACGCGTTTACACTATTGAGACAACGAACCGCGTACTTTCGATGCTCATTACACACAATGCCCGACAGCCTGATTTTGCCGGTATTTAAAGTGATGCCGCACTGTCAGATCATTTACGGCATCCCTTAGACATACCGCACCTGCGCTAATAAAAGTACATCTGTTTGCGCTCTAATAAAAACCCTCATAATTATTTATTGAGGTTAATCTTTTTGTTACTTTTAAACTTCTAATTACTTTATTGCTATGTCTAATTATGTTTTACAATTATACTAATTCTTTTATTATCCGCACATTTGGTCAAACTCAACATTTTCCCAACGGTAAAAAAGGTGTATACTATTTTTAAAGTGCAGGCAGATGACTTACTTCTATTTCCATACGTAAAAAACTTGAATGTCACAATTATACATCAAAAAAACATTAATCTATGTTATATCTACTTAAACTCAAAGAAATTAATCTTGAAAAAACATCAACAACATCCGAATTAAGCAAAAGGTTAAAAATAATAAAAATCAAATATCACTCATACATTAAACGTACGGATTGTTTTATAACACGTCCGCTTTTTGCTTTAATCTCTTTCAAAGTCTTATTTTTGTGATCATTCTCTGATGTTTCAACTCTTAATTTCTCTGTTACAATTTTCTCGCTCTTGAAATCAGAATGCAACTCAAGCGGATAAAGCCGTTGAATTGGTCGCGTAAGTTCGCCTGTCGCTGTAATTAGGCGTGCCACGCGTATCTGGCCGTCTCTTCCGGTGAATAGTTCCTTAATTTTAGCTAAGGGCCAATCAATACGTTTTGCAATATCATTACCTACTAGAACAATATCGCCAACTTTTAATTTTTGATACACTTTATTTTTTTGCTTCTGATATGTCAGCACACCTAAATACTCATTCCTAAAACGTTGACGTAAATCTTGTTTTATTTTTTGCCTATATGTGAAACGTTTATCTAATTTTATATCTGCTAATCTATCTAAATCTATCACGCCGATCTCTCTCACTTCTTGTAAAAACATTGATGGAGTCAAAGCTATTATCTCCTCATGACTATCCGAAATATACGTGATCGGTCGCGAATTTATCACTGCTTCGCAGTCTATTAATGTTGTGAGCATTTCCTCATAATTCAAGCAAGATTTTTTTAGTGTACGCCTCAGTAATCTTTTAAGCACTCCAATGAGACGTTCCCAAAAATACCCGCCCATAACATAACTGTTGAGCCGTTATATGAACTTCCTGAACGCACTTGAGCCTTTCAGTATTTCCGGGCCAACGATACACTCGCACCCTTCTTGTATCAGGCTTAAACCCAAATCGCAACTCATCGGAAAACATAATTTTATCCCATTGTTCCTGGATCCTTGTTATGCCTTCTCTACACCATTCATATCGACGAGCGCGATTCCCGTGACGTATCGGTGGGCACCTGATTGGGCGTCGAGCTCGTAGGCCGTACTCATGCAGTCGTTTTCACACAGTTTGAGTACTTACATCAACACCACTTGAAATTTGTAGCCTCAAACTTATCTCTCGAGCGGTTAACATCGGCTGGCGTCTTGCAGTCAGTTGTGTGTACCGGTCTTGCCGAGTGGTTGTACTCCTTTTACGGCCTGGATGCTATTCATGAATGCTATTCATGCTTTTATGAATGACAACATGTCCAGATACTTGAGATTGATTACTTCCCGCTTGCAACATCCCTACAGCTCTTTGCATTTCATCTGCCATCAAATGACGTCGCTTCATGACGTAAAGAATATCTAACAATTCAATTTTCTCGCTAACTTTATTTAAATGGTTGGTAAACGTAGCAATTAAAACGCACTTAAATTCAAACAAATTCGCAGTCATTTGAATTTTATGAAAAAACAAAACAATCAAATTTTTTTTTTACAACCAGCCAGTATGTCATCAATAACAAAAAAGTTAACTTACCTTACTTAAGTTTACTTACACTTTGTTTGAGTAAATACTTAGAAGTTAATTAATATAAATGGTAAAATTTGTAATATCACGCATGTTGCTTAGACTTTTTTGATGTGTGTATTTAAATAGAATTATAAGGGTCCACCGTTGTCCACGCATTACTCGCATATTACTGGATAGCTTTCGAACATATTTTTTTAAGTTTTACTTTTCCGAACATGGTGTTTCTTGTTCTTCTTTCTTGTTTATTGGTTATCAGCTGGAGTAAAACAAAAGAGAATCAAAAAACGAATCTCTAATGTCATAAAATATATACAAAGTAATTTTCTTACCGTTTATTTGTAGGTACACTTAATTATATGCTTTTATATTTCGTCTATTATAATTAACGGTCAAATTAAGACCGTTTACAAAGGAGAATTAAATTTCAAAGGTAATTTTTAATTACCGTTAAAGTTCCTCGTAAAAATGAAATTTTGTTCCCTAAACAATCATGAAATATTCATAAACAATATAAATAACTTCAACATTAGTGTAAACAATGTTTTCATTAAAATTTGAAAGCCATTATTAACAAGTTCCGCAATGCATTAGTTCGGTTTATGTGACGAGTATTATTAGTAATCAGTTTTGTAAATGTGATGATATGCACGTCTCCGAGTACCGTAGTTATAAGCTTCTACTACTGAGTTGAAAGGTGACTGACCTACAAGACTAACTTTTTGAGCGCCGGAGGCCCACCTCCTCTCACTCCTCCGCTCCCCCATATCCTTTACCCCAAACATAGGCTGGTAACGCACTTGCAACTTCCCTGGTGTTGCAAGTGTCTATAGGCGGCAGTGATCACTTAACATCAGGTGACTCGCCAGCTCCTATGTCTCCTCTGACATTAAAAAAACATAAATAAAAACTAACTCTTGTGTTGAATATTATTTTTGTATCCTGGTGTTAAATATATACGATATGTATGTATATATTTTATCGAAGTAAAAACTATGCTTAAATTGAGTATATATGGAAAATTGAGTTCTCATATTTATTATTTACTAACTAACTGTTACCCGCGACTTTGGCTGCAGGGAATTAAGTATGGGAAGTGTGCGTTATAGATTTGTACCCTGATTCATTAATGTATGATATTTATGCGGATTTATATTTTCTTTTATAATCTAAAATTAAAAGTACTATAAAAATAATAAAAATCTTAACATAATCGATCCAATCGTTTTGGAAATTGACCACAACGAACATTTTTTTTTTGTTTCGTATAAATTACATGTTTATACTTTGATATACATTAATTAAAAATTGCTGTTTAGATGTTGTAATTATTCATTTCATTTTAATTTATCTGTATAAATTTAATAAATGTGATAAACATTACATTACATATTAGGTTTCATGTTTTCAAATCAATTCACAAAACACACCTTACACCCGAAGGACTGCTCAAAAGAGGCCTTAGAAATTTAACTGCACCGCTTGAAGTCAATAATGCATTTCCTATTGGAACATAAAATCAAATAAATCTTCTGTACATTGAAGTAAAATGTTTTTAGTTTGTACGGTTTAAGCGTAATGTTATTTTTCGTTAGATGTACACACATCTGTACACTCATATTAGATAGGAAAACATACAAACAAAAAATAAGGCACTAAAAACCGGAAAATAAATAGTTTATCAAATTAACCAAATTAAATAAAACATATGAATATGTGTGCTACCAAGAGATCCATTGGAAGTCGGTGCTTTTGTACCTATGTAGATGATATGATTTTCGGTTGGCACCGACTTCCAATGCATCTCTTGGTAGCACACATATTCAATTTAATTTGGTTAATTTGATAAACTATTTATTTTCCGGTTTTTAGTGCCTTATTTTTATGCCTCTGATTAATATTGAAGTCGGTTAATTCTTTTTTTTTTTAATTTACTTTATTTTTCCATTTTTAGTGTACATAAATATATTGTATTAAAACATGCGGGTCACCTGATGGTAAGTGATCACTGTCGCCCATGGACACTTGCGACACGAGAGGAGTTACAGATGCGTTGCAAGCCCTTAAGAAAGGAGTAGGCTTGTTTCTTGAAAGTTGTGTTACTTTGTCCCGGATCCCATAATCAGAACCTAACCAAACTCTCATCAAACTACCCTTGAAGACTATCCTTTACAATAAAAAATGAATCATCGAAATCGGTTAGCATGATATTGAGTTATTCGTCTATTTCTTGTATACACACTTAATGCAAATTTAACACTTATACGGTTTTGCACTGGATGCCGTTGACAGAACTGGACCAAATGGAACCACACGGGAAGCACTAGCTTTCAAATAAAAAAAGAATCATCAAAATCGGTTCAGCCAGTCCAAAGTTATGAGGTAACAAACATAAAAAAAAACATACAGTCGAATTGATAACCTCCTCCTTTTTTTGAAGTCGGTTAAAAATGATTATTATTACTAAAATACTATACCAGTACATTATTCTTACTCAATGGACTGAGAACTGATATGAGAATGAATGAACAAATTATTGACTATTATTATCTATGATGATTATGATGATGATGATCAATGATGATTATCTATACTAATATTATAAAGAGGTAAAGTTTGTGACTTTGTGACGTTATACGGGGTAATCTCAGGGTTCTGAATCTGAATTTGAATTTAGAAAATGTTTCAATTTTATATAGGTAATTTATCGAAGAAGGCTATATATGCTACGCTAAAACCTATAGGAGAGGAGCACCAATGAAAAATGTTTCAAAGTCGAGATGTTTTCCTCTCGAGAGCTTTCGCTGCGTGTTAGCGTTAGCCTAGAGTAACTATTGCTACGCGGACGAAGTCGCGGACAGGGGCTAGTGGATTATAAATTTATTCGACATCATTATTTTGCTCTTGATTTACTATAATTGTTATGATTACTAACAAAGACAAATGTCGGCAGATGTTGTCGTTGTTGTGAGTAAGCAAGTATTTTACAACAAACAATAGGTATAATAGGGAGAACAGTTATTTTTTTATATCATAGGTAACAAATGAACAAGCGGGTCACCTGATGTTAGCTGATCAACACCGGGCAGTCGCAAGTGCGTTGCCAGCCTGTGTTTGGGGGAAATGAAGCGAAAGAGGACGGAGGAGAGGAGATGAGGAGGTGGGCCTTCGGCGCTCTCACTGACCGAACGAAACACAACAATGCATGTATTGTTACTTCACGTCGGTTTTCAGTGAAAGAGTGGTACTATGGAAGAGCCGACCGTTCATGCTGAAACCAGTAATAGCTTTAGCGTGGTTCTACCACCTACAAAGTTCGCATTAATCACACTAAAAAGCCACAATATTAACAACGGGTATTGATTTAATTATCGTTTTTTGTTACAAATTGCAATGATATAAAACAGTAAATTGTCTAAAAGCAAAAAAATCGACAACAGTTTATATCAACACTCGTTATAAAATAGTATACCTAGTTGCTGTATACTTTAGATAGCAAATACCTAATGTAGGTCACAATAATAATTACGAAATGTTATCAGAACATGTCTCTTTATATTTTACTAGCCCCTGCCCGCGACTTCGCTTAGTAATAATTACTTTGGGCTAACGCCAACACGCAGCGGATGCTCTGAAAAGGAAAAAAAATCACTATTTTGAAACATTTTTCATTGGTGCTCCGCTTCTATTGATCTTAGCGTGATAATCATCTCTATAACATTCCTCGATAATTAAGCTATATAACACTGAATTATTCAAAATGAACTCTCCTGAGATCACTCCCTACAACGTCACAAACTCACAAACTTTCACCTCTTTATAATATTAGTATAGATTATACGACAGACTAAGATCCTATCAAAAACTTCTCATATAGGTCTTTGCTCACACCTGTTACATTATTCTCTACTATACTATAATAGCATGCATGAGAGTTAATATAATTATAGTACTTGTTTTATTTACGAAGAACATAATTAATTTACATACTATTAGCAGGATATTTGTAACCAACTGCTTCGAATTTGGGCAAATGTTGAAGGGTCATCGGCTTTGTTACTCGCCACAGTACGTACAACTTAAAACTTTCTAGTTTGTTCCCGCATTCTAGTACTGGATTGCTCTATAAATGTTTTACTAACAAGGTATTATTGTGGAATTTTTAGTTAATACCAATATTTAATGATAGATAATTAATAATCTATACCAATATTATAAAGAGGTAAAACTTGTGAGTTTGTGAAGTTGTAGGCGGTAATCCGAGGAAATACTGCTCCGATTTGAAAAATTATTTTAGTGTGACATAGCTCATTTATCGAGGAAAGTTATAGGCTATATATCATCACGTTTATGCCAATAGGAGCGGAACACCAATGAAGAGTGTTTCAAAATAGTTTTTTTCTACTGAGAGCTTCCGCTGCGTGTAAGGGTTAGCCTAAATTAACTATTCCAGTCACGACCAGAGGCTAGTGTATTATATATAAAAAGTGTCGTTGCATTTCAAAATGACTTAAATCCAATTTTAGCCGTTTCTAATATTTTAAGTTATATTTCAAGACCTTTCACATTTTGGTACATGTCAAAATTTACTAAAAACTCTTCGAGCCGTAAAATTTAAACTTCTTAGTGTATAAAGACTAGAAATCTTAAAAACTTAACCACGGTGTATGAACAATTAAAATTGGATTTAACTCATTTTGCAATGTACCGACACATTATAATCAGTGAAAAGGTGTTATCTCAGTAGGTAATGTATTGGAACACCGTATCGACCTATAGGTTAGAATCCTTGCGATTGAGCCCCGAGACATTCGGTGATGAGAGACATCTTGATGTCTGCCATAACATAGTAGTAAGTCTTCCTAGATCCATCTGGCTATATACAACTCTCATCTCACAAGTAGAAAATTTGTAGCCAAGCACATATGACCGTGTTTTCTATCTTGTACCACACCGTTATAATTTATTTTTATTAAAAAAATATTATAGTATAGATTAACAAAAGGAATAATATATGTAAAACATATTAAACAAAGTCAAGGCGCTTATAAAAGAGTTACAAACCGTGCCCTTGTCCGCAGTACATTTTGCGAACTTCTCGCCTTTGTACCAAGTTATAATGGACACAATGAAACCTTCAATTGTTTCCGAGTTTTCATATAACAATCTACAAACATGTTATTAGCATTACTTTTAATTTTTATTTTCTAAACATAAATATCATCTATAGCATCTTAGTTAAGAAACTTCAACTGTTATATTTACATATAATTTTATTTACTACAGTATCTTAAGAATATATTTAACTAACTTGTGTTCGGGGTCTCGCTCGATACACCTGAGATCTTGGATGTAAAATTTCAAGACGACCCATTGAGTAGTCCAAACCCAAAAACATAAGAAACAAACTATTTTTCGCCTCCATAGTACTTGATAAGGAATGATCAAGAATAAAATAGAAATCTATAAACACATTTTTTATGTAACACACTGTTGCGGGGTGGTAGGGTTTCACAGCCTGACTGGATCGCAACCACCATGTATATGGCGAAAAAGCCCGTAATAGTGATTCTCTTCTACGGGTCGCGTTTCGGGATCAGCCTGTGCATATCCAGCTTTTTGCAGGCCGACATGATAGTGGCGACCGGCGATGGACAGTGTGTCAATCGGTGGTCGCTATTGTTTTTGGATTGCACTGTGCTTACCATCAGGCATAGTGCAGTCATTTTGCTGTGCTACAATAAAAAAATAATAATAATGGTCATAAAGATCGAGGTTTCTTAAAACTTCAATAACTCCATATTAAATAAAAATATCGTCATTATTTGTTGTTCAGATAAACTCGAAGCACCTAAGAAGTGAAATAAAAAAAAAAAAAAAAAACAAAATGTATATAGTAAATTTTGTTTGATGCGTGCACAACGTCAGACCTCTATAATTTTATTTATTTATACCATATTTATTCATTTGCGGTCATGTATACACATTTATGATTCATTGTTGTACATAAACTCGGAGTAGGGTAAGGCAAAATGTAAAATTAATATTTTAAAGTAATACTATTTCTAGGACTACATTTATCTTAAGATATTACTTTATACATATTATTTTTCGAAATATCTTGGTATGTAAATTAATATATAATTAATATCTTTTGACAATTCACTTTGAATAGATAATCCGTGTCTATGTTTGATAGCTGTGGTAATCTGAGTTTCAGTATTTTGTGTGGGCTTGATGAAGGATCAGTAGATAATATATTTTTCAACTGCCACAAACTATCCGGTTCCCTATATGATATCCTCCCTGCTAATATCCCCCGTCGTACTAATAATTATACAATACTTAGATATGCCTAGTCTACTTTTATTTAAGCATTTACTGTAGGTACTTCATTTATCGTAATAATATTAAACCGTAATGCTACCTATGTTTATATCTATATAATTACGCTATGTATGTTTGTATATTTCCAACATATTAGTGTATATTATCTGTATGGTACTCATAACACAGTATCCTTCATTTATGATTTGACTATGATGCCATATTGTTATTTCAAATTACTCTATCTTAAACTGAATATTTGGTAATTAAGTTTAAACCATGTATATGTGACACACGACATTGGCGAACTTGCCTACATAGGAAGACCCCATATCAATAAAAAAGGCAGAAGTAGCCGAGTGCAGCCATATCAACATACACCAAAAGTAAAATTCACCCTAGAAGTACAGTAAAACAGTAAACTGATGTTATATATTTATTGGAACGAAGTTCCTTACGGCAGGCTTGGAGGAGATAAGGATTTTTCTGCGCGACCGAACTGAAAAAAATGTTATAGTAAAACCGTAACAAAAAGTGCGTGGAATAAAACTGTTAAATGAGACGTGCGCAGGCGCGACAGTCGTATACACAAGCGAGTAGTGTATAATACCTTTCTCTTTCTCCTTTTTTGTAATTATCTCTATTTCTATGTAATTTTATGTTGTTAAACAAAGATTAAGAGACATATTTTGTTATTTTAATTGATAATTTGAGTTACGATTACATAAAATTGAGCACGATTTTTTTTTGCAAATTGTGTCGATTCTACATTAGCCGAAGGAACTTCGTTCCTACCTGGTGTCCCACGACACCACATTCTTTTTCCATTTTAGATCGCTTTTTAGCTTATAAGTTTCTTGGTCAGATTTCATCGTGAACGCAGTACTTCAGCAGTGATGCGTGTTCAAATAAACAGACAGAAAAATGATTGAAATATAGTTTGTTACTCATTCTAAGAGACCTACAACATTTTTTTTTACAAAAAACTAAATAGTACAGACACGTTACATTTTGATCATCATTATGTGTATAGAAGTCAATTCGAAAATTAGAAACATATTACCAATTAAATACAACAAAGGTTGAATCTTCAATATAGTCAGAAATCTATACTTAACAGATACGAAACCTTAAATTATATGTCCTTATATCCATTCAGATAGCTTAACATCCCACACTATCGGCCCCGAGGGTTAGCTTACAAATATAAATCATTTCCATGGCTCCCAATAACTTTGTTGCTCGCTTGTAATTTGAATAACGTGTTAGTAATATAGTCGAATAAGATTAGATTATTCGACATCTGTACATAAGATTCATAATCTAATAAAATATATCTATAGGGGTATAAATAAGTTATATTGTTTATTGAAGTAGAGAATTCTTTGATATACAACACAGAATAATAAAAAAACGACTTTAATGAAAAAGTATTTAAGAATATATTCAAGTAATTCAATATTTAGGGAGTCTTTTAGGTAAAATAGTTGTGCGGCTCGTTGGTTGCTATTGTTGTTGACAACAATAGAAAAATTAAGAACAAGACTAATTTAGAGCTCAATTTTTATTATAGTCTTTCAGGTTATGGCAATTATAATAACAGTAATATTAACGAATATGATGTAGGTATAACATAAGCATGCGTTTATGAGCATAGAAACAATTATTAATTCTATTATTTAATATATTATATATTGTCGTAATAGCTTCAGCTTGGTTCTACCACCTACAAATGTTTTACATATATCTTATTAATGTGCAGATTAATATTACTTATTTTATGTCGAAGATGTGGATATACGACAATAAATATCTAATCCTATCGTAACACAGTTAAGTTAAATATGTCATAGAAATAAGAGCGAATCGGGTGCGATAGAAGTTGGTAAACAAATTTAAAATCATATTGGTTCCACTTATTAACAGAGCAAATTAATTAATCTTTAGATTGACTAGGTTGGCCCTTCGAAATAAACTTTAAAAACATTTCATTAAAGCTCCTATTTTACCAATACGACATTCGCAAAATAATTATTAAACCAAGCAATCAATGTTTAACTCTAGCAGATTTACCTCATAGCCTTAATCAAATATTTACCAACGTTATGAAACTCAGATTGGATACCAAACTCGTTCGTATTATATTTAAAGAGCATAGAGAAAATCCACCCATCACGTAAGTCAAGGTGAACGTAAAAGCACGTAAATATCTCAAAACAAACATTCCAACAGAGTTCGAGCCATTAGAAAATACGGTCGAAGGAAATTCAGTATCATTTTATTGCGCGGAGGCCCCGGAGTTTTGCGATTTAATAGCAAGTTAAAATTGCCGGTATTGGCGTCCGATGTTACGCCATCACGTCTGTAATCTCTCACGCACGAATTATATGTACATCGGTTATTTAGTTTTGTTATATATTTATACTGTCTATCTAGTTTCCACCCAGACTATCGTGTCATCTGAGTTATGATACTGCTATAGCAATTAATTTAGCTGTTATAGACATTAGTACCTGGGTGACCGAGCCTAGCTCGGTTCTTTAAAAAACATTTTTAAATGAAAATCAACTGTTAGGTTTGACTTATAAAATGAAATTTTTTTTTTACAAAAAAAATGTCTCTTCTGCTGTCATTCGGATTCGAACTGGGATTACACGGCTTTCCGAAGCAACCGATTTTCATCTGAGCTATTTTTGTATTGACAGCGCCGACGAAATTTACCTTTATATTCTAGCTATATTTTTCCATTCCCTGAAAACTCAGTTAAAAGTTTTTTATTAATAAAATCTAGCTAGATCGATTTATCGTCCCCGAAACTACTTACATACTAAATTTCACGGAAATAGATGACGCCGTTTTCGAGATCCTGAATATATACAAACATAAAAATATACAAGAATTGCTCGTTTAAAGGTATTAGATAGATAGATTAGATTACATTTTTTCAATTTTTTAATGATTTAAGATTTTCTATTTATTGCTATTGGAACCATTTTTCAGATATTCATGTCCATTCTCTCTCAAACCGTATTGAAAAGAATAAGTGATCTATCAAATTTTACTAATTTACACATAAAATTGAAGTCGTGTTGTTTCCTAGCTATACTCCAAAATGGCTACTCTGATTTGGATAAGACTTTTACTTGTGATTTATTTTTCAGACTATTATGAACTATTGTTAATGAATATATCCGGTACCGCATGACACACCCGAGAGGCAAAACTACAACGCCACCGGAACATTACTAGATCCATCATATTAGACATATATAATTTATGTAACTGTGTTACTAATTACATTGGGGAAATGTGAGTAAATAGTAACTGCTTTTGACTTCCACAGTTCTTCATATAAAAGCCAGGATACCGTCGATCTACACGCATTCATGTGTGAAACTTGTTGTAGGGCGAAGCTCTGCCCGGACCAATAGTCACAGTTTCTGCAGAGTGTTGGTTTCCCTGATCGACCGGCTGACAATATGCGTATCTTCTAACACTATATTACCTACATATAATTATACTTTTTCACACGAACTTAGCTATAATATAAAAGTAATGTGACAGTTTAAGTATTAGCAACTTTGTAATGAATAAAATAAAGAAAGTTAACGCTCCCATAAGAACTTCCAACAGAAGCAAAAACTCGAAGTATTGGAATAACTGTGTACACTTTTTGATATTTTAAATCATTTAGTCTGAATCAAGTTCGTAATTTATAAGCTGAAATTAACCTGGTTTTCATATCTATTGGCACTCCGAGCAGTAGAAATATACATTTTTAAACAATATATAAATTAACCAAACATAACATGTGTTCGATACAAAATATTAATATTTTATATGCACATTCCGTTGTAGATACCTACTACGCGTTGCAATTCTGGCAAAGAGCGCAATAAATTACGAGCATGTTGAAGTCATCGGTGCCGCGAATTCATATTATTTCCATTACCAAAAATCTCATAACGTGGCTGAAGAAGATATCACTTGAAAGATATATATAGTTAATTCAGTTCTCATGAAACAAGATCATTTTCCCTAGAACTAAATTGCGGGCACTAGCAAGTATTAGATGATAACCTATATAGTGTATCAACAAAAGTTTATTGCATTTCAGTAACGAACATGCTGGATAAACAATATTAACCACTTGCAGCCGCCGGAGACTTCATCTGGGTTTATATCTTCATGAAGGGTTATATTTGCGTGAAAACATATTATTTTTATGAAATAAACGTACTGTGTTATCCCATATAATATCAACTATATGTGAGTCTTTTCAAAGTAGCTCCAACCATTCCGAAAATTAGTCGAAACAAAGAGTAGGTAGATGTACAGAAGATAATAGTAGATATAAATACCTATTATATTATATATATAACAAGGAGACAACTTAAGAACAAATAAATTGTAAATACACTAAATTGTATCAGGGCACGAGCTAAAAACTTCACAATATTTTATGTTTGCTATTCAGTGAAGCCTTGGAACATTCGCCCGGTGTTCATTCCTTTCTATGACATGGAGTTCTTCAAGCGATACCTAAAGAGACACTTATGCAAACTGGAATGATAGCGGTGATCGGTGATGTATAGTTTATCGGTGGTCGCCATTGTTTTTGGATTGAACTGTGCTTTCCCTCAGGCTTAGTGCAGTCACATTGTCGCACGACATTAAAAAAATTGCCCATTGTAACCATATTATTAGTATTGACGTTTACACTATTTACTATTGTTAGCTACTAGTTTTTACTCACGGATTTGCTCGTGTCTTAAACAATGTAAATTAAATGCACCATAGATCATTTTCTAAGCTCTAAATGATAACGTCATTATGGATAACGAATTCCTATAATAGTAATTTAACCTTGTGTTGTATTAAGCTCTTGACGATATTATTCCCCAAGGACCGTATCATTATATATTCTTTCATTTCCATTTAGTAAAAAAAAAGTTATTTTGACATTACAATCAGACACTTAAATTTTCTTTGTGTATACAGATAAAGTTTTTGTTTGGTATTATAAGATAAATTCCGAATTGCAAACATCAACAATCCTCTTTACAGAAATAAATTATCTAATGTGCCCTCATCATATTATTGGCTTTTGAATGTGATTTCCTTTGAAAACTCATTAAAAAACGAGTTGTAATATCATTTATTTGAACAGGGAACACAAAGATAAAATAAAAGATTGTTACTGGATTCTATTCGTACAAATATTTTTTTAATTAATCCATGTGAAAACTTCAAAGGAAAGGGTATCGGACCGATCGGGTACATTTCACTGTTCCGAAATTGAAAAGTGTTATTCATTACCAGTATTTTTTCCCAAACGGCTTTTGCTTTTCATTGTTGGCTTAGTAGTGAATAGGAATGTATGTCCTATAAATACACAAAACACACAATTTAGTTATTATTTATTGTTAATAATTTTACAGGAGTGCAAGTCGCTATCAGTGTTTGTTTGTGTGCTGCCTTAGTTATTATAAGCTTACAGATTTGTATAAGCTTTTCAGTGAATTACTTCCGGAGAATTTAACACGTGCATTTATCTGTCTATGCATACTCGTATAATAAGAATATAAAATTGTCGTGACTGTAACTTTTCGATGTTCGTGAAAAAAATCGTTGCATTTTTTAAATGTCTGTCTGTCTGTCCGTCTGATTGTATGAACACGCATCATTTTTTTTTTTTTTGAAATGTAAACACTGTTAACCTGGAATGGTCTTTACAGCTTCACTGAACTATTGAGGCGAGCGCTGAAGGCACTAAGCCGATTTGGGATGTTTTGGGCGACTAACTCAAGGGTGCACCTCGGCTTGGGTTGTCGCCTGTTTTGTGCAAAAATCGCGACCTTATCTGAGCTAACCTAAGCTATCTAAGTTGGCAACGCACTTGCGACTCCCCTGATGTTGCAAGTATCTAGGAGTTGCGAGTAGTAGGACGGTGGTGATCACTTAACATCAGGTGACCCATCTGTTCGTTTGCCTCCTATGATATAATAAAAAACAACGTACATGAGTTATTGAAACATGCATGTGTACCAAGCATGCGTGCCTCAACAACGCCTATATGTATTTTGCGTCGGAAAAAATTCTCTAGACTATTGTATATAGCATAAAATAGGATAGGGAAAAATAAGGGTAGAACTCTTTCTCGTTTATTTCTCTGATAAAGAAAAACAGCATGTAAAGTACTAAAAGGTTATAGTAATTTTAATGACAACTTGGCGTAAGTATGAGAGAAAAGTAAATAGGTATATGGACTTAATATTCAGATGTCTTTATTAACCACTGTTTTTTACATAAAGTTCCACGTGGACAAAGTCGCGGACACAGTTAGTACATGCATAACTAACTACTATATGCATAAAATGATAGAGGTGTGCCGTCTGCCGTCTGGTCATTACTCTAAAATTACTTCATAGATTTCGGTCAACTTTGTTTTGCTCTACCCACTTCTTAGACAATTGTTACTTATATAAAGAATAAGATGATACTTCCTTTAAATATAAAGTAATTAAAGTTTTAAGAAACCACGATTTTACAACCATTACACATTCAAGGATGTGTATTCTTACCATGGAGTAGTAGAGCATGCGGCGAGTCGCTTATATGTTTTATTTTGTACGTAAAATATATTGTTAAGTTAACAAGCAACGGTGACAAGTCATGATGTTTGTAAGTGTTGTGCCTGTTTTCATGTATTTCAATGGCCTAATCTGTAGGAACTCGATTATATACAAAATTATATTCTACCTATAACATGACTCTCCCATGACTGACTTAATACTGGAAGAATTCGTATTTTCGAGACGCGATTATTAAAAAAAAAAATGAAGTTGAAGTCGCAGGAACAGCTATCAGTTAAATATTTAGATTGGTATTTAATTATCCAATTTAATTTTTAGCGGAAATTTTGACTGTCATGTAATGGTTTTATATTTTATTCATAATGTATTATCTCAAAAACTCCCTGGAAAATTCTAGCAAGAGAACCACCATCTTGTTAGAACATTTAGAAACTCACACGACACTTATTGTGAAAATATGTTGTAATCTCCAGTGAACCACAACATTGACACTGGCAACTGCTTCTGCGGAGCCAAAACAAAATAAAGAAGAAAAAGAATCTAATTTCATCAACACATTAGAACAAATCAGATTTGACACAACGAAGTGTAATTTAATTAGGATCTTTATTTTATCTAATTTACTGTGACTAGATTATGCTGAGCTATAAAATGTTATTGCTAACATATTGTTATTATAATAAAAGGCGGTTGTTAACATTTAATATAAGATTTATAGATCTCATTGGACATATAAGAACTTAGTTAAAAACATGTTAATAACGGCTTATCAATTATTATAATTCCTTCGAGGCTAAATATTCAAATTGACGTACACTGAATATAAATTTAGATATCTCCGATTGCCAGAAATGATTACTTTTCTCCTTTGGGGGTCCAAAGAGTGGCGAGTACGTGACAACGGAAGATTGTAAAATTGTTATTCCAACCATGTTGAGAAACCCGTCTGGAATGACGAAAATTGTTTCGCGGATAAAAATGTGCGGCATTTTGTCTAAACTATACTCGTATATGCCAAAGTATTATGTTCTACGCATTGTTTAGGAATGTGAGCAGACCAATTCGTTTCAATGATATTGAAATATTCTTCAAGAATGATTTCTTTTATGGAGCACTTTCTTATTTTATTTTTTACGTAATATAGCGAATTCAGTTATAGTCTAATCATATATGTCCGTGAGGTTTTGCAAACTATACTATTAGTATTGGCGTTTACACTATTTACTATTGTTAGCTACTAGCTTTTACTCGCGGATTTGCTCGTGCCTTTAAAATGTAAATTAAATGTACCATAGGGAGTTTTTGGCGGGATTTTAGTCTGCCATGTAGTGGATTTTAATACTTTATTCATAACTAGCTGACCCGTGCAACTTCGTTTGCATCAAATTGGTTATCACGCGAAAAAATTGTTTCTTTTTTTTATCGTAGCACGGCAAAATGCCTGCACTATGCCTGATGGTAAGCACAGTACAATCCAAAAACAATAGCGACCACCGAGTGACACACTATCCATCGCTGGTCGCCACTATCATGCCGGCCTATAAAAAGCTGGATATGCACAGGCTGATCCCGAAACGCGACGCGCAGAAACGAATCACTATTACGGATTTTTTCGTCATGTACATGGTGGTTGTGACCCAGTCAGGCTGTAAAGCCCTACCACCCCGCAAATAAAACTGATACCCGATTGCAGCCACAACTACCGTTTCCAATTGTGAATCCAAACTATCCACGGATTCACTTAAACATATACCCAGATTACATGTATTTATTTTTTAAATAAACCTAGTACCCATTCGTAGCGTCATCTACCAGGATCAATTAAAATAAAAACTAACCTACATAAAACTGAATAAACATCTCTACCACTTACTTTATCATAATTATCTTCGACTTGTATTAAAACCTTTTTATACTCCATTGTATTAAAGAAAAATATATGAACACCGTATCGAAGCGTCAAACATCCCGCCGAAAACGTCAAATGTCACTTGCTTGAAACTATTGTCTAAGAGTTATAAACTGTTTCAAAAACGTATTTGAAATATATTTCCAATATATTTTTATAAATAATCTCTGTACCACTCACAACATAGTACCTATCACCTTCAAACCAAGCCAGTTTTATACATCAGGTTCAATCCCTCGGTAAGGATCCCTTGAGTGCGTTGCTTGCGCGATACGATATATATATACATCACTGCTACATACAACACTACACGATCACCCCCACACACGTGAAACACATGAAACACTGAATGATGATGAATGAAACATGTTACACATGAAAGTGGAAGGGTTTACTTTTTTCCTTATCGAACTAAAAAACTCTCAATTTTCCGATAATAAATATATGCAGGAGTTGTTGAGGCGTGTATGCTTGGTATACATATACGTTTCAACAACTCATACATATATGAATAGTTAGCTAGATTAGTTAAGATAGGTCGCGATTTTGCATGCAACAGGCAACAGCCAAGCCGAGGTGTGTCGTGTACCCTTGAACTGGTTGCCTAAATAAAATCGGCTGAGTGCCTTAAGCGCTCGTCTTAGTAGTCCGGTAACTTATATATGTATATAAGTTATTGAAACATGCATGTGTACCAAGCATGCGTGCCTCAACAACTTCTATATGTATTTTGTGTAGGAAAAAATCCTCTAAACTATGTATGAGCAGCGTACTCAAGGGCTCCACGCTCAGGGAACAGATCTAGGCTTAAGCCGTTGCCGAGAAGGGCCTAATTTGGTGTACGGGAGCGAAATTTAGTCCCAGACCACGGCGGCGTGATCTGCGGTTATGCGGGCGTGGATGAGAACACGCTCTGTTTGAAGAGACAGGCTGGTACTGATCGTTCGCTGACGTGATTGAATCAGGAGGGTCGGTAAAAATGTGTCGCGGTCGTCTTCTATACTGCGCAGCGTTGGGTACGGGTTCATCGTTCGCGGCGGATATCACTAACGGGCTGGGATGATTCGCGGCTTTTTCGAAATAACTACCTGTAAGTGATTTTATATACGCTCAGACAGAAAGCATCTCCAGGTCCTGTGGAGATCCTTATTCCGGACGTACCATGGGGCACCGGTGATTTTACGTAGGGCTCAGTTCTGGAGAACCTGCAACTTTTGAATACGATTTTGCGCATGTGCAAAGACCGAACAACTGTACGTCATAATCGGACGGATGCAAGTTTTGTATAAAGTAAGTTTGTCTGGGGGATATTTTACTCTTATGACAAAGCAAATGATAGAAACGACCTAAGACCATACGGCTTCGTTCCGCACTCTTTCTGTGTGTGAATCGAAATTTAAGTGTTTATCTAAAGTAACACCAAGATATTTCATCTCGCCGGTCCAAGGTATTTCGGCTTTGTATAGCCTGATGGTCGACGACGCATATATTTGAGATGGCGTCAATCCCAAGTCATACGTTTACGTTTATCGTTGTATATGGTGGTCAATAATGTTTAATAAAATGAAATTGGTTCTTTGCTATGAAAAAAATAATTGGTTAGAAATTTATTATTGGAACAAAGTTCCTTACGGCAGGCTTGGAGGAGATAGAGATTTTGCTGCTGCTTGCATTGTAATGTTTCGTTCGGTCAGTGAGAGTGCCGGAGGTTCCCTTACACTCCCCCATATACAGGTTGGAAACGCACTTACAAATCCCCTGGTGTTGCTAGTGTCTATAGACGGTGGTGGTCACTAAACATCACGTGACCCACCTGTTCGTTTGCCTCTTATGATATAAAAAAAATATATTGATGTATTAAAGAACCAGGTATTCTAAAATTCTTGTTCTTTTAACGTTGCCGGCTCTTGTACTAAGGTGTCGCAAAAAAGTCTAGTTACGTTAACTGCAATTTTTTATTTTTCGTTATTCTGGAGAACTCATTGCGTTTTATGGGACAAAGAGTATCCTGGATGTAGTCTTCTAATATTAGTTATCACTGTGTCAAATTTCGTTAAAATTGGTTCAGTACTTTCAGAGTAATTCGGGTTTATATTCTAGACTTTAATCCTTTATCCTGGAGAACCCTTTGCGTTTTATGAGACAAAAAGTATATTTGATGTAATCTCGTAATATTAGTTATCACTATGTCAAGTTTCATCAAGATTGGTTCAGTACTTTCAGAGTGATGCGTGTGCATAGGGACAGACAGACAGACAGAAAGACAGACAGACAGACAGACAAAAATTGTAAAAAGATTATTTTTGGCTTCTATATTGATAACATAGTCTACCCTGATTAAAATTTTCAAAAAATATTTAATGTACAGATTTCGCCTTGTTACAGTTTTATTATAGTATTTATTATATAGATCTTGTCTTGACTCTATATTTTGTAAATTTGGTGGTGTTTACGTAATATAGTTAGTATATTATGCATAAGTTAGGTGAATGGAAAATAATACCACCGAGCATGAAATTCTGAGGTGCCACAAAAACTCCCTGGAAGGTTCTAACAAGAGATCCACCATCTTGTTAGAATATTGATTCACACGACGTTTAATATTGAAATGATCGTACGATGCTTGTAATATTATTGACTACGTGACAATGTCAATAAAAATCTGAAAGATTGATTGCCAAAAATAAAGATAAAAAAATGTACCATAGATCATTTTCTAGGCTCTTAATGATAACGTCATTATGGATAACGAAAGACTTATATAACTATTTAATGATTGTCGCCGCTACATACACAATAAATATGTTGACCCAGAGCCTCATATTCTTAGAAGAGTAAATATACCATCTAAATAAATTATATTAAATGTCACCAATGTTAAATCTAAAGCTTATCACATTGGCATACATGGATCTCTCTTGCGCTGGCTATCCTCGTATCTTTCTAATAGAACGCAGCTGGTTGCTGTATATGGTTACGACTCTACTCCATTCGAAGCCAAATCAGGAATACCGCAAGGCTCAAATTTGGGACCACTCTTATTTGTTTTGTACATTAATGACCTCATAGACTCAATCAAAATGAAATGTCTAGCATACACTGATGATTTAAAAATCTACAATAAAATTTCATCATATGAGGATTGTATTGATTTACAAAATGACATTAATCACCTACACCTCTGGTGTATTCGAAATAACATGGCAATAAATATACAAAAATGTCATTTAATTACTTTCACAAAGAAACGGTCACCAATAGTTTATCCCTACAAAATAAACAATACATTGTTACAGCGTCAGAATACAGTAAAGGATCTCGGTGTTTGGATTGATTCAAAACTAACTTATACATACCACTATGATTACATTACATCAAAAGCTAACAAAGTTATGGATTTTATATTCAGAACGTCAAAACCATTTAAAAACCCCGCTACATTAATCACTTTGTTTGTGACTTTAGTTAGAAGCATCCTAGAGTATTGTTCGGTGGTATGGAATCCATACTATCACGTTCATACCGACAGGATAGAAGCTATCCAAAGACGTTTTGTACGTAATTTATCATCAAAACTTGGACTACGACGCAAACTACCATCATATGAAAATAGACTAAATTACTATGGGGTCAAAACACTCTCATCCAGGCGTAGTTTTACCTCTTATTCAATCCTACACAAAATAATCAATTCCAAATGGGATACAGCAGAGTTGTTAAGCCAATTATCAATAATCACAAGAGTTAGCCGAAATCATAATATCTTTCAAGTTCCACATTGCTCAAATAATGTCTCTTATAATAATCCACTATACAGAATGTGTAGAGAATACAATAATAACGCAAGGCATTTGGATATATTTTACGAAAATACAAATAAAGATAGTAATAGTGAAAATAATCATGCATTATTTTGTATTTAGTAAATATATTAATCTTTTTCTTTTTCTTATATATTTCTTATTACTTCTATAATTTTGTGAAATGTATTTAGCAACTATCATAATCTTTTTTATTGTTATTTTTAATTATTGCTATAATTTTTAACATGTTGTGCCCAACATTAATAGGAAAACAAATTTAGTCCTGTAAGGTATTATAATTAATGTACATTTTGTGTAATTTGTTTTCTGTTGTTGAGTCTGAATAAATAAAAAAAAATGTTTTTGTAAACCAATTACAAGTTAAATATTCAGTCGTTTGGCTGAATTGTGTTAAAGGCGTTAGTCAATATTATGACATATAAATCCAAAAGGACGCCTTAAAAAGTATATTGGATCTAAGCACTCGCGAAACGAGTAAATTAAAAGTACTAAATACTTTATTCAGGATAAACGTAAAATAAGCTTACGCACGGAATCATTCCAAAGTCAGCTGATGAAGTATTAAATGTTATTAAACTCGAATACATATAATCCTTGCTAAAGTTTAAAATGTTAATACGTGTGTGACAACATTACACCTGTGTAATATTTAAATTTATACACGCCTTTAACTCCGAAAAGGAGCTTATAATGAATGTTACATGAGCATTATGGATGTAGAGTCGACAAAATGAGTAGACACGAAAACCGTAGTGCATTTATGTGCTGAGTAGCACCACTCTCTACATTACGATTAAATCTTTTTGAAGTAAATACTCCTTGACACGCTTTGAGCGATTTATGGTAGGAGAACTTATTGGTTCGCGGCACTGATTATCTCGACATGCTCGTGACATATTACGCTTGTGTCAGACTATCGACACGTAGTAAGGTAGCCTATGTACATATATTTTGTGCAACTCATCATATGATTAATTAATTAATAAACTATATAATTACTGCTAGAAGTGAGAATAAATGTCAAAATCAGACTAATATTAATTAATTTTACAAATTAAGAAATTTTAATAATTCAGACTACAATTGATTTCAAAATTCAAAAAATAACACAATTATTCCATTAATTTGGGTTTTTACTTCTGTACTTAATTGACTAAATGAAAATTAATTAAAATGACACTTTGAACTTTTTATTTATTAACTCCAATAAATGACATTGCACAGTAAAATTAAATAAGTTTAATATAAAATTTTATACGTTAATTCGTACTTGTTTCGAGATTATCCTTACAATTCCCGTCTCTAACCTCTGTCTTCCCGTCTCTAACTAACTGTTGCCGTATGCTCGCGTAAACTACATAAACTTTTTCAATATTACATTCTTACACACAAATTTATTCCAGAACCTTGTTTTTGTCCTGCATCCAAAACTTATTATCTAAATAATAGGATCAAACTAAAATTCATACAATACTAATATATTTAATTATGACGATAAGATGATATGAAATGAAATGTTTAATAGTAATTAATTGATACAGAATATATAATTGTTTTGTGTCGACTTAATTTATTTTTATTCCAATAAGATTTCCAATACATTGCCTTATGTAGCGAAACTTACTACAACCTTACCAGAAAATACTCACAGTTAAAAAAGATTCTTAAAAATTGGTTAATTGGTTTCATTGGTAATTTCTTTAAAAAATGGACAGTCAGAGACCCTTTCCGTTTTATTGCTTGTTAGGCTGACACATTGTATTGGATAAATTTATAACTCTTAGAAACCTTAGGTTTACACTACGCTTCGTTTTAAAAAGCCATAGATTTTGAATGATAATACACATCAGTTTACTAGAAATCTATATAAACAAGAATCATTTGTAGAATATATATATGTGAACACATCACTTCAAAACGGCTGCACCTATTGGACTTATTTTTTGTGTAATTGCCACGACAAGATTTGTATGAAAAAGTTTTGAAGTAATATGAAATAGTGACAAATTCTGAGTTAAATAATCTCCATATATCGAAGTAAGTGAGACAGAAGTTAATAAGGAGGTTCAGTTTCCACTTTATTTTATGATTACATTTTGTACTATAAAGCGACGAAAGACTTGGTGTCATTTTATTTATTAGTATAACCATGCAAAGCAGAGGCAAGCAGCTAAATATCAGGTCTTTACCTATGAAATTGCCGTTTTGTATGAAGACAATTAAACGATTTTTTTTCATGTATTTATTTTTATGTATGTATTATCCATGATGATAAAAAGATTGAAATGCTATGAAAATGTAACACTAATCAATAAACAAATAACTATTTTTGGTAAAAGAATTCCAAAAATTATTTTGATTTGTAAATGGCCAGTACTGCAGACCGGTAATTTTATAGGGAAAGACCTATTAGTATCTTAAAAATGTTATTTATGATCAGCAATAAATTAAGGTCAGATAAGACGCTGTTTAACATTGAACTGTGTCTTAACCGCGTCCTTGTACTAGGGGTTTAATTAAATGAACTCCTTTGCCACAGTGTAAATATACACGTATGAACCCTGCAGCTGTGAAACTGCATTTAACATAAACATAATTAGAAGCGAAATAGAAGGCAATAAAAATATTAATATTTATTAAGATATTGAACAAAAAATACATTCCAGGTTATTATAGGACATGGCGAAATCGCACACTGCGAACTTTTCGTCGCCCGTATTACGAACTCTTTGGTGTGGTGCGAAAAATCATTGCGACATTTTTACGTACGACAAAAAAAAATATACAAAGTGATCAATATCAAAATGGATTTTGTAGAAATAGTTTGTATTTCCACTGTCATAATTATCATTTTTGTAATATGTTACAAAAAGATGATCAAACTCAGTGCCGCACACAAGTTAAAACTTTTTAGAAACTTTCCGCCGCCGTAATTTTGTTATATTATATATATATAAAACAAATTTTTTTTTTCCAGAAGTGGAACAGTTCTGTCTTTTAGTCACGGGGTTTTCTAAATGGGGAGGATATTTGCTTATTTTTTATCTACTATTGGACATGTTCGAGATATCTACATTTTTCCTGTTAAACTTAACTAGTTATCAGTTAATATCGATGATAAGAACCATGAATAAGACAAGACAAGTATTGGCTTTTTATGAATAGTTACGTGACAGATAATTGTAAATAACTTCAACATTAACGAATAATAAAATTTAGTTTGTGGTTATCCGATAAGCATAGTACTGTGCTAGGATAAGTGAGCAATACCAAGCGATGAAGTACGATATTATTTCTGAGTATTTTTATATACGATTAAAGCTTAAAATTCAAAAATCTTTATAAAAAAATTAACTTGTCATGGGTTTTTTTTTTATAAAGATCATTTAAAAATGAAGCACTGGTCAAATTTGGATTATTATTAAAAAGCTATATATAAAAAACTATGTTTTGAACGAGAAAAAACGAACTCAAAATTTACCAGCAGGGTTTATTTTCCGGGATACTAAGACATGTCACAAAATAGACAAAATAAAAATTTAAACCATCCGATCTGACGTCGAATGACCTATATATAATGATAACCTTTTTAATTAAGGAACCCTTACTCATGACCGAAACCTCAACAATAAAAATCTTTTCCATAAAAAAAAACTCTGAAGCATGTAAACTTTCTTCATGAAAAAACTTATTAAGCATAAGAAGCTTCTTCACGAAAAAAAACTTACATAACGATCGGTCAAACGGTGTTAATATATATAAATCTCTTATATATCTATACTAATATATAAAGCTGAAGAGTTTGTTTGTTTGTTTGTTTGTTTGTTTGGTTGAACGCTATGATCTCAAGAACTACAGATCCGATTTAAAAGTTTATTTTAGTGTTAGATAGCTCATTTATCGAGGATGGCTATAGGCTACATATCATCACGTTAAAACCAACAGGAGTTGAGCACTAATTAAGAATGTCAAAAAAACGGGCTATTTTTTAAGCTTCCGCTGCGTGTTAATGTCAGTATTATATGCGTTGCCATGGTAACGCGATAACATTCTATCGGAAATATTTTCATGGTTTATTTTGTGTTCCTACTCAAAAAGTTTGTTCTACGTTAGTTTTGTTTTCAATTTTTAATTATACGTGGTACGTTTGTGTCGGAAACATTTGTAAATTTTATTTTGTGCTGATATTCTTAAAGGTTAGTAGTAATAATATTCGTCCATCACAATACAGGCGAAGGAATTAATCCATACTGCCAATTCTGAAATTGTCAGTATAGGTAGTTCTTATGTATTCTCTATACATAAGCGCCAAATCTTCTATATAATATTTCGTAAATTTTTATCTTCTTAATTTCAAGCTTACAGAATACATGCTCCATGGCATTAGTTTTCATTTATTTCACTCATGCATAATAAACAAACCATATTACATAAAACGCCGCCAATTTAACACAATATAGAGTAAAATAATACAAAATTATGAATAAAATATAAAATCCCTACATAACACTGACTAAAATCCCGTCAAAAACTCCTCAAAAAGTTTATTCTACGTTAGTTTTGTTTCCAATTTTTGGTTTGTGATATATTGCGTATTACGTACTATAAGAGTAAAGCGTGTGTATATAATATTCAAATAAATACTTTTTGATGAATACATATATCTGCGGTGCTACAAATATCAACATTTTTTTTATTCTGTCGATATATCTGTTTGTTTATTTGTTCCGGGTAATCTCCGAAACAGCTGGACCTATATGAACGGTTTTGTTTTCTTAGAAATGATTGCGCTATTAACCTAGCAAGGTCTTAACAACTTCAACGGACTACAAGTAATATTTGAACAGCAATTTTACGGGCAAATAACCAACTAATAGCTGTTTTAGCGAGCGAAGCTAGCGAGTTCAGCAGACGATACCTGATATTATATCTATACAATAAAAGATTGAACACATATTGTTCGATAATGTATAGCTTAATATTTTCATTACTTTCTTATATAGTGTAAGTGAGCAATGAGGCTGATACATAGATAGTAGTTTAAAGTTCCAGCTATGTATGTGGCTTATGATAAATCTCATCCCATTCGATACACTATTAGTATTCACATATATAATGTACATAATACATATTACCTGTTACTCTAGATGATGTGCGTGTCATACTTACAAATATTTTTGAAAGAGTATTATTGTTATTTACACATCTAATAACAATTTTACATTTATTTAATACATTCAAAAAACGCGTGCGGAGCCGCGGGTAATAGCTAGTATGAATTATAAATCAGCAATAAATAAAATAAATTCTAGTATAAGCAGTAACACTGCGTCTCATCGCTCGCTGTGTAAGTTACAAACGGAACGAAACCCAACTCTCTATTTTAATTTAGAACTTCAGCGATCTCAATTCACTCGAAGTCTTAGTAATGCCACACAAGGGTGCGAGTAGTCTTGAATTTCCAAGTTTCAAAGCCAATATGGAAACAATGCCGGCAGTGTCACGAAACGCCTTGTAAAGTTTGTTTCCACTTTATACAAGACATTTCGGGTTTGTTCTTACACAGATTGCATTTGAGAAAAAAGATATAACCTTAAATAGGTTTTTGAAGTGAAAACCTCTTTAGGCGCGTTGAGCTGTTGACAGGAAATATATTTATAATTTCGCGTCATGACATGTTATGTAAGCATGATCGGTCGTTTTGCACTTGCGCGGCCTGCGTCAGACTAGCGACGCGTATTATAGGGGCCTGTGTACATGTAATACGGCCGGCAACGCACTTATGACTGGACGGGACTGGACGGCGGTGATGACTTACATTCGGGTGATCCGCCTGTTCGTTTACCACCTGTAATATATAAATATATATATAAACATATATATTGCAGCTCATCATAACTTTCATTAAATTAATAGACGTTATTTAAAATGTATATGATTATTGATCCGAGTGTCAATAGAGATGAAAACCACAATAATGTAAATATCTTAAAGCTCTGGAATATATAAGTGATGTATCTAACACAGGTAAATATATAATATATACCGACTCAAAATCATGTTTAATGGCGTTACAAAACGTAAAGAATACGGACACTCTTATTTCAGATATAAAGCAAAAGATGATAAATTTACTTAAAAATAATAACAGATTCGATATTATATGGATTCCAAGTCATCAAGGTATAATAGGTTATGAGAAGGCAGATAGAGAGGCGAAACAAGCAACGAATGAAAATGAAAACTGGCAACTAAATAAATCAACTCCTACTGAACTACATAAATATCATCATTATTGGCAAACAGAAAATACTGCTATGTTATTTAATATCAGAAAATCAATTTTTGACAAATCGTTTAACACTTTTAGTTGTAGAAAAGATCAAGTGGTGATCACCAGGTTGAGGATTGGACACACAAATTTGACCCAGTCCCACATTTATTAATGGAATGTGCAGCACTTAGCAACGAAAGACGACTGTGTAACGTTCCCGACAACCTAAAGCACTGTTTAAATCAATACGGATATACACGAACCCTACTTTTTTAGAAATTGATAAACATCTATAAACTCATGTAACCTAATCCACAGTGGTCCTATATTATATGTATTTTGTTAATCGTGGTCGCTAATGACCTGAGACGTTAAAAAGCGACCTAAAATAAATACAAAAAATAATGTCAATCATTTTAATAAACAAATTCTGAAATTTAAAATTCATTTATATTATGGTTAATATGAAAATTGATTGCCTCGCCTTTTTTTATAAATCAAGTATACACAATCAGCGAAAAGAAAACTCAATAATTGAAGCAATAACATCAATAAGCATTGTACATATGTACAAATAAAAACATTGGGTAGGAACTTTATGTTATTACTAAAATCAAATACGTAACTGTATATCTTTGACTAATAAATACATGATTAGCTATTTTTATATAAAATAGAAAAATCGACTGTAATATAAGATTGAATCGAATATAATAAAATCAATATCTGTTTAGATTATTTCATGACTAGCTTTTGCCCGCGACTTTCTTCGCATTAATATAGCAATAACATATATTAAAATATTTTTAATGAAACTTTTTATTTGAAGGCTTCGAAATTCTGATCCGCTTCCTTTTTGGATATCGAAAGTGGTTTTGTTAAACACTGTGTCGGGTAGAGTGTTCAAAACATGGATTTTCGTCCGATCACCGGAGTTAAGCAACGTCGGGCGAGATTAGTGTTTGATTGGGTGATCGCCTGAAAACACCGCGTAACGTTGGTTTCTTGTTGTATTTTTTTTTTACTGTAATACAAAAGTTTCACTTCTACTTTGTGTCTTTACGACATATCCTGTTTTCTGAATGGAAGATGCCCTTTTCTGTATCTCTGACAACTTTTATGCTAAGTCTCATGAAGATTGATTCAGTAGTTAAGACAATATAACAAACAAATTGCCATTAACGTTAAAATATAAGTTTATTTTAATATCAAAGGAGGCAGACGAACATGTGGGTCACCTGATGTTAAGTGATCACCACCGTCAATAGATACTAGTAACATCAGGGGAGTTACAAGTGCGTCGCCAGCTTGTATATGGGTGAGCGGGGAAGGGAAGGAAAGGAAAGGGGGGAGGGAGGATGGGAGGTGGACCTCCGGCACTCTCACTGACTTAACGAAACGCAACAATGCAGGCACTGTTACTTCACGTCAATTTTCTGTGAGAAGGTGGTGCTACCCCGGACGAGCCGACTCATTCATGCTGAAACCAATAATAGCTTCAGCGTGGCTCTACCACCTACTACACTTTCACTTCATTTTTACTACATCCGACCGTCATTAACACTGTGCTATAACATAGACGGGTAGAGGGTTGACTATATTTTTTGTATTTTCTAGATAATTCGGTGAAATATTAAGCACCCATTTTTTAAATTGATTTAGAACGAGTATTAAGTAATGAGTACCCTGTAAAATATTGCTAAGAAGTAACCAGTCACCCTGTATACACTGTAAAAATCTCGGTAAAACAATACTAGGTATATAAGTCTACAGAGCGAACGGAAGCGATTTCAACGAAACTTTGTAATGAACACGGCAAATGAACAAATTCCAAAGCACTACATCAAACAACGCGAAAGTCCAGTCCTACCTTTATAATAAACTACTTCACAGCGTGTACTGAACAGATGGCGACAATGTTCCAAGTTCTGATATAAATCAAACCCCTTTTAATGTTAGGGTACTATCGGTCGGTCGGGTCAAGTAGGTAAAAGTGATTTACAGCGTTCCACAAAGACAGCTAGGAGCGTGCAATATTGCTCTTGTCAACGCCCTTCAAGCCTTGTGTCGACAGCTAATAAAATGTAACTGAACATAACACATGCCGTTTGTGGACAATAAAATATTCGTATATATATTTCTTCATTCAAATTCTGGTATTTAACTGTTATATTTCAATGACATCACTTATGTTACATATTGCGCGTTTTTCAATCATTGCAAATATATCGTTAAAATATACTTTATTATTAAAATTATTATAACTTCTATAAATAAATAAAAGCGCCGTCATTTTGAGGTCATTCTGCTACGTTTTGAAATTTCTAATTAGCATAACTCTCGACTCGATAAAGCTACGACATTTATTCAAGTTTCAATCGTCAGCTCGTGTCAAAATCTATGGATTATATACAAAACATAGCATGCAAGCATAACATATATAGCATGCCGTGGTTGTCTCTAAATATGTCTACATTTATAATGAATCACAATAGTCCTACTTTTTATATATTTACTAGTGAGCTATGTGGGGCGCGTCCGCGAGATAAAAAAAAATGCACTTTTATTAAGAATTATTTAATATGAAATGAATACACTTTACTTTAATTTTAACATTAAAAGGCAATTGTTGCTCGATGTAGGAACGAATAGTACCGTAACTAAACCTAACCTAACTATCGTTCGAAGTCTTTTTCTTTTATGTTATATAGGAGGTAAACAAACATGCGGGTCACCTGTTGTTAAGCGATCACCGCCGTCCATAGACACTAGCAACTCCAGAGGAGTCGCAACTGCGTTGCCAGCCTGTGTTTGTGGGAATGGAGAGAAAGGGGGAGGGGAAGGAAGAGGAGAAGGGAGGGGAGGGGAGATGGGTCTGATCTGAGAGTGGTTTCCAATCCAATTCAATGTACGAGGTGAGCCTCAAGATCCCATAGTGATGACGAGAGTCCAATTCTCCGTAATTGTCGCCTCATGTCGTGTGATGCTGCAGGTGGCCGATGTGTCGCAATGGTTATAATTAATCGGTGAATTGTGTTGTAACTTGGTTGTTACTGTGTGGTACGATGGTGTAACAGGTATATTGTCATGTCGACGACCCTAAAATAAATAAATAAATAAAATAAAGAAACATTTGTGTTAAATCCTGACTGGGTAGTAATAAGGTGTTAAAATATAATAATAATAATAATAATAATAATAATGTGAGCTTATACTCGTAGAACGGTCAACAAATCCAAATACAGAAATCGTATAAAGTTACAAAGAGCATCTCAAAACTAATCCAATGGTACCAATAAAATTCTCAGGCCGGCATAACAACGGCGTCCGCCGGGGGATGGCGTGTCTCTCGGTGGTCGCCATTGTTTTTGGATTGTATTGTGCTCACCATCAGGTTGCTGTGCTACAATAAAAAAAAATACCATATGACCGAGTCAAACAGTTTCGGCAAAGTAAAGTGGCCGAGCGGATTAACAACGGTGCCAGTATATCTCCAGCTAGTTAAATGGAACAGTTGCCATCATAAACAAAACACGGAAACCCGAAGGAGTTCTTATGATTATGACATAATATGATAATATAATAATGATAATTTGTATAGTACATATCGCCTGTTACGAGACATATTCACGTACAACAAAAGGCCGTATCCATGATAGAGCCACATTCCATTTTTTTTATTTGTATTTACTGTTTGGTCACGAATTGGTCATATCACTCCAGAGATTACCACCACAACAAATGATATAATATTCATAATCAATAATAAAAACTTTAGCTGTTTTCAAACCAGACCTAACTAATACACGTTGTCACAAAAATAACACGAATTGAGTCACGGTTAGTTCCTAATATTATATCATTTATTACAAAACTACCATAAGAAGGTGCAGTTTATGAATTTTGATGTAAGAAGCAGTAATCTCTGTGACTAACTGGGTAGCGATGATTAATTAAATGTAATTAACACATAAACAATGAACTATGAAATAAATAGTATAGTTACTCGTTATGAAAATACGTCGAGATTACTAATTTAATAACCCTGAAATTTATAAGAACGTCACATGATAATAGACCGTAACATTATAATAGAAAACTATAATATACAAATATTCCCCCTTTTTGTTTCCACCGACTTCCTAACGAAAAAGGCAATATTAGTTATCCAAGTTTTCTTTCGCGGTAAAGGTAATTCTCGAAGGGTTCGTTCAGTTGGTTTACTTAGTATTAGAAAAGTTTGCTTAGGCCCCTACAACACTAGATAATAACGCAATATAAATATTTTAGTTATAAATGAATTTAGCCACTCGAAGCGTTTAACATCGGCCACCTATTCTTTATAAAATGATTTTAAGTATTGGTTGAATCTGTGTTGGATTCTAATTAAATTAAATGCAAACTAGTTTAGAGGATAAATGATCGGCTCAATTTGTAAAAAAATATTATTATTATTTATAACAAAATATATTAATAAAAAATAGTGATGAATTTTAATAGAACTTTGAGATTATTTACATTAGTAATATACTAGAATACCTTTTCTTTGAGACTCAATGTCGTCAGTGTTACTAAATGTATCGGCGACTAATCGATGCGGAATTTTTGTAGATAGTTCTAGACTACTTATTTTGTAGATTCAATTGACCTTTTTCCATTGTTTTAATGCTGAACTAAGCAGGCCGGAATCAACAGTAGTACGGGGAAGCTGTTAAGACCTTGCTAGGTACAATAGCGTAGTCAGTTCGAAAAAAAAGAAGCCGGAATCAACGATTACATTATATAAACTCCTAGCCTCTGTCGGCGTTTTCGTTCGCGTGTAATAATTACTTTGGGCTAACGCTAACACGCAGCAGAAGCTCTGAAGAGAAAAAAAACGGTTTTTAAACATTATTCATTGATGCTCCGCCCCTATTGGTGTTAGCGTGATTATATATATATCCTATAACTATCCTCGATAAATGAGCTATATAACATTGAAAGAAATTTTCAAATCAGACCAAGTAGTTCCTGAGATTACCCCCTACAACGTCGCAAACTCACAAACTTTACCTCTTTATCTATACTAATATTATAAAGAGGTAAAGTTTGTGAATTGTGACGTTGTAGGGGGTAATCTCAGGAACTACTGGTCCGATTGCAATAATTATTTCCTTGTTATATAGCTCATTTATCGAGGATGGTTATAGGCTATATATCATCACGCTAAGACCAATAGGAGGAGAGCAACAATGAAGAATGTTTAAAAATCGGGGTGTTTTTTCCTCTTGAGAGCTTTCGCTGCATATTAGTTAGCCCAAATTAACTATGTCCACGCGGACGAAGTCGCGGGCAGAGGCTAATAATATTAGTATAGATGATATAGATATGGTACGTGCATATTATTAAAACCTAAACGTTTTTTCAATCTATAGGTATTAAAGAGTACAAAATAGAAAGATTGAGAAGCGAAATTTTCAAAAGATTTATCTAGAAGGAAAATATATTTGCTTACTCATAAAATTTGTAAAAATAACGCAAGGAAAAACTTCTAAACACACATCTAAGATATATTTTATGAATATGAGTGTGCCTCTGACAAATGCAAAAATAAAACCGTAGGAAATTCGTTTAATTTCCGCTAAAAATCCATTATTGTCAGAAGCCAAAATTGCTAAACTTTCTCCCATCAAAGCCGTTATAACAACTCGAAGTTGAATAGTCCTATTTATCGAGTTTATTATTGAACCGTCAAATTTAACGTTACTTCACAGGGAATTGCTTTCGATGTAAATGTTCGCAATATAACAAATTCAGATGGTCGCTTAGTAATGAGAAGAAATAGATTGAAATTACGGGGTTTTCTTTATGTTTAATGAAATATTTTTACAATCTCACTTTACATTTCTGAATGCAGAATTTATATTAAATTCTCAGACTTGTATTTGTATATTGTTTCTCATGATATTTTCAGACAGAATTCATCAGGAGACATTCCTTATACTTGTATCTGCGTTTAATTCAACTCAATTCCCTAAAAAAATGCAGAACATTAAAATTCTAACTCTAAGTCGAATAAATCTTACCGTTAAAAATTCAAAGACGCTTCGAACATTTATAAACATTACATTAAGTTTTAATTTAAATATTACTATATGGTATTAAATATATTATACACCTTAACGTACCTTAGGCTTATAGATACTTGTCTAGTACTTACTGACACTTAATGAGTATATAATATTTGTCGGGGAGTGATAAAAAGACGTCCATGTAGAAGTATAACGGCGTTCACAGTGACTTCATGGGATTTCATCGATAAATCCACCAAGAACAATCGAATAAAACGTTAACTGATAGAGAAGCACAACAAAGACTATAGTTACGAATTATCCGTACGTGTGACTAGCCCAACTGTCTGGGCGAGTATGCCCAGCATTTAGTCATCAGTCGCCTTATACATCCATAGCCAATACATCCAACCGTTGGCGTTTCACGTCGAGGTAAATAATGAACAGCCGATAACTTCAACCAATAGCGTTTGTGGTCATGATTAACATCCCCGATATAGTCATTAGCGCAGTATCGCAGATCAATAGTGGCTCCACCGATGTATACTATATTCAGTATTTAGAATTCATGAGTTTATTATATTCTTGTACTTTTAAAGCAGTATTCAAAAGCGTTAAAGACGATGGTAGAAGGATTTACAATAGCGGTCAGTTAAACAGTAATTCAAATTTCAGAACACAACATGAAGAAAGGAAAACATGTTGTGACTTTACTCAAGTGATACAAAAACGTCACAAAGAAGAGTCAAATAACTCACTTTTATCTAGATTTAGTGCCGAGTTTTTAATTATTCAGAAAGATATTTTATCTCTTGAAATCCTTATCCATTCCTTTCATGTATTACAATTTCAAAGACAGAACCACTTTTCGTATTCGACAGCCCGTAACTGCTTAATTTAAAATGTAAACTTTATTAAATTTTTATTCTGAAAGACAGCAGCGTTTCTTACAAGACTCGAAGACGGTTCTAACTGTTAAAATGAAAATTTTTGATTAAAATCTTACAGGACTTAATTAGTTTTATATCAAGTTTTACGTTGCATTTTCATTTTATGCACGTTCGTGCTGTGACTGTAAATAATACATTCAGTTACATGCTGAATAACGATCTCATTTGTATTTATGGTGCTTGATTAAATAGGTAATCATTTGTAACAGCTTTTATTATCTGGTAATGCTACTGTAGTATATGTATCATAAAGTCATAAACTTGGTGGAGCTACGCTGAAGCTATTACTGGTTTCAGCATGAAAGGGTCGGCTCGCTCGGGGTAGAACCACCCGACACACAGAAAACTGACGTGGAGTACCAATGCTTACATCTTTGCTTTTCGTTCGGTCAGTGAGAGCGCCGGAAGACCATCTCCTCTCCTCCTCCCTCTCCCTTTCCTTATTCCATCCTCCCCTGAACACAAGCTGGTAACATGCACGCGACTCCCCTGGTGTTACAAGTGTCCAAAGAAAAATGGGCAAACTTAGACACTTGCAACACCAGGGGAGTCGCAACTGCGTTGCCAGCCTGTATTTGGTGAAGGGATATGGTGGAGGGGAAGCAGGGGGAGGCAAGGGGAGGGGAGGTGGCCCCCGGCGCTCTCACTCACCGAACAAAACACAACGATGCAAGCACTGTTTTCTATGAGATATTGAATTTCTATGAGAGAGTGGTACTACCCCGGGCGAGCCGACCCATTCATGTTGAAACCAGTTACAGCTTCAGCGTGGCTCTACCATCTACAAAAGGTGCTAAATAGCGATAAGATAGTTTTTACTCACCAATTTAAGATAACGGGCACTGGAAAGCAGTTATTTCCAACTCCAAAAAATAAACTGGAGAAGAGGAGTTAAGGATTATAAGACAAAAGAGATACAATACAAAGCCCGTACTTCAAAATACATTAGTATCCGTTTTCAATGTAATTTCTCAAATTTTCAGTAAATTTGATTTCTCTTCGGATTAAACAAGCGAAAGGTTGTTAAATATTACAAGTAAATTACATTTTAAGAACATTTCGTGAAGCGATTAATACTTTTATTTCAATAGTGAGAATCGTTTCTAATATTTAGTGCAGATTTCTCGATATCAAACTAAAAGGCAGTAGGTAAATAATTACTATTAAAAAAGTCAACAAGATATATATCACGTAAGTGAGTATATGACTATATATTATTGTCTTTGAGAGTTATAAATCCCTTTTTTCTTTATTGAACATGTCCATCAAAGGTCGCCCTTTGTACTAAATACTGTTTGTTTCTGTGTATACGAGTATACAATGGTGTAAAACAACATTTAAATAAATAACTAAGCCGTACTATCCAAGAAAATAGTTAATTCACGTGTTACGATGGTCGAATGATTACACGATTAGAATATCGCATCGCGTCTCTATGTTCTGGTACAATGAGACGACATTTAATAAAACCTTTTTGCAGTTACCATACTGGTTAGACTTTATGAGATATATTATAATAATGTAATTATAGTTGTAAAATGCCTATTAAAGTCCGTGGTGTTGGAGTTTTAGGCGGGATTTTAGTCTGTCATGTAGCGCATTTTATTTTTTATTCATAATCTTATGTTATTTGACTCTATATTTTGTAAATTTGGTGGTATTTTACGTAATATAGTATAGTATAGTAATATAATATACGTAATAAGTCTGTGATGTTTGTCTTTATCTTCTAAAAGCAATACCTTTGTTTATTTAAGTATCATTCAAATTACCCACTGGTTGAAATTCGACCGTTATAATTACTGACAATTCTCCCAAAATAAATGAATTGAATTATTAACCAAGTTACAAAAATAATGAAATATAATTAACTTAAATGTGTATTTAAAACTTCTTACCTGTTTGGAACAATTAACAACGAAATTAAAATATGTGCGTGTTCAAAGATAGGAAGGAATAAGTTGTTTCCCAACTTAGTTTACAGATAACAATAAACTGGTTAACACATTCGCTGCGGCAGCATAAAGTCTAAACTTTCTGTTAGTGCGTTACGAGACAAATACTGCCCGTATCTATACTTCCTGCTATGCGTTACGACCACTATTTTGCCGTACCGGCACCTGACTTCCAACGTCCATACAAACGTGGAAACTCCTCATACCAATTGTTTTTTTTAATGAATCGATAGGCTACATCCTCGTGTATACCAAGCTGCGGTAGCCTGGGGTTCTGGACAATATTTCAATATATATAGGGATCTTTCAAAATCCTTCATTCACGTCAATAGATTTGCCGTATAGCACAGAAGTGTAAAAATGCTAGGGAAGGGGTTTACTTTCAAAATGACAATCGATACTTTAAAGATATTCTACTCTCTATTAATATACACAATATTAAAATTTAACAGTGTGTAAATCAACATAACTTAATTTCTTAATTAGTCAACATAATTATAAAATATTTAAATAATTTTAGAATTGGCGATACTAGTAACTGCGCCTAATAACTACGCCTGCTGCTTTCGACTCCTTGTGTCTATTTAACCCTGAACAACAAACCTTATCGTCCCTTTTGTTTATCAAAACGCTTTCAATTACTCGTACCTTGTGATTGCCAAATTTGCTTTTTTTTAGAATTAGATGTCACATACGAGCTTCTACTACAATGAAAAACTTTCTTTCTTGCTTTTGCACCTTCAATTTTAATTCCATTTCTTACATGAACGTCTCATTCTTAGGTAAGTGCGTAGGTTTCTGTACAAAAATTATCGTGGGCTTTATGTACGTCTCACAGCACTAACAAAAATTGAGATGCCGCGCGGACGCATGCAGTGAGGCGCGGGGTTGGCGGGGTACGACAAGATAGTTGCCGTACCGCACTGTATAAAAATACTTACCATACTGTGCGTTACGGTAACTATTTTGCCGTATATTATTACTGCACAATATTATTACATTAAAAGCAAAAATATTGAAAAGATCACTGTCTTTTTTCTACACATACAGGAACATAGTTAAATCGCCCCCACACCGCGCGCAAAACAAGGACAACAAGCTGCCGCACTGGCGGATTGTCAAATACGGCAAAATACTTGCCGTAACGCAGCGAAAGTGTTAATAACTCCGGTACAAAAAAAATAAAGAAAATCGATTTAGAAAGACGAATACAGGAAAAAGTGGTACTGAACGATTTATTCTTGAACCATTTTTATTTACAAAGATATATTGGATTTTATTAGCGAAAAATACTCCCACCAATATTTTCTCCGAATCTTTATCGGATTAAATATTGTCTATACGTTGAAAGTTTGAGATCGAGATCACCTTTTCTAAATATAATTCAAACGAACATCATAGGAAATATCAAAGATTTTAAATAAGCACAACAAAGAAGTTGCTTGTGTGAGAAGACTTACAATACTTCTTTGATTTCAGCCTTACAGATTATAGATTTGAATGTGAGTTTATTTCTTACGATTTCACATCATGTCTATATGTTGTTATGTATATAGAAAAGGATATATAAAAGCATTGTTCCGAAGCGGCGAATAAAATCTAGTAAACTATAAGTACCAAAGTGTAAAAAGGGGGTAGGTAGGCTAGGTTAGGTGTCTATAGTAAAGCTCTCGTGCCGCCCCAACCATAGCGGAGGACGTACACCGTGGGGTTTTAGTCCGTGCGAGTCGGACATAAACCACTCTTTCCCCCGGGAGGGTGGGTATCCATAAGGGATTTCCTCACGTAAGAAAAAAAAAGGTGTCTATAGTAAGGCAGCTATGACGCTAAGTTAATACAACATTCGGTACTAAGTTGAAGTGGATTGCTCGTGTATCTATAAGTTCTTATATGGCACTGCTACTACGCATAGATGGTAGAGCTATGCTGAAGCTATTACTAGTTTCAGCATGAATGGGTCGACTCGCTCGGGGTATTACCACCCTCTCACAGAAAATCGACGTAAAGTAACAATGCTTGCATTGTTGCGTTTCGTTCGGTCAGTGAGAGCACTGGAAGCCCCCCTTCCCTAATTCAGCCCCCCCCCTTCCTCCCTCTCGCCCTTCACACTATCCTCAAACACAGGCTGGCAACGCAATTACAACTTTCCTAGTGTTGCTAGTGTCCATGAACGGCAGTGATCGCTTAACACCAAGTGTTCACCATGTTCGTTTGCCTCCAATAACATAAAAAACATCATAATTTGAAAATTGGTCAATTAATAAAATAAAAAAAGTAATAACTTTACATCTCAGTAAAACAGTTACAGAAATATCTCTAAGCTGAAGCGAGGAATAGTGCTCTAATAAACTTTTAATGAACTACTAACGACTTCTAACCCCCACCAATATTGCATTAGTTTCAAGTGAGAGCGACCGGGTGAAGATGTGTCACTATTTACTTAGATTACATTATAAAGCAAAGCAATTATTGGTCTAATTTGCAATAAAAAATACTCAGTTTCAAAGAACTTTCAGTAGATTTGAGATTTGGGATGTAAGGGGTGTCGAATAACATCATAAGACTTGAGACACCCAAGCCAACCTCACCTGCACGTGGTACACCCTGCGGAATAACGAACGAGGCAATGGCGCAAGCGGGGTGATAGGGTTTTACAGCCTGACTGGGTCGCAACCACCATGTATATGGCGAAAAAGCCCGTAATAGTGATTCGCTTCTACGGGTCGCGTTTCGGGATCAGCCTGTGCATATTCAACTTTTTACAGGCCGGCATGATAGTGGCGACCGGCGGTGGATAGTGTGTCAATGGTGGTCGCTATTATTTTTGGATTGTACTATGCTTACCATCAGGCATAGTGCAATCACTTTGCCGTGCTACAATAAAAAAAAAAGATAGCGTGAAATCAGTTTTTCGTGTACTCTAAAACAGTAATTTTTTGATTTACTACAATATTGTAATAACAGTGCGATAAATAAATAGGTTACTCTAAACAACCTTTCAACCAATTCGACAGAGAAAACCCTGGAACCGCAAATGTAATATGCATAAATTAAATTTTCCTGAAAGAATTGACCCAATTATATTATCTAGTTGTTTTATTTGTATCTCTTTTTCATATTGTTTTCTCTAAATGATTAAAATTGTATTTAGTATTGTACAAATATTGTAGATAATTAAAGCCTATAAATTACTACTAAACAAAAATATATTAAAGAAATACAATAAAGAAACAGAAAATAAAAAGGTACTGAACTGTTTTATTTGCGTTTAATTAAATCCGGATATATTTAATATTCCAGTATTTGGTTATTTCCAAATATTAGGTCCTTACCTATGAAATTGCCGTTTTATATGAAAAATTTAAACGATTTTTTTTTCATGTATTTTTTATTTGTATTAATCGAAGTAATCACCCATGCAATCAATGCAACTTTGCCAACGCAGTGGCAGTTTATTGATGCCCTTCTTAAAGAAATCAGCTGGACGGAAGGCAACAAATTCTTCAAAGGCATTTTGTACTGCCTCTCGGTTATTGAATTTTTTCCCGCCAAGGAGTTATCCAAATTCTGGAAAAAGTAGTAGTCTATAGGCGCAAGGTCTGGTGAGTAAGGCGGATGACAGAGAACTTCTAACACCAGTTCTTGCAACTTGGAGACCGTCTGCTGTGCAGTATGAGGTCGCGCGTTGTTGTGCAGGAGCAGCGGAAACAAGCGACTGACCAATGCTGGTTGGAGATGTGCCAGCTTCTCCATCATTGTGTTCAATTTTTCACAGTACACATCTGCAGTAATGCTCACCCCGTTTGGTTATAAGCTGTGATGAATCCCACCGGCGCTAGACCACCAAACACTTTTCTATGGGTAAGTTTTCGTTTAGGGCATTTTTTATGTGCTGAACCAGGATCCAACCAACTTACTGAGCGCTTGCGGTCATAAAACAGAATCCATTTTTCATCGCAGACAACAATGTGGTTCAAAATTCCTTCATATGTGTGTCTGTTGAACAGTGAAAGGCACGTCTCGAAGCGTACTTCGCGCTGGCGATCATTGAGTTCGTGGGGCACCAATTTGTCAAGCTTTTTGACCTTGCCAATTTGACGAAAATGGATCAATATTGTTTTGACGCTAATGTCAAAAGCTGCTGCTAATTTAGCCGTAGATTGTGTATCATCAGCTTCAACAATTGCCTTTAATTCGTCATTGTCGACCAAAGTCTTCGGACGACCGCGAGGTTCATTTTTCAGGTCGATATTCCCAGAATGGAAGCGAGCAAACCAGAACAGGCGGTGCGTTGGTTTGTAGTGTTAGCACCGTAAACGTCGTTGATGTTGCGTGCCGCTTGTGCCGCGTTGCTGCCACGACAGTACTCATATTCCCTAATTACTCGAATATTTAACGTATCCATGATTTCAAAAAAAATTGAAATGTATATAATGTACACGCGTTAGAAGTGGTGTAACAAAATAAAAATCTTTTCATAAATTTTATCTTTCGCCTTATGTTTACGTTTGTAGGAAGAACGACACTAACAATAGAAAAAAGCTATTTAATACATTGAAAGTTTTAATACAAAGATATACAAAGAAACAAGATGTTGACTATAGCGTTTCAGTCATGGTAATAAATTCAGGGTGTCAGTTTCTCGTGACGGTGTGTGCGCGCATCGTAAAATTTACTCTCATCATTTTTCCTTAACGCACCAAAAGAAGTATAACTTCAAAAATAATTAGCCAAATAAACGAAGCCGTTCTGAAGTGTTGCACTTACATCATCATCATCATCATCATCAGCCTGTAAGAGACACACTGCAGGGCCATAGGCCTCTTCCCGAATGAAGGTATGGACGTAATCAACACGCCAGCCCACGACGTATTGGCGATTTCAAACTCTGAGAAATCCAGCTCTATATTTTTCCCACATACAGTAGTACTACAAGAATATTTCTCAGGTTCAGATTTCCTCACGATGTTTTCCTTCACCGTCAGCTGATCGTGTTTCTAATTTAAATTAGTACATGTACGCGAATTCCGAAAAATTCGTTGGTACACCTGCGGACCCTGCGGACATCGAAATAATATTCCACCGCTCGAACCACTAGGCCACCACGACTTCTTACACACATTCGGCAATTCATATTAATTTATATAGAAGATAATTCATTGAAATGATTTCGGAACTCCGTTGATTTGGATCCGCTGGAATAAGTTATTATGAAGAGGTATGAAGCAATCAGGCAAATTTTCCACCCGAGAGACGTGGTAGTCTCGAGGCCCTTTTTAAGATGTAACGCAATCACATGCTCATATTACCACTCGCTGAGAGGTAACTTTGATGAACTCACATTTAAATTTCAGATCATTCGGAATAAATTTGCAACTTAACACCGTTTCACGGTATACTTACTATGTTTTTTATGTTCCCTCTTTTAACCGCAAGTGGTGGTCGGTTTCTAGTTGCTTCATTAAAATTGTAGTGAAAATTTACCTACAAAGGCTTTAATTTAGCTACTGATAACAATAGATGTTACGGATTAGTTGCTCTTCTCAAAGAGGTAAATACAAAATAGTAGAGGAAAATACCCTTAATACGTATTATATGTTTATATTTAATCTATCTAATATATTACATTATCTATCTAATACCTTTAAACGAGCAATTCTTGTATATTTTTATATTTGTATATATTCAGGATCTCGGAAACGATGTCATTTATTTCCATGAAACTTGGTATGTAGTTTCAGGGACGATAAATCGATCTAGCTAGATTTTATTCATAGAAAACTTTTTAACTGAAATTTCAAGCAATGAAAAAATATAGCTAGAATATGAAGGTAAATTTCGCCGCCACTGTCAAAACAAAAATATCTTAGATGGAAATCGGCTGCTTCGAAAAACCATGTAACCCCAGTTCGAATCCGAGTGACAGCAGAAGATGTATGTTTTTTTATTTTTATTTTTTTTCGTATAAAAATGTTAATTTTATGAGGCAAACTGAACAGTTTATTTTAATTTAAAAATGTTTTTTAAAAAACCGAGCTAGGCTCGGTCGCCCAGGCACTAAATACATAAGAATATATATTTTTATATTTAAACTGAAAAAAAAAATGTTAAAAGAGTTCAAATTGTAAAACACCGACATGATTTTTTTTTTATTTATTTATAATTTTTAGTTAATTGATTGCATGGCTAATGCAGTGAATTAAGCCTTCGCCTAGTCGTTACTACTGCGATGAGGATTACCGGTTCAAATCCAATGCAGAAGCCAGTGTTTTGTTGATCCACAAATTATTCTATTAAATGAACTTTTTATTCATCGAATTGTATATTTGTAAAGTCCTTAAGTTTTTTAAAACGAATCCTCAGGATATCGATTAATATTAAAAATGTCTCTTTTTGGAAATAGGAAATTGAAGACAAAATACAACTGAATTTCATAATGTAGGTGGTAGGGCCACGCTAAAGCTATTACTGGTTTTAGCATGAATCGGTCGGCTCGTCCGGAGTAGTACCACCCTCTTACAGAAACACTAACGTGAAGTAACAGTGCTTGTATTGTTGCGTTTCACTCGGTCAGTGAGAACACCGGAGCCTCACCTCTCCTCCCCTCGCCTCTCCCTCCTTCCCTCCCCTTACTCCTTCCCCAAAACACAGGCTGGCAACACACTTGCAACTATCCTGGTGTTGCTAGTGTCTATGGACGGCAGTGATCACTTAACACCAGGTGACCTGCATGTTCGTTTGCCTCCTAATGTCATTAAAAATTATCATAAAATACAACTGAATTTTAGACATTTAGCATTATACACAAGACGAAAGCAATATAATAAATAAATAATAAAGGCTTAAAAGTTACTCATGGTATGGGATGGGATGAGATCTTAGTAAATTAGTTTTTTACCCTTATTAAACGAGTTTGATAAACTTAAATTGAGTAAAAAATAGTAAAATATTCAAAATAATAAAATAAGCAGAAATAAATAAGATTACAATTCATACTGACAATTTAAATATTGATAATGTTGTATATGTATGTATATATATGTATCGGCCGCGCCTAGCGCCAACGACTATTATATTAAACAGTGTGAAATCATCCGTGCTGCCTTTCACTTGTCTCGTCCTTGATATAACATTGGCGACGAAGTACCCACATATACAAAAAAAAATGTCGACTTTTGGAATTTTATCGACCTTCGATCATAATGTACAAAGTTGAAAGGTTTTTAAAAGCCGGATATCGCAGTGGTTTATCGCGAATGAGCTCGACGGCAAAGAAGCGGGCAAAAAGCGCCGTGCGATCCTGCTCAGCACACTCAGTGATAGTTCATACAAAGTGGCAACGGATTTAGCGTTGCTAAAGGAGCTTCAAGAATTGCTATATGACGATATCATCAAGTTGTTTGATAGTCACTTCACTATTAAAAGCTATGGATTTTCCGAGCGGTATATATTCTACTCGGCCGTTCAACAACCTGGTGAAAAACCGTCACAATGGGCAGCCAGATTACGGGGATTGACGTCAAACTGTGGTTTCCATGACGTTGAGGAGGCTCTGCGAGACAGATTCATAATGGGAGTGTTACTCGGACCCGAAAGAGAGAAATTGTTTGCACAAGAGATGGATCTCTTAACCCTGACAAAAGCAGTTGAGGTAGCCGAAAATGTAAGGTGTGTGCGTGAATTGGTTGCAGCTGCGACCAACGTGATATTTCCTGCCTCTCAAGAGGACGACATTTTCAAAATACAAAAGGATAAAATCCAAGGAAAGAAAATTAAATGTACGATGTGCGGCCGTAAAAATCTCAGTGTCGTTTTGCCGATTATAAGTGCAATAAGTGCAACGTAAAAGGTCATTTGCGTAGAATGTGCAAAAAAGTGAATTACGTGGAGGCGAATGAGGTGAGCGATGGCGAAGATGACGGTAAGTTGCATAATATTCGTTCTAAGCATGGAGAACCGTTGACAGAGTTTGTAACGTTAAACGGAGTTTGGTTCAAGTTCGAAATAGATAATGGATCAAGTATAACGGTAATTTCAGAGAAAACATACTATAATTTATTTTCAGACGTTCCCTTGTCAAGGGGTAGTCATACAACTTTGTACTCATACAACGGTAGCCCCCTTGAATGTATGGGTATAGCGAGATTACCATTAACTTTCCGTGAAAAAACACGCGAGGTCAAAGTCCATGTTGTTCGTGACGGCGGCCCCCCGATTCTCGGCAGGGATTTTATGGGAAAATTTGGCTTACAAATAATACCCTGTAATTTTATTAACACTACAAATGATATTAAAGAATTCGGGTTGCATTATCCCAAATTATTTTCAAATAGCTTAGGTACTCTCAATAAATATGAAGTCAGTTTAAGATTAAAAGACGACGCTAAGCCGGTGTTTTGTAAAGCGCGCCCTATTGCCTTTGCATTAAGAGACAAAGTTGATAAAGAGCTAGATCGATTAGTTAACTCGGACATTTTAAAACCGGTCGAACATTCGGAGTACGCTTCGCCTATAGTACCGGTGCTTAAGCGGGATGGTTCTGTAAGGCTGTGTGTAGACTATTCCGCGACAATCAATAAGCAATTAATTATTAATAAATATCCTCTGCTTACAGTACACGAACTATTTTCGAAACTACATGCTGGTCAAATATATAGTAAATTAGATTTGTCAATGGCTTATAATCAGTTTCCTTTAAGTAAAGAATCACAAAATTTCACACTGTTTAATATAATAGTCGTTGGCGCTAGGAGCGGCCGATACATATATATACATATACAACATATTCTCCCCCCAAAAGAGATAAAGATAAAGAATAATGTATTACAATAAATATCACTATATAGTTATTAAAACGTAGAGGTATTCGACACTAATTGAAGCGATATGCCGATAATTATACGCGGTCCATAGTTTAAGGCATATTGTGCATATCTCCATTATTATTAAGAGCTTGAGAACGAATGGAACGTGAAATTAACATCAATAGATGTACCAACTGAGGCGTGCCAAATTAAATAACGAACCATTAGTACAGCCTGTCGTCCTTTAATGTTGTTAAAACAATATTAGAGTCCTCATTGCAAAATGTTGTTGCGTACGTAAAGTTTAAATCAATCGCTTATTATTAATTTATTTATATTCTCAAATCATTCACGTATATAAAATAAAGTTGTATATAAATCTATATATTAATACGTGAAGCACGATTTTTGTATCCCTTTTTAACCTATTTCCCGTCAACGGGTGAACTTGAAATTTGGCATAGTTAAAGTATATATGGCGGAGAAGTGCAGAAAGCTGTTTATTTTATATAAAATGCATTAGAAGTACATTAAATTAATTAAAATATGCACTACTCACACTACTACTACAATTTTACACAACATATATACACATGTAAATAAAAAAGACATTATGACAGCCGTTAATAATTACGAACATGAAAAAGGTTGTGAAGGAGGTTGCTATGCCCAACTATATGTATTTTTTAACTCTTACATTCTAATTAGTACCATTTTTCATCCTACATTCATCAATGATATTATAAAATATAACTATTATTGTAATGTTTGTTATTGTTTATGGTGAACTCACTTCAAATGATGAATAATAAAAAAATGAGCCAAATAATACTTTTTATAATCAAAATCAGAATTTTGTTCATAAAAGTAGTCCATGACTTAGACCTCCATGGTTACAATGCTGCAATTCAACCTCATGTAGCAACAAAAAAGAATTTATTTTCAAAAGTTAATGGTAGTATTAAAAAATCTTTGTCTTGGATTCACCATTTGATTGTATTGTGGATCCATTACTTTTCCAAACGATGATACTGGGCATATCACTATATCTCATAATGAACAGACACATTCAATTCAATATCACTCAGAAATACCACCCACCCATGGTGTCGTGTAAAATTAATTGAAAATTGTGTCATGTGTTGCGATAAATTTCTTTATTTTCGTAAAGTTATGTTTGGTTAAAATTTGAGCTTTACCACGTGATTTTTGTTTCCAATTTATAATTAATTTTAATTTTCATTTACACATAGATTTTTTTAATGATTATATAATAAAGATCATGGCAAATGGCAAATAACTGAGTACTCATGATGAAAACCTTAGATTATAGAAGTATATCCTTTGACAAAAGAACTCTAATAAAGTTCAAACTTTAAAAAATCAATTAAATATGGTCGAATATCGACCACTGGGCGCCCACTAGTCCTTTATAATTATTTATGTTGAGTAAATTACATATTAAACGTAGATAGAAATAGTTTAGTATATTTGGTAGGAAATAAAATATAGATGTATATCATTGTATAAGTGGTAGAGCCACGTTGAAGCTTTTACTGGCTTCAGCATGAATGGGTCGGCTCGTCCGGGACAGTAACATCCTCTTAGAGAAAACCAACGTGAAGTAACAGTGCTTGCATTGTTGCGTTCGATCAGTGAGAAGGCAGGAGGCCGACCTCTCCTCTTCCCTACCTAGCACCACCCTCCCCCAACACAGCCTGGCATCACACCTGCGACTGCCCTGGTGTTGCAGGTGTCTATGGACGGTGGTTATCACCTAACATCAGGTGACCCACCTGTTCGTTTGCCTCCTATGATGTAAAAAAAAATTATAATTAAATTCATAAGAATTAGAAATTAAACTATTTACTTTGCTTTGGCGTTTTTATGACTTCCTGCTAAAGTTATTTATTATACGTGTACCGAATTTTTTTTAACTTTGTTTTTGGCAATAAATCTTTCAGATTATTACTGCCATTGTCGCGTAGTCAACAATATTACAAGCGTCGTGCGATCATTTCAATATTAAGCATCGTGTGAATCAATATTCTAACAACATGGTGGATCCCTTGTTAGAACCTTTCAGGGAGTTTTCGTGGCATCTCAGAATTTCATGCTCCGTGGTATTATTTTCCATTCACTTCACTTATGCACAATAAACTAACTATATATTACGTAAAACACCACCAAATTTACACAATATAGTGTCAAATAACACAAGATTATGAATAAAATATAAAAACCACAACATGACAGAAAATCCCGCCGAAAACTCCTACTGCAGTATCTATATTCACAACTTGAAATAGGTGTCATGTTATTAATACTGCTAAATGAATATATCAGAGATTTCGTATAAAAGAGCGATTTTACCACTTTTGTTACGCTCCTAAAAAGTATTATACTATATGAATTATATATTTATCACATCAATATATATTTCTCATAAGAAAATACTTTCTTTGGTTTTCCAACCAATTTTCTATGTTAAAAGTAACTTTCGTCATGATGAAATGGGTAATGTTTCGTAATCTTATTCATTCCTGTGACTTTTATATTGTTATAAAATCTATAATTCCCGCCGAAATACAATGTTATAGTACACACGTTATAATTACGAAATGATGATTAAAACATTTCTGATAAATAATTATACGATATACGATTATAAATAAAGCAAGTTAATTAGTGTCCTGATACGATAACTAGAGCTGCAAAGTTTAAAAATATCGGATGTCAGTATATCGATGTTTATATCCGTCGATATAAATCGATAAAAAATTATATCGATAAGTGGTAGGTATATCCACCATTTTAATACTGAATACGCTATTGACCTAGCAAGGTCTTAACAGCTTTACCGGACTACTAAGGCGAACGCTTAAGGAACTCGGCCGATTTAATTTAATAACAAGCACGGGTGCTCGGCTCGCCTCAAGGGTGTACGACACACCTCGTCTTGGGCTGTTGCCTGATACGTGCAATTCGCGACCTATCTGAACTAATCTTAGCTAAGCTAACTATTCATACATATATTAGTTGTTGAAACATATATGTGTACCAAGCATACATACCTCAACAACTCTTATATATATTTCGTATCGGATAATTTTCTAAACTATTTCGATAAGGGAAAAAATAAAACCCTTCCACTTTCATGTGTAAGCGTGTATGCATGCAAGTGTGTGGAGGTGATACGTGTAATGTTGACTCAGGGATGTAAGATTTTGTGTCACTGTATCGCGCGAACAGCGCATAAAAACTATAAATATGATCATAATAAATGTAGTAAACTGAAACGTAATAGTGGAATCGTCAATGACATAAATAAATATCAAAGTCTATTGTTTATAGAATCTAAAAACCGAAAATTTTAAAAACAGCTATGAACTTTCACATGACATATAAGGTGCAGTGTGACTTTTACCAAGAAAGGTGTTTTAAAATAAAAAAAATAAAATGCTCTGACGCTTTTATATTTTGTCGTATATGTGAATAGCATAGACAATATACAAAGAACCCTAAGAAAAGACTGTATGCGTGGTATTACAGGTCTTGTAAAATTGGACATGACACACGTGTCAAACACGACTCACTAGCATCTCATGCGAACAGCAGCCTTTGTACCGTAAATTGAATCATGAGCCAGCTTTAATAAATTACGCTTTAAGTAGACCTGACTACCTTTTAGAGTTCGCTTCACTTGCCTCTGCGAGAGTAATTTGATATTCCTATATTCACGGCTAATAACTCCAATTAGCAAACTGTATCGAATTAATCACTCAAGCTCCCTCTAACAGGTATCCAGGTGTGGCCGATCGATCAACGTGTACCGAAAGAATTGAAGAAGTGAAAGTTTATTAAATTATTGCATTCTCCCTCCGAATTGTTCGAGGAAAAGTAAACGTTCGAGATGGAAGCAGGAGGGAGGTTTATTGAACAACTTTCGATCACTTTGCCTGTTTCATGTATTTAAATAATCGGAATGAATTTTAAGTAGGTATAGAAAAACGGTTAAATTTTTCCGTCTTTATTTTGATTATTTATTTATTTTATTAGAAATTTCATACTAGCCTCTGCCCGTGAGTTCGTCCGCGTGGTTTAAACACTTTGGGCTAACGCTAACGCGCAATGAAAACTCTCAAGACAAAAAAAAAAACAATTTTGAAACATTCTTCATTGGTGCACCGTTTTATATTGGTCTTAGCGTGATCATATATAATCTTCTTCGATAAATGAGTTATACAACTATGAAAGAATTTATGAAATCGGACCAGTAGTTCCTGAGATTACCTCACGAGCTTAAAAAATTTACCTCGTTATAATATAAGCATAGATAATCTACATAATTACAAAGTATGAGAAAATGGGTGTTATAATAAGTTTCTATACGAATACCATGGTAAGAATGGTAAAAATATGAAAGAAGTTTCCGGCCTCCAGCTAAAGGGTGCTGAAAGAACTATAGAGAGCTAGACATAGCATACTCTCAGAGAATGGGTACCCAAGGTGAACTCAATGCAAAAGAAGATTATAATAGCGCAACGGTAGTTTGGTTGTTGTTCATCAAATAATTAGTGAGAAATTCAACGTATTTTCTTCACAAAATGGTCAATAAATTTATATGAAAATATTATTACATCTTGATGCAGTAAGCACACAATATACATACCGTACCTAGAGTACTAACAAGGTCATACGCTCCTTTCTCATTAAAAACGACGCTTGACAAGTATGTATTCTTTATACATCCGTGCGCAAAGTATTGTAAAATAAACAGACATCTTTTAAAAACAGAAAATTATTTCACGGGTAATAGCATAGCGATAAATTGTACAAGCTATTGAAGTTTGACATATAAAATATATTATGAATCAAGACCTTAAAAGGTGGGAAACCTTTAGGAAGTTGAAACATTAAGATGCTACTATAATTAATGAAGACGCTGGCTGTAGATACTGATTAGTTGCAGAAAAAAACACTTCTTTTATACAGTTATCAAACGTAAGAATAAATATACATAAGTCGGAACAATTCACAAAATTGAGCCTAAATTTAAGAAACAAAATAGTCAATGTTAAATGCCAATAAACAGTTCCAATTCGAATTACCATCGTACGTCAGACTCTATGGTTAAGTTTATTACCTTTCCCATAGAAAATAATTATTCCCATGCTTTATACCCGTGCCATATTTTTTTTGTTCATGAATTTAAAGTATCGTTAGCCGCAAAATCCAAGGTAGGCCGTGTTCGTTCCGCGGTCGAAGTGTTGACTATATATGATTTAGAATATGAATCTCAGTATAAAAGCTGTCTCATTGTGCTGAAACCACAATGTGAAAGTATATTCTGATACTAGTCTAAATCCTTAAATTCTGTTAATAATAACTAGCTATTAATATTATTTTTATTGTAGTTGTATTATTTTTTTTAATCTTTTAACATTTCCTTGTATTTTAGCTCAATACTCTATAACTTCGTAATTATAATTTAATCATTTTACTTTTATACGATTAAATGATCTTCTTATAGAGATCCATTCAAGATTATATAATTAAAAATATTTATTTTGTATTCATCTATTGGGGCTATGGCTATGATTCTTATTAAATAATTTTATATGAAGGCGTTTTTCTTATAACTTCATTCTCCACTACCTATACTAATATGCTATATACTAATATGTCTGTAGTAAATAAATAAAATGCTTAAATAATGAAAAAACACTAAACTCCTTAAAATTATAACACAGTAACAACAACGTCACCAGTTAACTAAGTGTATAAAAATGAAATTTTAATTAATAACCGTTGCAGTACCTCGAGACTGTTTAAAAGATCTCTGCTAACGAAATCTTGTTATTTACAGTTCAAGAAGATTAAATAGATTAACATCGACCTTCATAATTACTTTTCCAACTCGAAATCCGGACCCCTCCATCCATCTCAGTTAAAAAATGTTTTACGGTTTCTAAGTGTATTTTGAAGTTGAATTGTGTTTTCTTTAAGAGTTGAAATACAAAATACTATAGCGTTCAGAAGGTTCACTTTTATCTACGTTCCAATAGTATGTTACTTACCAATCAAGTTGATTGTATTACTATACTACATTGCATACAAATGCCTGCCCGTAACTTGGTTCTTTTTGAAAATGATTTTGTTATTACACGCAAGCTGTGTTTTTCATCTAGGTTAGATGTAGGCTATTTTTTTACCGACTTCGAAAAAGGAGGAGGTTCTATGTTCGGTTGTATGTATTTTTTATGTATGTTAATCGATATATTCGTCAATAATGAAACGATTTTAATGATTCTTTTTTTGTTTGATTCGACTATACTCTGAAGTGGTCCCATATAAATTTGAATAAAATATTCAACCACTAAGGGGGTGAAATATCGTTTATTTGATTTTCACCCAGTTCGTGTCTACGTATTTTCGTGTACTTGAAACTGATTTTTAACAATTTTATCTGAATCACCGACAACAGGGAATGGTGTTCTTCAAATAAAAAAAAATCCAACCATAAGGGTTGAAAATAAAGAGATGGATAAAGCTTATATGAAATGAATGAACTTCTCCATAAGCTAATTTTAATGAAAACTTGGAACAACCTGTTGTAGTGATGAGAATATTATTTAATCAATCCTGATTTGATCATGAAAATGGAGAATTTGGAATGGAACTCCTCAACGGCTTACAGCAGCTATCTTGTGTTTGGGTACATATGACTCGTATTGACGAGGACTTACATGTGGGGTTATGACTGTTGATGCAATTCCCATGAAGCGGACATTAGGAAAGATGAGGTTCTAAAATTCGTTCACAATCAACCTAATTTGACCAGTTGGATCTAATAAGGTGTAATATCATGTTTGTTTGTCAAGTTATGAACTTCTGAAGAACCGTTACTTCTGTATCAAATTAAATCAAAGTCATGTACTCGAAAAATATCTAGAACTATGGTGGTAAGCCAGTTTATATTTTTCTTTATTCTTTTAGTTACTGTTCAGACCTCTCGGTATTATTATAAACATTACAGGTATACAGGTAGCCGCTTATTAATGTAATTTTTCATTACTGCTCAAATCTCATAAAGCCTTTGTTGGATTCGCTTATCACTGTCAAATTTTATCAATAATGCGTAGACCCAATGGATAAGCGTAATGTTGTAAACTACTGTTGAAACGACAATTACCCTCTATCAGCCAAAGAAGACTCGTTAAAATCAGATCAGCACTTCGATTTTAACTTGCTACTGAATGAGACGATTAGCGCCATTTACTTACTTTTAAAATTTGAAATCAAAATTATTTATAAGGTTAAATTCAAAAGTTACACAGTCTGTATGTCAAACAAATAAAAATAAGAACATACCTGTTGCACGGTTGATTGTTAGGACATTGTGTCCCGAGGGATTTTTTTCTCGAACTGACTACACTATTGACTTAGCAAGGTCTTAACAGCTTCACCGGTCTACCAAGCCAAGAGTTTAGGGCATTCAGCCGATTTTATTTGGCATCTAGCTTTAGTGCAATTCGCGACCTATCTGAACTGACCTAAGCTAACTATTCATACATATTTGAATTGTTGGAACATATATGTGTACCAAGAATACATACCTCAACAACTCTTACATATATTTTGTATCAGATAATTCGTCCCGAGAGACAGAAAAGCAACATTGGGCTTTGACCACACCAAGCTACGTCTTAGAGCAAGAATTATTCACGAAACACTTTTTTTTATACCTGGAATTTCACGCAGACGTAACTAGCTAGAAAACTAAAAAGTTTGGTTTAAAAAATTGACATTCTGTATCATCGATGTTGTGGTATAATTTTAAATTCTTCAGTCAAAAGAAACAACTCGGATGGAAGTGTAATAACATTTACAGGTTAAACTTTTACAAACTATGAAAATTGTTGCCAGAATCGAGTTTAACTCCCATCGCTTACGTGAACTGAAGTTATGGGGCTCGGACAAGTTTACTTGTATGTATTCGTTACAGAGTTTTTAATGTTCTTCAAGTTCCGTGATTCTAGTTTACAATAATGTTGCAAACGTATAACCGTAGTTTGATATCATCATATACAGTATGTATTATTTTTATAAAAACACTAGCTTTTGCTCCCGTCTTTGCTTGCATTCATATAGATTGGTTATATCTCCCGGAAAAAGTATTTTTCTGGTTCAAAGGAACCAAAGGTTTTTGTAGGTGGTAGAGCCACGCTGAAGCTATAACTGGTTTCAGCATGATTGATTTGACTCGTCCGGGCTAGTACCACTCTCTCACAGAAAACCGACGTGAAGTAACAGTGCTTGCATTGTTGTGTTTCGTTTGGTCAGTGAGAGCGCCGGAAGATCACCTACCCCTCCCCTCTCCCCTATTCCCCCTACCATATTCCCGCAACACAAGCTGGCAACGCACTTGCAACTTCCTTAATGTTGCAAGTGTCTATGTACGGTGGAGATTACTTGACATCAGGTGACCCACCTGTCCCTTTGCCTGTTATGTTATAAGAAAAACCCTGTGTCGTTCTCCGTAGCCATCTCAATATTTTCCATATTTCACCATTATCGGCTGAGTATTTAAAAGACGTGTAAATTTATCAAACAAAGTCACTTTTACTTCTATACATATAATAATAATGTAAATCTAACGTGTCTATTCGATTTTCTTGAAAAAAATTGATGCAGATGTCTAGAAATAAGTAATAGAATACAATCCAATCATTTTTAGAAATGTCTGTCTGTATGTTTGTATGAACACGCATCACTGCTAAAATACTGGTTTTACAATAAAACTCCATTAAGAAAATAATAAAACATATCCTCGAGAGTAACTTAGTCTTTGTTTCATTAAAATCGGTCCACTGTATCAAAAGTTATTGTAATTTTATTGACGACGTGGCATAAGTACGAGAGATAAGTAGATAAGTACTGAATACATTCAGATGTATTTATTAATCACTGTTTCTTACATAAGGAAAAGTCGCGGGCACAGCTAGTTTATAATATTAATAAAGGTGATGTCAGCTTAAGATGACATTTTTTTAGATATATTTAATGCTATTATGCTCACGTTCATGTAGTTAGGTATGTCTCTCGATAATAACTTTATTCTGGTTGAAAATAACTCTATGTTCTTTTCTGTACCCATAACAATATACGTAACAATTCATAATGGTCGGTTGAATACTACAAAACAAACTAGTTTTGGCATTGATAATATAAGTTAGAATGTTGTCAGTTTAAGATCATAGTACATGGAAGACCGAGCCTATCTGGGTTCGGTAATAAAAATTGTTAGGTTTACGTCACAAAGTTAGCATTTTGCATTAAACAAAAAATATTAAAAGAAGATGTCTCTTTTGCTGTTACTCAGATTTGAACTGGGATTAGACGGATTTTCGAAGCAGCCGATTTCCATTTGAGTTATTTTTGTTTTGACAGCAGCGGCGAAATTTACCTTTATATTCTAACTATATTTTTTCATTGCCTGAAAACTCAGATAAAAAGGTTTTCTATTAATGAAATCTAGCTAGATCGATTTATCATCCCCGAAACCACCCACATATTAAGTTTCACTACCTACTACCCACACTAAGTATTGCAAATCTAAAGAAAATATATTTTTATGAAGTGAAGTCTTATTTGGGCACGTTGAATGGTATTTTTTGGCAGGAGATAGATTTATAACTTCCCGTCATAACATGTTAGTGAGCATGACCGACCGTATGCCGCTTGCGCAACTAGCATCAGTCTACAGTCTAACAACGCGTAGTATAGTAGCCTATATATGTTTGATGAATTAATAAACTCTTTAAAAAAGGTATAATTATTATTCGAAGTTTCAATAAGTGTGAAAGAGAGACTAATGATAATAATTTTAATTTAAAAGTTATGAAATTTAAATTATTCACATTATAATTCATTTAAAAATTCAAAGCAGAACACAGTTTAAATTCCATTGTTTTGAGTTTCCACTTCTGCCGACAGTTCTTATGACGGCCTCTTTTTTAATTAACTGAACACAAATAATTGGGATTACACTAAGTAAATTGTATTAACACTAGAGTCCACTTGACAAAGTGTACAATTCCGTATTCAAATTACAACCACTTCCTGGAAACTGGAAACATTTTTCCAAGTATGGCCGCTGTAAAGTTCCCCACTGAGGCACCAAACTACTGTAAGTACATTGTTCGCGAAAGAATATCGGTTTTCTCGTTCAAAACAAGTGAAGTTTGCGATACGACCTCCCTACTTATGCATTACAATATAAGTTATAATATATAGGTATACAAGGTCTATCCATCTTACCGGTCCATAGGGAAGCCAACGAAGAATAGAGAGAACCTTGTATAAAAATATTATTTAAAAGGTACAGTTGCGTAAAATAGCATTAACAAATTATATTTGTTATTATGTTTTTCATTATACCAGCAGCATATAAGTACAATATCATCAATATAAAAAACTTAACCTATTTACAACAAAAACTGCCAGCAATTATCTAATAAATAAATAGCAAATGTATGAGTAATTGCTTTGCTAATTTCTGTTTTGTAAAATTTTAAGAACGAATTCATTTTTTTATAAATATATGCGGTGTTATTACAAGAAAGTTAAATACACATTGACTACTTGCTTTAAAAAGGTAACGTTTTAAATGCACCGCGTTCGCTAAATGTTCGCCATCTTGCTCTTTTGTCTCGCTTTGGTTAATTTAGGTTAGACCTGCGAAAAAAAGATAGCACGAACTTGCCTCGGGCGAGCGCGGTGCATTTAGTTCGAAACCTTTTTAAAACAAGTAATTAATACGTATTTAACTTTTTTGTAATAACACCGATGATATTTAAATAATTTTGTGTTAACTATTTCTCTTTCTCTATGTTACGCCAGTTGGAAACATATCTTCGCTGCAGTATAAGAGAAAATCGCCTTAAGGCATTCTGCGTAATAAACATCTACCAAGATTACTTCAATATAAATATATAAACAAAAAAAAATATAACCTCACATTGAAGCTCTTAGTTCAATACAATATTGTTTATATAGAAACAGAAGTATAGATTCTATACAAAATTACATATAAAGTAACATTTAATGTTTATTTTTTTTTATTATATCATAGGAGGCAAACGAACAGATGGGTCACCTGATGTTAGGTGATCACCACCGTCCATAGGCACTTGCAACACCAGGGGAGTCACAAGTGCGTTGCCAGCCTGTGTTTGTGAGTAGGGCGGAGGATACTGGAAAGGAAGGAGGAAGGGGAAGGGGAAGGTAGGTGGGTCTCCGGCTCTCTCACTGACCGAACGAAACGCAACAATGCAAGCACTGTTACTTCACGTCGGTTTTCTGTGAGAGGGTGGTGCTTCCCCGGACAAGCCGACCCATTCGTGCCGTAAACAATAATAGCTTCAGTTTGGCTCTACCACTACCTAACTAAAGAGCAATTTAATGTGAGATCTGGAATCTGGAAAAGGTGCAATAACCTGAACTATAGAATTCCCAGACCCTCGTTCCCTAAAATTAACCTAATTTAATAGTTACTAAGATTTTGCATCAACAAATTTCTCACGAAACTGAAGATAATAATTTTCAATATTACTGTATAAAAGTGTTAATAACCGATTTAAAACAATGCGTTTTGTATTTTGTTTAGTGAAATCATAAATTTGAAGAACAGAATTGATCTGATTATATATTTATGAATCTTGAAGAAGTTTTAGATATCTTGAGCGTTAATTCATGTGTAATATATTCCAATAATTTTCGTAGATGGTAGAGCCACGCTGAAGCTACAGGCTTCAGCCTGAATGTTTAGGCTCGTCTGGGGTAGTACCACCCTCTCACAGAAAACCGACGTGAAGTAACAGTGCTTGCATTTTGTTCGATCAGTTAAAGCGCAGGATGCCCACCTCTCCTCTTCCCTTCCTCCCTCCAAACTCAGCCTGGCAACACACTTTGCGACTCCCCTGGTGTTGTAAGTGTCTATGGACGCCGGTGACCACTTAATAGAAGGTGACCCACCTGTTTGTCTGCCTCCTATGATATAAAAAATAAAATAAATTTATTACAAAATTTACAAATATTTATACAATAACTATGAGTTATTGCTGTATTTTTATTTATATCATTAATAGAGTATTAATCTCAAGGCTGGAAGGGGACACTTCTTATTTGTCTGGTCCTTATGCCCTTTAGATATATATTCTGAATCGACCTTGTGAAAATAAGTATTCAGGATTTGTACAAATATGTGTGTTGTATGCATTGGTATGCGGCATGGTACTTCTCTAATATAGGAATCTATATCTGAACCTTTTATATTAATACTCTATACTAGCCCTCGCAACCCGAAACCCCGCACCGCACCGTCCACAATATTACTTGGTTCTCGGTTAACATATTTTGTAACCAATAATTTATATAATAATTAACACACAATTAGATGTAAAAACGAGATTATTAGCGCTTTCAAATATACTAAGAAAAACAGGGTGTATAATAAAAACACAGGATAGAAGTGAAACTTTTGTATCTTAATTGAAAAAATACAATAAAAAGCTTATGTCACGCGGTGTTCCTAGGCGGTCATCTATCTTAGTACTGACCGCGTCCGACTTTGGCAACACAGGGTTTAACTCCACAACTTTTGAAATGTCTTCTATAAAAAGCGAAGTTAAACTTCAAAAATCTCATCAAACGCTTAAGTAAAGACTTTGCTCTGAACTACGACGTACGACGATGAAATTAAATTGTTAGTCAAAGGCGTGCGTCATGGATAGCATTAGAAATCAGAGTTCTTGGGAAACAATATATAATTTTTTAGAAAATATGCGATGTATCATACAGGTTACGAGTTATGGTGGAGGTACAGTCCCAATACCTCACAGATTCATACTTATTCACGCAATGTAATTCTATGGTAACGTATGAGTTATGAGTTAAGTGAGTAATATATGAGTTATTGAAACATATACATGTACCAAGCATACATACCCCAACAACTCTTATATGTATTTCGTGTTGGATAATTTTTCTAAACTGTTTTATTTCAATAAAGGAAAAACAAAATTAAAAACCCTTCCACTTTCATGAGTAAGCATGTGTGCGTATACATGTGTGGAGGTGATATATATGTGTAATATTGTTGCAGTGTTGTAAGATTTTGTGTCACTGTATCGCACGAGCAGAGTACTCAAGGGCTCCACACCGAATGAACAGACCTGGGCTTGAGCCGTTTCCGAGGCAAAAGTCATCACAGAGTATCTGAAGGTTAACTTGAATTTTTTTTTATATATCATAGGAGGAAAACGAATAGGTGCGTCACGTGATGTTAAGTAATCACCACCATCCATAGACGCTTGCACACCAGGGGAGTCGCAAGTGCGTTGTCATCCTGTGTTGGGGGAGGGTAGGAGTGGGGAAGAGGGAAAGGAGAAGGGGAAGGTGAGGAGAGGTGGGCCTCCGGCGCTCTCACTGACCGAACAAAACGCAACAACGCAAGCACTGTTACTTTACGTCGGTTTTCTGCGAGAGGGTGGTACTATCCCGGTCAAGCTGACCCATTCATGCTGAATAATAAAGATATTAAATTATTATTTTATTAATAACTCGAATGCTAAACATAAATATTTATTCTCGAGATATAAGTGTTTTATGTTGATTCGGTAAGTTCTGAACATTTCAGGCTAAGCATTATAATTTACCTCATACTCTTTAATGAATAATTCATTACAGCGTTTGTTGTCGGATAAACGTTGCCGCTTTTGGGCCGTTTGTTTGTTTTTACAATTCACAGAAATTATACAAATCTAGTGACTAAGTTACAATGAGGTCGTTTTGTAATAAACACTAATATGTATTTTATTATGTTAACAGGACATAAACATAATGGTACAAAGTTGATCGCTCATTATACAAATAAAGTACTGATTTATTTGAAGCGATTATGCTGTGGTTAGGTCGTATTAGGTTGAATTATTGTGAATAAACCCGAGCTTTTGGAGAACGAATATATCGTAATGAAAACAAAACATTCTCGTAAGGCTTTATTAAGCCCATATGGTAAATTATCGGGCTATAAGTAACTTGAAAATCTGTCACCATTCACGTTATAGGTCTGCTCTGTCAGACGCACTACGCAGGCCGGCATGACAGCGACGACCGACGAAGGATGACGTATCTCTCGGAAGTCACCGTTGTTTTTGGATAGCACTGTACTTACCATCAGGCACAGTGGAGTCACTTTGCCGTGCTACAATAAAAAAAAAAACTTGAGAGCCATTGACTCTCTCTTTTTTTTAACGTAAGGAAATGCCTTATGATACCCCACCCTCTTGGAGGAAAGAGTGGGTAATGTCCGACTCGCATGGAGTCAAACCCCACGGTGTACCGTCCACGGCATGGTAGGGGCGGCCAGGGATTGAGTCTGGTATCTTCCTGAAAACCACCCCTGCCGCAGCTTGGGTAGTGAACGCCAGGCTTCGTCCTGCCTTAGAAAGACTATTGGGTACACAACCAGTCGCCTCCCCTCGTCAGTCTCACCTGTGCTATAAGGAGATAGGCCCCGCAGCCCATCCCCTCAGGTTCGACCACGGTAGTGGGAGGAGATGAGTATACTGCCTTTCCCTTCTCCCTGCCCTTATTTATCGAAGGGGGACACTTCGCGGATCTTCCTCGTGGGCCCTGTCCGCCGCCTGCGAGGAGGTCATCTTGCAGAAGGTGGTCACAGCAGTCCACACGTCCTTGCTGCCGAGCATGGCCGAAACCACGCCCGGCAGCAAGAAATCGTCCCATACCGCAGCAGCCAGAGCGCGGCGCTGATTGTCTCACGTCACACACTGAAAGAGAATGTGCTGCGCGGTGTCCGTCTCAGCGAGAGTCTTTCTCTCTAGACTTTGCCAGTGTTATTACAAAAAAGTTAAACGCTTGCTTTAAAAAGGTTGTATAAGGGGTGTCGAGTAACATCTTAAGACTTGAAACACCCAAGCCAACCTCACCTGCACGTAGTGCACCCTGCTGAATAACGAACGAGGCAATGGCGATAGCGGGGTGGTAGGGTTTTACAGCCCGACTGGGTCGCAACCACCATGTACATGGCGAAAAAGCCCATCATAGTGACTCGCTTCTGCATGTCGCGTTTCGGGATCAGCCTGTGCATATCCAGTACCGGGTGACTTTCATCATTATGGCCGGCATGACAGCGGCAATCAGCGATGGATAATCAGTCTCTCGGTGGTTGCCGATGTTTTTGGATTGTACTATGCTTAACATCAAGCATAGTGCAGTCACTATGTCGTGCTTCGATAAAAAAAGGTTACGTTTTAGATGTATTGCGCTCGCGGTATGTTTCGCCATCTTGCTTATCTGTTGTCTCGCTTTCGTTACATTAGGTTACACTTGCCAGAAAAGGATAACGCAAACTTGCATCAGGCGAGCGCGGTGCATTTCGTACGAAACCTTTTTTAAACCAAGTATTTAACTTTTTTGTAATAACACCGAGCGTGTTTATCATTTTAGACCACGTCGTCATTTATCACCAGGAAGAAACTGTAGAAAAAAGCAAAAATATAAAATGTATTTTTTTAATCGGATCTTCTTCGTGAGTTTTTTCTTACTAACCTAATTGTTTTTGTGACGATTTTTAAATATGGGATCATAAAAACATCATGACAAGTAAAATTAAATCGAATCACTAAAATTTACATACATATTAATCTGTTATGGGTATGCCAGTCTGTATAATAATACATTTGGAAGTTTTTAAGTAATGGTAATAATACTGGTCAATAAAAAAAAAATCAAACATAAAAATTAAACAACATAATTGCGTAATAGTGTGCATATAGTTATATACATAAATCATTTATTTATTATTTTAAAATATAAATAGCATAGATAAGACATACTTAAAATATCTTTAGACGTAATGAACTTATTGTCAGGTGATTAAAACAACTATTCTTTTTAAAATTAACGGATTTTTCATGGCATATGTTTGGTTCATAATTAATATAAGGTTTATATACTACCTAATGTTAACGGTAGTTGACAAAAATATGGTACCTCATAGAAAATTACGCTTTCATCGGAAACGACAAAAATCCATAAATCCGTATATGAAGACTATCTTATTTCTCTATTATTTAAGTATGTACTACCTACATACTCAGCCGTTAAGGAGTACGTATTGTGTAGAAACCTATATGTTGTAATAGAAATCATCCTCTTAATTCCTCAACGCTATTTCTCTATAAATCTTTCTCTTTCAAATATATTTTCACTTACCGAGGTACATACATAGTTAAGATATTTAAACTGTAACACTCAAAGAAGTCCGTATAGCTTAATAAAGGTTGATTATGATATACAGATTGTTTCTGATACGATGTCGAGACAGTAACAATATGAAATGTAATTCTTTTCAAATAGTAGTGGGTGTTTTTGTAAAATACACATTTGCTACCGTTAACACTTCAAATTATCTCAGAAAAGATATGTTTATGACGAATACAAGGATTTTTTTTTCTCGAACTGACTACGCTATTGACCTAGCAAGGTCTTAACAGCTTCACCGGACTACGTCGAATAAAAGGAATCATATATATCAATGTATGATTTTATTAATTTTAATTTAAATAATTCTACCATCAGCTGGTGATAAAGAGTAAATAAATAAACATCGTGTGAAGAAGTTCATATCGAGTTTAAATCACTTACGATTAGCTATTTTGAAAAAGCCACGAATCATCCCAGTCCGTTAGTGGTATCCGCCGCAAACTATGAACCCGTACCTAACGCTGCGCGTTATAAAAGACGTCCGCGACACATTTTTACCGACCCTCCTGATTCAATCACGTCAGCGAACGATCAGTACCAGCCTGTCCCTCGGAACAGAGCGTGTTCACGCCCACGCCCGCGTAACCACAGATCACGCCGCCGTGGTCTGGGGGTTAATTTCACTCCCGCACACCCGATTAGACCTCCCACGGCAGCGGCTCAAGCCTAAGTTCGATCCCTCGGTAGGGAGCCCTTGAGTGCGTTGCTTGCGCGATACGGTGACACACAAATATACATCACCGCTACAACACTACACGATCACCTCCACACACGTGCACGCCTACACGCTTACACATGAAAGTGGAAGGGTCTACTTTTTTTTCTCTTATCGAACTGAAAAACTCTCAATTTTCCGATAGTAAATATATGGAAGAGTTGTTGAGGCGTGTATGCTTGGTACACATATACGGTTCAACAACTCATACATATATGAATAGTTAGCTAGGCTAGCTAAGATGGGGTGCGATGTCAGGAACCTCCTCGTGGTGCACCCCGGGCAACGTCGGTCATTCTGACCGGCGGCTGATACCTGATCAACGACCTAGGCCTGTTACTTGGACCCTCCTCTCCTCTTTACACACTGACCTATGGCCTTTTTTCTGGACTCCGACTGATCCCTTCCTACTGACTCCTGCCTTGCTTTCTGGACCTTGATACCTTCCCTTAATGCTGACCTACGCTTACTTCTGGACCTCGATACTCAGCCAATATGGAAAGCACAAGATTTGAAATAGAAATACCCCAGGAGGGTACTGCTTGCTCTGCGAGCAGAGAATCCCTCCCCGAGTCTCCGGACTCGGGCAGCCCTTCGTTTTCTGGGGGGGGCACAATTTTGTGTAATGATACTCGAACGACAACTCAGGCGATGACACTGGTATTTGATCTGACGGATGACTTGGACGATGACGACACGGAAACAACGGACTTGGCACTCTTAACGGACTCTTCTTCCTTCATAAGTATGGAATCGGCAAAATTAAAAAAATCACTACCCCAGGAGGGTACCACCCGCTCCGCGGGCGGAGAATCCCTCCCTGAGTCCTCGGACTCAGGCTGCCCCGCGTCTTCTGGGGGGGGGCACAATTTTGCGTGACGACCCTAAAACTACGACTATGGCCAGAACAACGGACTCAGAAGTTGCAAACGACGTGGAAACGGAGGGTGGACCGGTGATTCACTCCAAGTTTTTCACAGGGAGCAGCAAGCGCCCGCACGAAGACGATCTGTCGGGTTCCGATGCGGTGGGGGGCCACGGAGCGATAAGGAAAAAAGTAACCTCATCCATGAGGGGTAGATCGCTAGTGCGCTCGACTCATCCCAGACGTCCTGTTATGGGAGAGGCGGACGGCTCGTATGATCGAGCACTCTCCGATCACGTCTGCCCCTCAGAGGCAGAAGAGAGCGCCCAGGAGGATGAGCCTGACTGGATGGATCGCGACCAACTAAAGGAGGTTGCAAAGAAGCACGTTGGCGACCTCTTGGAGATGGCCGGAAAACCAGGGCACCCCAAGGGAGCGTACGCAGGGCGGTTAAAGGAAGCGGCCCGGGTACTGCTGGGCGTAATCAACACGCTAACGGCGCGAAAAGAGTCTGAGGAGATGACTCGACTGAGACTAGAGACTCGCGGCCTTCACCGCCAAGTGGAAGGACTAACGGCGGAGGTCCTCGCATGGCGGCGAAAGGCCAGCGAAAAGACGGCCATGCCACCTCCTCCTGCACCCCTGCCTACGCAACCACCTTTTAAGGAGCAGCAGCACAAGGGATGGGAGGAGGCTCTTGCGTCTGTCGAAGAAAGACTGAAGCATTCCCTCCTAAAATCAATCGGAGGGATGGTCGACGCCAAGCTGGCGGGCATCAATGACCGCCTTCTCCCAGAGAAGGTGGTCAGGCCCCAGCTCCAGGCGGACAGACGACGGGTGGCTCCTGGGCCAGCAGCTGAAAAGACAGCTGCGGCAAAAACCAGGACGCCCCCGAGCAATATGCCGGTGCCGATCCCCTGCCCCGCTCCCTGTCCATCCTCCCTTCCGGCTCCATCGGAGCCGGAAAAGGAAGGATGGACGACAGTGGTGCGGCGGGGGAAGAAAAAGTCGGGGAAGGCTGCCTCAGCGAAGGTCGCCACTGCCCCGTCGCCGGCCGTAGGCCCCAAACCAATTGTGGCCGGGGCCAAACCCAAGAAGAAGAGGAGGGCGAAAAACAAGCTCACCCCTCCTCGAACGTCTGCCGTGATGGTGACGCTGCGGCCGGAGGCGGAAGAGAGGGGGGTGACCTATAAGGACGCCCTCCTTAAGGCGAGGACGGAGGTGTCGCTCAGCGAGTGCGGCATATCCGGCCTCCGAGTACGCACGAGCGCCACCGGGGCCAAAATCCTGAGGATCCCAGGTGCGTTGGCCCCGGAACAAGCTGACAAGCTGGCGACGAGAGTGCGGACAGTGCTGGAAGGCCTGGCCACGGTCGTGCGGCCTACAAAGAGGGTGGATATCCGAGTCGTCGGAATAGACGACTCGGTATCGCAGGAAGAGGCCGTAGAGGCCATGGCCACGGCGGGGGGATGCGAGCCCACCGACATGAAAGCGGGCCCGCTTCGCACACGACCGGGAGGGCTAAGCTCTATATTTGTGACCCTCCCCCTTGAAGCGGCCCGAAAACTGGTCGGGGCAGGCCGTCTCCTAATCGGCTGGAGTTCGGCCCGAGTCCATCTGCTGGAGGGTAGACCTCTTAGGTGCTACCGCTGCATGGGCTTGGGCCACACCCGGCCGATGTGCCCATCAGAAGTGGCGAGAGGTACGGTCTGCTACCGTTGCGGTGCAGAAGGACACCACGCAGGCACCTGCACAGTGGCGAAGCCAAGATGCGGTGTCTGCGCGGATGCTGGAATACCGGCAGAACATGTCATGGGGGGGCGACAGTGTAAGCCCCCCTCTGTAAAGGGGAAAGCGCGCCTCCTTAAGGAGGTGCATGCGGAGGTAGCTGCTATGGACCATTAATGGACTACATCCATAGCAGCTACCTCCAGGGAAACCTAAACCACTGCGCCGCCGCCCAGGACCTTTTCCTACAGGCGGTGGCGGAGTGGAAAATCGACTTGGCAGTCGTCGCGGAGCCCTATCGCGTCCCGGACCAGCCGCACTGGGCTGGCGACGCGAACGGCTCCGTGGCGATCCTGTCCGGAGGGGGCTCGCCTCTCTCTGTCAAGGAGAGGGGTGACGGGTTCGTGGCGGTCGCCTCACGAGGACTCGCAACCATCGGGGTCTATTTTTCCCCGAACCGGCCCCTGGTGGAGTTCCAGTCTTTCCTGGACTCCCTGGGGCCGGTCGTGAGGCGGCTGGCGCCGCTCCCTGTCGTCCTGCTCGGCGATCCTAACGCCAAGTCTAGGACATGGGGAGGGGCGACAACGAACCCGAGAGGCCAGGCGCTCGAGGAGTGGGCAGCCGAACACGAGCTGTCCCTCCTCAACCGGGGGAACGTACATACGTGCGTACGGTACAACGGGGGGTCGATCGTGGACGTCACATTCGCCTCCCCGTCGGTCGCACGCCGTATCCGGGGATGGAGGGTGGAAAAGGAGGTGGAGACCCTATCGGACCATCGCTACATCAGGTTCGAGGTCTCCACCTCCCATCACGAGCCGGTTGACCGTCCCCGGAGGGGTGCGACGTTCCCCCGCTGGGCGATGAGCCGCCTCGACAGGGAGAAGGCGGAGGAGGCGGCCATCGTCCAGGCCTGGGCTTCGCCCCCCCTGGGCAACGAGGATATCGACGCATCCGCTGTCCGCCTCCGTGATGCTCTCACGGAGGTATGCGATGCGTCGATGCCGCGGAGCACACACCGTCCTGACAGAAGGGCGGTGTACTGGTGATCGTCCGAGCTCGTGGAGCTCCGGGCGGCCTGCTCTGCGGCCCGGCGGCTGTACGGGCGCAGCCGCCGGAGAAGGGTCAGGGCCCCCGAGGAAGAGGCCCGGCTGTATGGTGAATACAGGCAGAAAAAGAAAACTCTGCAGGCCGCCATCAGCCGGGCCAAGGAGGCGGCATGGGAGGAGCTCCTCCAGACGCTGGAGAGCGACCCGTGGGGGCGCCCGTACCGGATTGTCCGGAAACAACTCCGGAGCCGGGCGCCTCCGACGACGGAAACACTCCAGCCAGAGGTGGCCGAGAGGGTCGTGGGAGAGCTGTTCCCTGACCCTCCGGAGCGCCCTCCTCCTCCAATGCCGCCGCCCTCGCACTTCGCGCCTGTAGCGGAGGTGCTCGACCGTCCTCCCCTGGTGTCGGAGGAGGAAATGGGTAGGGCGGTCGAGTGCCTCCGTGGCAGGCGGACGGCGCCTGGGCCAGACGGGGTCCCGGGCCGAGTGTTGGCCCTCTGCGTGGGGCACTTCGGGGAGCGGCTTCGGGGGCTGTTCGACCGCTGTCTGGCGGAAGGACAGTTCCCGAAGCTCTGGAAGACGGGGCGGCTCGTCCTTATCCCTAAGGCGGGCCGTTCTCCGGACAGCGCGTCGGCTCATCGGCCCATCGTCTTGCTGGACGACACCGGGAAGGTGCTCGAGAGGGTGATCGCGTCCCGGGTCGTCCGGCACCTGGAAGACGTAGGGCCGAACTTGTCCGACGCGCAGTTCGGCTTCCGGTCGGGGCGTTCAACACTGGACGCCCTGAGCCTCCTGAAGGAGCTCTCTGCGCAGGCGACCTCCCGGGGTCAGAGGCTGTTGGCGGTGTCATTAGACATCGCCAACGCCTTCAACAGCCTGCCGCACGGAGTAATACGGGAGGCGCTCCGATTTTTCGGAGTGCCCCCGTACTTGCGGCGGCTGTTGGAGGCGTACCTCGAGGGTAGGGAGGTCGTCAACGCAGACAGCAGAGGGCGGACGGTTCGACGTGGGACTCCCTGTGGAGTCCCACAAGGCTCGGTCCTGGGGCCCTTATTGTGGAACCTGGGTTACGACTGGGTGCTCCGCGGCGCGCTCCCTTCAGGAGCGCGTCTAATATGCTACGCGGACGACACCCTAGTCGTAGCCCGGGGAAAAGAATGGACGGAGCTGGTGCGCCTGACCACGCTGGCTACGACCATCGTGGTCGGGCGCATCCGCCGACTGGGCCTCAGAGTGGCCCTTGAAAAAACCGAGGCCCTGCTGTTCCACGGGCCTCGGCAGGGGCCACCTTCTGGGGCCCATATAACGGTGGGAGGAGTACGCATCAGGGTGGGGTCCACGATGAAATATCTGGGCCTCACCCTGGACGGGCGTTGGCGGTTCGAGCCCCACTTCAAGGGGCTCGGACCGCGTATAGTAGGAGCGGCGGCGGCGCTCGGCCGCCTTCTCCCGAACGTGGGAGGGCCGGGCGCTGCCTGCCGCCGTCTTTATAGTGGGGTGGTGAGGGCCATGGCCGCCTACGGGGCGCCGGTGTGGGCGGACTCCCTCAGTGCCACGAACGTTCGCGTCCTGCGCAAAGCGCAGCGCACAGTGGCGTTGAGGGAGATCCGCGGATATCGCACGGTATCCTCGGCGGCGGCCATGGTGCTCGCGGGCTCTCTACCCTGGGAGCTGGAGGCGGAAACTCTTGCCGCCGTGTATAATTATGCGGCGGTAGGAAAATCCCGAGGTAGGCCTCCGGCGCCCAGGGAGATCGCTGCGCTGCGGGCAATAGCCCGCAGCCAGCAAATAGAGAGGTGGGGCCAACACCTGGCGGACGAGCGTTACGGAAGATTTACCATAGACGCCGTCCGCCCGGTCCTATCGGCCTGGGTGAATAGGGGCTGGGGCTCCCTGACGTACCGTCTGGTGCAGGTGCTGACCGGGCACGGATGCTTCGGTTGGTACTTGCACCGGATAGCGCGCAGGGAGCCCACCGCCGCATGCCACGAGTGCGGCGCTGAGACGGACACTGCGCAGCACACTCTCTCGGAGTGCGCCGCGTGGGGCGATCAGCGCCGCGCCCTGGTTGCGGCGGTGGGAGACGATCTCTCGCTGCCGGGCGTGGTTTCGGCCATGCTCGGCAGCGAGGACGTCTGGGCTGCTGTAGCCTCCTTCTGCGAGACCGTCATCTCACAGAGGGAGGCGGCGGAGAGGGCCCGGGAGGTCGATCCCAGAAGTGGTCGTCTCCGCCAAAGAAGGGCAGCGGGAGGGGCGAGGCGTAATGCCCGACCCTCCCAAAACCGTCGCCAAACCTGAGGGGATGGGGCGGGGGCCCCCATCTCCTCGTTGCACTGGTGAGGCTGACGAGGGGAGGCTGCTGGTCGTGTACCCAGTAGCCTCTCTATAGTAGGGCGACGCCTGGCGTTCATTTGCCAGGCTGCCGCAGGGGCAGTTTTCAGGTCAGTGAGCATGCTCGATCCCTGGCTGCCCCTACCATGCGGCGGACGGTACACCGTGGGGTTTTAGTCCGTGCGAATCGGACATCACCTACCCTCTCCCCCGGGAGGGTAGCGTATCCGTTAGGGATTTCCCCACGTTAATAAAAAAAAAAAAGGCTAGCTAAGATAGGTCGTGATTTTGCATGCAACAGGCAACAGCCAAGCGGAGGTATGCCGTGCACCCTTGAGCTGGTTTCCATAATAAAATCGGCTGAGTGCCTTAAGCACTCGCCTTAGTAGTCCGGTAAAGCTGTTAAGACCTTGATGGGTCAATAGCGTAGTCATTTCGAGAAAAAAGAAACATATCGAGTTGTGAAATACAAAATAGTGAAACCATTAATTTTTAAGACCAAGCAAACCTCATAGACAATATATACAAATACAGACATTCTATTTTGCCCATAGTAAAAAAAGTCCGGTATTAATGCAAGATATAATTATTTGAAATCCTAAAAGAATGCCTATTATTGAAAACCATTGGCAACAGTGTGCCTAGTTAATATAAAACAGAGCCGTGACGCTATGACCATCCATCGGCAATAAACATAAAGCATCACCAAAACAAAGGACAATTACTTTTTCCTACATTTACATTTCAATTGCCAGGGTACACAACAAAAATTACCATAGATACGGGTTTTACTTACAAATAATAAACGAATGTTTTATTTATACGTCTATAATTCCTTCACGGGTAGATTTACTATAGACTATTTCTCATCACCAACTTTAATCGTGATGCTAAAACTAAATATATATAACACTTTGCAATCTTAGCTATTTTATAAATAGAATGTAGTTAAAAGTTGCGTACAACATTTTTTTTTTTTTTAATGTCTACGTTATTGACCCAGCAAGGTCTTAACAGCTTCACCGGACTACTAAGGCGAGTGCTTAAGGCACTCAGCCGATTTTATTTTGGCAACCAGCTCAAGGGTGCACGACACACCTCGGCTTGGCTGTTGCCTGTTGCATGCAAAATCGCGACCTATCTTAGCTAACCTAGCTAACTATTCATATGTGTATGAGTTGTTGAAACGTATATGTGTACCAAGCATACACGCCTCAACAACTCCTCCATATATTTATTATCGGAAAATTGAGATTTTTTCAGTTCGAAAAGGGGAAAAAAGTAAACCCTTCCATTTTCATGTGTAAGCGTGTAGGCGTGCACGTGTGTGGGGGTGATCGTGTAGTGTTGTAGCAGTGATGTATATTTGTGTGTCACCGTATCGCGCAAGCAACGCACTCAAGGGCTCGAGGGATCGAGGGATCGAACCTAGGCTTGAGCCGCTGCCGTGGGAGGCCTAATCGGGTGTGCGGGAGCGAAATTAACCCACAGACTACGGCGGCATGATCTGTGGTTCGCGGGCGTGGGCGTGAGCACGCTCTGTTTCGAGGGACAGGCTGGTACTGATCCTTCGCTGACGTGATTAAATCAGGAGGGTCGGTAAAAATGCATCGCGGACGTCTTTTGTAACGCGCAGCGTTAGGTACGGGTTCATGGTTTGCGGCGGATACCACTAACGGATTATGATGATTCGCGGCTTTTTCAAAATAACTAATCATAAGTGATTTTACGTACGCCCAGATAGAAGGGATCTCTAGGTCTCTATGGAGACCGACTCTCCGAATGTACCACGGAGCACCAGTCACTTTACGTAAAACACGATTTTGGAGAACCTGCAGCTTATGAAAGTTATCTTTGGACATATGCGCAAAAACGGGGCAGCTATATGTTATCATGGGACGGATACACGTCTTATACAAAGTGAGCTTGTGTCTGAGGGACATTTTACTCTTATGACAAAGCAACGGATGAAGGCGACCCAAAACCATAGCGGCTTTGTTTCGCACTCTGTCTATATATGAACTGAACTTTAAATGTTTATCTAATGTAACACCGAGATATTTGACCTCTTCGACCCAAGGGATATCGATTCCGTATAGCCTGATGGGCTCAATTTTATTAGTGCATTTCGTGGGATCGAAGAGTATTGCGGCACTCTTATCGAGATTAACTTCTATGCGCCATCGACGAAACCATTCACCGATAGTATGAACGGCTTTTTCGATGCGTTTCCTAAGAAAGTCCGACCGCCAGCCGGAAGTATAAATAACGGTATCGTCAGCGTAACAACCTACTTCGACCCCCCGAGACCGAGGTAGGTCACTGATGAACAGATTGAAGAGCGTGGGCGCGAGTATGGAGCTCTGTGGCACACCTGAGCATATCGGGTGAGGCAGCGATAGTTCACCATCCACTCTGAAGCGGAATGTCCTATCAGTGAGATAATCGCGGATAATATGAATTAACCTATCGGGTACGCGAAATTCACATAATTTATGGATGAGCCCTCCGTGCCAAACCTTATCGAAGGCCTGGGCGATATCGAAGAAGACTGCATTTGTGCGTTTTGGTTCACGTTTCGGATCGGCGCTAAATTTAGAGAAAATGTACTCCGTGTGGCGGTGTACTTGATTCGTGCAAGAGTGTTCGGTGCGAAATCCGAACTGCTCAGGTGGTATTAATTTGAAACCTGTAATCGAGAACTGGAGACGGTTCAGAAGGAGCCGCTCGTAAAGTTTTCCTAAGGTATCTAACAGACTAATGGGGCGATAGCTAACGGGAAGCGTAGCTTTCTTACCGGGCTTGTGAATACTTATCACTACGGCCTTTTTCCAGACGGCTGGAAAGTGACCCTGGGACATGGCCGCATTGAAGACGCAGACCAATAGAGCTATGATGCGATCAGGAAGGAGTTTCAGAACCTCGTTCTTGATCTCATCGGGACCTGGGGACTTCCTAGGCTTGAGACGCTTGATTGCGCCTGCAACTTCATCGAAAGTGATCGCGGTTAGGGTATCCGCCGGAGGAGACGCGAGTACATGCTTCGCAGCTGATTCGATTAATCCGTTATGGAAAGGGTCAGTGTTATCAGTGTTTGGCGAACACTGTTTCTCTAAGCTTGCGGCAAGGCATTCCGCTTTATCTATGCTATCGAACGTGGGAGGCAACCCGGGGCCTCTGTCGACAGGAGGCATTGGAGTGACCATATCTGATTTGAGAGTTCGCGCTAGAGTCCAGTACGACAGGTGAGACGGCTGGAGACCCTCCAGGAGTCTGTCCCACCTGTCGCCCCGGATCTCAGAAATACGAGACTTGACTGCTTTTTGTAACAAACGTAAACGATCGCGATTCTCTACAGACGGGTAAGCGTCGTAAGCTCGAGTCGCGGCGTTCTTTTCCGTGATCAATGCTCTCACGTCGTCAGGGAGTATAAAACGGCGATCGTTCGCCGCTTGTACCTCTTTCGAGGTCACCCTGACGGCGGTCTGGAGATAATCAACCAGAGAATCGATGGCCGAATCCGCGTCGGCTTTAGACACCAACACGTCCGGAATCCTGTCTAAACTACTAGACGACGGATTTTCTTTAAAATATTGAACGAGTTTCGCGTAATCAGCTATCCTAACCGACGGCGGGGTGAAGTCTGAATTGTGACCTAACTGTAAAACAACCGGGCGATGATCTGAATCAAGTTCGTGAACGACTTGTATGAGTCGTACAGGAAGCGTGATATTTTTTAAGAGAGCTATATCTAATACTGTGGGTCGGCAATGATCTTGATAGTGCGTGGGTTCCAGAGGGGCTATGACGTCAAAAGCGAGAACCCTACCTAGTTCGTCGAGTATTCTCCCGTTACGAGAGGTACACGGACTATTCCAGATAACGTTCCCGCTATTGAGGTCCCCGCTATAATAACTGAATCTTCTAAATTAAGTAGCGCCTGCAAATCGGATCTTAGCAATTCTTTATTAGGTGACAAATACGCGGAAACTAAAATAATATTCGCGTGACCGGTCATACCTATTTTACACACTGACACTTCCATATTGGATAGCGCGGGCGGATCTAACGGCATGCAATACAACGAACGCCTAAAATAGATTAAGGTGCCGCACCCGCGGTGGGAACAGTCGTTTCTTACTATGCAATAATTCGCGATTCTAGGATTACGCATTTTCGGTTTTAAAAGCGTTTCCTGTACGAGGAGAACGTCTATCTATCTATCGCGTAAAAAGTCAGCTACTAGATCGCGCTGTGTCCTGAGGTTTCTAGCTTTAAAAAACGAAAGAGATAGAACGCGTGGTTTAACCCTATTCATTGCCGCGAACATTGTTAAACCAATTTGTTATAGTGAGCACGGGCGAGCTCGTTCATTGTCCTAGCAAGAGCCGGGAAACGCGCAAACGCTCTGAGCGTATCCTGACTTCTCTTCGTCACGAAAAGCTCTGCAAAAGGTAAGACGTCTACTACATCGTGCATGACCATTAACTGGCTAATCCAGTCAACGTCGTCGAAAGAAAAGGTGCTGAGGCGGTCGTATTGAATAGGCTTCCCCTGCGGAGGCTGAGCCCGAGGTTTTGGAGTCTGGGGCTGAGGTTTGGGAGCCCAGGGGGCTAGAGAAGCCCGCACGGGTTGCGGCGCGCGCGGCACAGAGGTTGGCGCGTGCCGGGTGGGCGCGGGTGCTGCCGAGGTGCGGGAGGCACCCGGCAGGCCGGGGAACGCCTCCACGGACATGAGTGGCGGAGGCGGAGGGCGGGCGGCGGTCAAAGGCGCCCTAGGCGCCTGTTTCGCCTGTCGGGGACGTTGTGTGCGTGGCGCGCGGGGACAGCCGCGATAGTGCGCGGGGTTACCCGCGTTATCGCACAGCACGCAACTGGGAGGTTCGGGAGTGCCAGGAGTGCGTGTGCACTCCTTCGTGGGGTGGTCATCCAGGCACTTGACGCACCTGGGGCGGAGGTGACAATTCCTCGCCGAGTGACCATAACACTGACAGTTATGGCACTGCGACGGGGTATGAGTCTTACGTGGGGGCTCGACGGTGATACCGTTAAGATCACATACAGAGGTGAGGTTAAAAATGGCCTTGCCCTCTTGAGTGCGGTCAAGGAGGACTAAGACGATGTTGTATGGGGCGTGGGTGCATGGGTGGTACATACAATGTATCTCACGCACGGGGAAGTTCTTCTCCTTAAGGGAGAGGGTGACGTCATCAACCGAGATTTCGGCCGGGACGCGACGAAGTACTACACGGAGGAGGCGTTCCTCCTCGAGTGCGAATGTGAAATAAGCTAATTTCGATTCCCTTAAGAATTTTGTTAGCGCACGATAATCGGTAGAGGTGGGGCATTTTACTTGGATGCCCGTCGGAGTGTTAAGGGTGGACGTGTAATTGATTTTAAGGGATTTCAATCTATTTGAGATCGAAGTCCACTGGGACTTGTTTTGGATAGTGACTGGCGGGGGGGGCGCGGTTTCCTGACTGCGGAACCCGTAGATTGGGATGCAGCGACAGAGACGGAGCTAAGTCCGCCTACGCGTGGTTTCGAGACTGCTGGTATGGCTGGCGCTGGCACCCGGGTGCCATCTATGTTGACTAGCTTTTCGGGGCGTGCGGAACCCGAGTCAGAGTCCGACGAACGCGAATTGCGGCGTTTAATATACGTGACGGTTTTAAAACCGTCACTATCTGTGTTTTGCGCTGAAGGCAAGGGAATCGTGGACATGTCTACGGTCGCGGGCAGCTCGGCCGATGCCGCCACATCAAGCTGCATCTCGGAGACGGTCTCCGAGCTGGAGCTAGGAATCGGGGCCTCTAGTAGGCTTTTGTTGCGCGCGTCTAGAGGAGACTGCGACGATAACGTCGCGAAGGAGTTCGCGGTCGGTAAGTTCGTTATGAATTGAGTACCCTCGGCGGGTCGCGAAGTACTCACGATAGCGGAATCAAGAGCCTTCTCATTTATACCGTTCGCGATGAGAATTTGACGGAGCATACTAATATCAACAATAGGAGAATCCATCGCGGAGGACTGAGAGGGAGGGGCCGCGAAACAACCTCCCTGCCTTAAGGACAAGGGGGCACGCCGAACGGGTTAATTACGGGTCTATCCCGGGTGCAGATCAAGAGAGCTGTTTAAAATGAACAAGAAGAAGAAAGCAATACAGGAAATACGTTAGCGAGACAGGCAAGGTAAATAATTTGCATAGATATAGAACAAATAAATAAATGGATAACTAAACAAATAAATAATTAAAATAAATAAAGTTATAAAGATATGACGACTAAAAGGATAAAGGACTACGTAAATAAATAGATAAACTAATGAGTAAACAAATAAATGTACCAATATAATATAATAAACAAAGCAATAAATAAATACAAAGGAAGGATCTCATTCAGTTTCAGGAAAAAGAACGCAGGTGTTACGCAGCTGCGGTGCACGTGTGCGCCTCGTCAGACGGATCGGCACTTCAAGGTGAAAGCCGAACATTTCACTCTGTATACACTGTATCACAATAATCACGAAATATCGCCCCGAGCGCGGACACAACCATTGCCGGCCGCGTCAGAATCGGAGCTATTTGCGTGCAACATGTAAACGTTATATAAGAGAGATTATAACGCATTGATGCCCGGTTTCTGAGATAGTTAAACTATTAACAGTTATTGACTCAACAAAGTTATCCATAAGATAAACTGTCAAATGGCCCGTTGAGTTTTACTGACATTTATCGTATGATTGTGTATTCAGAAATGCAATTTGACAAGTTATCGAACCAATAACGCGAACAGATAAACTACGATTAAAGTACCTCAAAAACCGGGCATAAGCCTAGTAATAAAATTGACTCCCATATAAAACTCCTTGAACATATCGGAACTTTACAGCACTACCGCTATGCTAAAGTTTTATAATCCAGCAAATGTTACACTTGTCATTCAGATTAATGAAATACAAACAGATATGAACGCATAAAGGTCGACAAGACTTCCAAGTACGTAGTCATTAAATATATAGTAGTACAATTTGTTTGTAGTCCTACTGGTTATCAGTTATATAAGACTTTGTTCGAAATGCGCTTAATTTTGGTATTGATATATTCCGTGGTATTTTAGTGTTCTTAATTCAAGTCGTCGTAATAGCAAAGCTCATAAATAACAAATTATAAAGCATGGATCAATTATAATGTAGATTAAAAAATGTGCATTTTTTCCATAAATTTGCTTGTAGGATGATTCTGCGACTAACCTATGGCACCAGCACCACTATGGTTCCTCTACAAAGTCTTAGTAACTGATAACTGGTAACTGGTACATATTCTAAATTTGATACTTTCTAAGCTAATATTTAACCATTTATATTCTAACCTTACTCTAAAAGTACGCAATTAGGAGATGGAACTTAATCCATGAAATGATAAAATATCCATTTCATATTTTAACTTAGATAACTATCGAGGCGAGAGTTTTTAGGCAGGATTTTAGTCTGTCATGTAGTGGATTTTATATTTTATACATAATCTTGTGTTATTTAACTCTATATTTTGTAAATTTGGTGGTGTTTTAGGTAATATAGTTAGTTTATTGTGCATAAATGAAGTGAATGGAAAATAATACCACGGAGTATGAAATTCTGAGATGCCACAAAAACTCCCTGGAAGGTTCTTCTAACAAGGGAGCCACCATCTTGTTGGAACATTGAAATAATCACACGACGCTTGTAATAAACTACACGACAATGGCAGTAATAATCTGAAAGATTGGATGCCAATAATAAAGTTAAATAAAAAAAAAAACTATCGAGACTTCGTACAGAATAATTTCAAAATACAATTCTCTAGCGAGTTTTATTATTTTACTAAAAGATAAGTACCTAATATTGGAATGTTTTAATCAAGGTGGATTTTATTATTCATGCATAATGTCCTTAGAAATTTTCGTACTAGTTTTTGCGTTAACATAAATCTTTAGTTATGGAATGGGGAGTAGGCGTACCGGATATATGTGGCAGAAGGACCTCGTATGTTGTGATTTATACATACGCTCTGTATTCGTGCTCGATTGATTAACGGTAGAAATTATATTCAAATTGAGTTACCATATTGTTATTTCGAAATGAATCACCTAAATGTTTAAAATATCTAATCACGACTATTAATTGCATTACTTAATTTTTAATTTTATAAGTAACCAGTATATTTTTTCCATTTCTATACTTACACAGAATTTTATCCTTATACTCGTATAATGTCCCACTGAAAACATAGTTTAATGTTAACGAAAACTATTATATGCGCTATGGAAGTTGGCTAGCGTCATTTTTAATCATTTAGGCGTAAAAAATTAGGTATAATTTAAATAACCTTTAATGATTTTACAATGAATATATAGTTGCTTTGAGCCCCATCACGTCAAAACTTCTAAACTGATTGGCATAGAACTGTTGCCATGTATGACATAGAATATTTGATTCGAAATTTTTCATAGATGGTTTTAGAACCAATATCATTTTTTTTTTTAATCAACTAACGAAGTGTGGGGTAATGTAGTAGTGTAAAATATAGTGATGTTAGTATAACATTAAAACACAAAATTATCCATCTAAATTAAAATTTTAACAAAACTAAAGTTGTAAGAATAAATACATTTACATATGCAAATAAAAAAGAAAAGCAAACATAACTGTTTTAATAAAAATAAAGGCATAAATTAACCGACCCGTCTGTGTTATTTCCGTCTAAAATAAAGTAATAATTTTTTATACCGGTTTTATGAAAGTAAGGGAAAGAGCGTCCCTCGAGGTTCAAGTCACAGGGCACAGAGTATATATCACTCGAGGGACAACACATCTCATGGTTCTCCGCGATAAGTAGCTCATACTGATATACTGATTTATATAGACCCAAATATTATTGTTGTCATGAAAATCAGCAGTTGCAATATATGTAACAACGTATTATTCGATCGAAAAAATGTTTTATTGTGTGAATTCTGAAACAAAACACTTTTTCGAATGAAATTTAGCTACAATAAAAAATTGTTGTCAATTTTCTTGATTAGAATAACTTATAGTATCCAACATTTGATTTGAGTTCGTCGTCGCGCCGGGGATAATCGTAAGATAGTCGGGTAAATTCGGTTTCGTATTGCATTAGTCATTGCGCTGAACGATACTCTTCTCTTCGCTATATAGTCGCATCACTCGTTGGCCATCCGTCGCTATAAAGTCACAGCACTCGTCGGCAACATATCGCTATACAGTCACACCACTCATCGGTCACCCGTCGCTATACAGTCGCACCAATCGTCGGCCACTTATCGCTATACAGTCGCGCCACTCATCGGCCATCCGTCGTTATACAGTCGCACCACTCGTCGGCCACATATCGCTATACAGTCGCACCACTCGTCGGTCATTCGTCGTTATACAGTCGCACCAATCGTCGGTCACCCATCGCTATAGAGTCGCAACACTTTACAAAATCGAAGCAGGACTTATCACTGACGTAATAGACCAAATGATATTTTAAGTTTTCCGGTTATATGCATTGTTATACACACTATCTTTTTAAAGAATATAATTTTTAGTTTGTTCTTGAGAAGCAAGCTAAGTTATAAATCTTACACTAGAGAATTTTATAGATACGATTCTTTTGTCAATAATATCCTATCGGCTTGACTGAAAAAATATTTTAAGAAAGTGTACACTCAATTACACAATATGATGGAATACAAAACGACAATCCACAGTATGATTATATTACAGCATTCGCTTTGAGCTTTTCTTTTCTATATATGTTATATTATCTTATTTCTGTTTATATTTCTTTAACATATTTTATGAAGGCCATGTACATGTTGCTTACCTACTTGATTTGATAACCCGAATTCGTTTGATGATGTTTATATGATTTAAAAAAACAAACTCACAACCAGTTTTTACAATCTCCAACACTTTATAAACAAATTTACCTTGATTATAATTATCTGTGTATAAAGTATTGTCATAACTTTCACATTGTTTAAAGGTTAAAATATATAATGTTGCTGTGAGGAACGCCAAAGATCATATTGATAACTTGGTGCACGTAAAGATAAAGTTTATCACGATATATCTAGAACAATAAAAAATATGTTGTTTATTAATTCGGATTTAATTATATGTTACCTTAGCGACGTTTTCTAGTAAAAAAGGGGTCTAACAATATATTCTATATACATCGAAAAAAAAAAACAAGAAAAGCATAAGCGGTATAAAGCAATTTCTGTCTAAACAATGTTAAACGTTTACTTCCCCTCTCTTATGATTACGCGACATACTGTTTGTCCCACTTCTCCACGGCAAGAAAGCCCATATAGCTGAACACATAGTTCTCATCAAAATCGCACATTCTTAAATGATATTATTTTTATAGGTAAGGACCAAGTCATAAGAAGTATTATTGAAAAACTTGATCAAAATCTCTCGAATATTTTGTATAAGCTATCTAAGATAAGATGAAAAAATATGTGTCAAGGTCGTTGAACAAACATAGTAATCTTTCTAAGGTCTTATGTAATATATTATTAGTTCCCCTAACACCAGCTACTCGTTTAATCACTGTAACAGCGGCTAATGTGGAACATTAGTTAGGACAAGGAAACGCCAAATACGGCTCGGATGTGCTGTTATAGAAAATATATCACTATTACTTTTCTTATGAAGTCAGATAAACACGTGACACACTGTTTTCTATTTACCGCGGATTCTTTATATCTAATCTATTTAATACCTTTAAACGAGCAATTCTTGTATATATTCAGGATCTCGGAAACGGCGTCATCTATTTCCGTGAAACTTAGTGTATTGGTAGTTTTGGGGACGATAAATCAATCTAACTAGATTTTATTCATAGAAAACTTTTTTAACGGAGTTTTCAGACAATGAAAAAATATAGCTAAAATATAAAGGGGGGTGTAAGGGGTGTCGAATAACATCTTAAGATTAGAGACACCCAAGCCAACCTCACCTGCACGTGGTGCACCCTGCTGATCAACGAACGAGGCAATGGCGAGAGCGGGGTGGTAGGGTTTTACAGCCCGACTGGGTCGCAACCACCACGCATATGGCGAAAAAGCCCGTCATAGTGACTCGCTTCTGCGGGTCGCGTTTCGGGATCAGCCTGTGCATATCCAGTACCGGGCGTCTTTCGTCATTATGGCCGGCATGACAGCGGCGACTGGCGATGGATAATCTGTCTCTCGGTGGTTGCCGATGTTTTTGGATTGTACTATGTTTAACATCAGGCTTAGTGCAGTCACTTTGTCGTGCTTCTATAAAAAAAAAAAAAAAAAAAAAAAAAAAAATTTTTTTTAATTTTATAACGCAAACCAACAGTTTATTTTAATTTGAAACTGTTTTTAAGAACCGAGGTAGGCTAGGTCGCCCAGGTACTAAATCATTGAATCAATGATTTCTTAGGAGTGTTTGACCACAATTCTTACCTAATGTAAATGACGATGCATACCAAGATTGTTAATATGTCAAACCTAAAGGGAATGATTATTAAGTGTAGGTACTAAAATAGATCAACAGCTATACATACAACAAATAGCTATACATTTTCAACATTTTTTTTATATCATAGGAGGCAAACGAATATGTGAGTCACCTGATGTTAAGTGATCACCACCATCCATAGACACCAGCAACACCAGAGGAGTCACAAGTGCGTTGCCAGTTTTTGGTGGGGAAGGAGGGGGAAGGAAGAGAAAGGAGGGAGGCGGGTCTCCAGCGCTCTCACTGACAAAACGAAACGCAACAATGCAAGCACTGTTACTTCACGTCGGTGTTTCTGTGGGTCGGGTGGTACTATCCCGAGCGAGCCGACCTATTCATGCTGAAACTATTTACAGCTACAGTATGGTTCTACTAACTACATGAAGCTGCAAGCTGGTAAGGCGAGATTAGAAAGAATCCTACCAGATAGTGGTATCGTCAAGATGTTTCCTTCTTTCAAAGTTCCGATTCATTTGAAAGGATTGGAACCTACATTGGGCGACGCGGTGTCCGAATACGCTAACGTTTGAGCCATAATTTCTTCGAAACACATAAGGAGAACTTGCATTTTTTTTTCGAAATCATACGTATAAGAATATTAGTAACTAAATCGTGTAACTATGTATACATAAAGGTATTACATAAACAAGCCCTTAAAGGACTTCGAACATCTTAAGACTCATTTCTATAAAAACGAGCAACCCGAGACGTACCTAAAACTATCCGGTGATCCGATTACGCTTTTAACTGCGATGGTTTGTTGTCGACTACGTATTAACCTTTCATTGAGAAACGACTAAGGGCCTTTGCTATCATAATCTCGTCAGACATTAAATATTCTCGTGAAGAAAGATTGCTTTGAAACATGAAAAGTAAAGAGACAAATTAAATGAGATTCTTAATTAATTCGTAATTTCCTTTTCATTCGCTTGTAATACTGTCGTAAATTGATAAATTATTTCGGTCAAAGTTGGATGACTTGAAAGATAATGATTTTGGCAGTGTAGGAACCCCAAGAAAAACTAAGGATTATATTAAACAAGCTAAATTTACAAAATATTACGAAGATGCCTGAATATTATCAGTACTTTCCTTCACAGTTGAATAAATTAGTATTGATCTTTTGTAGAGGTTCTTTGTACTCTGTAGGCTTAAGTGTTAGAACACAAACACTCTTTTAGGTGTTTAGTAATATATTTTCAACTTGAAAGTAGAAACTTAACAAAAGAACTTAAAAAAATGAGCCGTCATTGGACGCCTGGTAAATGTGAAACATCAAAATCGTTCGAATCGAATGAATCTCAAATTCTCCAGTTCTCAAATTACACTATAGGTATGCGAGCTCAGTGCGACAAGAGAGATTTCACACAGTCGATTGCGCATGGCATAGCGTCACCACATCTCACATACTCACCACGCCAACAATTAGGCTTACTCGAGTCTACAGATGTCCACATCAATACCATCCCACCATGCTACGGTTTCATCAAAGTCTTCCTACACGGAAAGCACCAGCTCATTGCGGTGATACATCGACAGTAACTTATTCAGTTCACAGTATGCATACTTACACATCACACCGCTTGCGATATGTCCACAACAAGAAAACACACATCGTTCAACGCATAGTTCTTAAAACTCTAATAACCCTTTAGTGCCTAAGAAACAAAACTAAAAAAAGTTATGGCAATTTACACAGTAATTTTTCTGTTATGTACGTACAATGGCAGATCTGAATTATTTTATTTACACAGATAGATGAGAGATATAGAGATCAGCTCAGTGAAGTTTTAATACAAATCTCACACGCGTTGTTCGACTGAACATTAATTACGTCGCACGGTACCGTTTCGTGAAATATGAACCTGCAGCGATATCACGTCATTGCATTGTGACGCTTTTGAATAATTTACGAGAGCAAACTGTAAACATATACCAGGCTGATTAAGGCGCATGGTATCGCTGTTTTGGTTAAAAAATTGTTGTTTACTTCGAAAAGCCGGGCGCTGTGACATTTATTGGAATTTATAAGGCGTTACGGGAGTTTTTGCTCGTTGTACAAGGGTTTGTGTGACGAAATTTGCTGTCAGTATTATAACTCTGTCGTTTGTGCGCGAGTAAAAAATATTACATGCAATCTCGGCGTAATATATTGTGTAAGGTGTAAAAGTGATCATAAGAAAATTATAAATTGCACAAAATAATGTAAGGATAAGATATTTCAAACAATATTTTAGGTTTATTGATATATTTGTATATTGAAGACTAATTTCTGCTTGGAATAGTTTTTTTTTTATATCATAGGAGGCAAACGAACACGTGGGTCACCTGATGTTAAGTAATCACCACCGTCCATAGACACCAGTAACACCAGAGGAGTTGCAAGTGCGTTGCCAGCCTATGTTGGTGGGGAAGGGGGGAGGGGAGCGGGAGGCAGGTGGGCCTCCGACGCTCTCACTGAATGAACGAAATGCAATAATGCAAGCACTGTTACTTCACGTCGGTGCTCTGTGAGTGTTCGGTGTTACTTTGGGTTAACAGGCAGCGACAGCTCTCAAAAGAAAAAAAAAACGATTTTGGAACATTCTTTATTGATGCTCCGCTCCTATTGGTTTTAACGTGATGGTATATAACTTATATATAGCCTTCCTCGATAAATGAGTTATCTAACACTAAAAGAATTTTTTAAATCAGACCAGTAATTGTTGAGATAAGCGCGGTAGACAAAACAAAAAACGGACCCTCCAGCTTTATATAAGTAGTATAGATGCCTAGTATCCCATCCATTTCTAAATATATAGATCACAGTATGTGTTGTACTCGATAGGCTTATTTCTTTTTATTGTTCTTCCAATATTTTTTTTTATTACGCTTTCACACCTTAAATGTATTTTTTTACACATTGTCAGGGATACCGAGAAACTATATAGCAATTCTTATCCTGGAAAAGTATTGTTCCCAAAGGAATCGATTAAATCAACATTAATGCGAAGGAAGCTGCGGGCTAAGGCTAGTACTAAATAAACCTAATTTAAGCTTGACTTTTATTAATACTCAGTTTAGCCTTCTAATTGTTATATTTTGACTAATTCTATTATGACAATAACGTATAATGTTCATATTATGCTTATTTTAATTGCATACTTTAATTTTATTGACTTGTAATGTTAATCAAATATAAAATTTATGTACATAAATTTATTTTAATGATATTGTAAAAGTTATTGAACAATAGAGATCATACACTTTAAATATAGGAAGGATTATTTCCATAGATGATATTTAATTTAATGAGAAGAGAGATCAGTTTCTAACATGAGAACACTCTCAGTTAATCCTCTCCAACAGTGTAGGTACTGGTAAACTACGCTCGAGAATAAACTTAGATACTCGAGGAATGGCAAAGCCGATACTAGCGCGGGAACACTAATCCATATTAGAATGTTGATAAGTAAACTATCAAGTTAATTAAGCGACAATAAAAAGTAAGAAATTTAAATTATTTTTATTAGCATACGCTATTAATATATTAGAGCTGCCAAAAGTTTGAAGAAGATTGTAAATTTGATTATAGTATTCAGTAGAAATTGTTATTTGCTCTTTTTTTTATATCATAGCAGGCAAACGAACAAGTGAGTCATCTGATGTTAAGTGATCAGCAAAGTCCATAGATACTTGCAACATCAGGGGAGTCGCAAGTGCGTTGCCAGTCTATGTTTAGGTGAGGGGGGAGTAAAGCAGGGGAGAGGGAGGGGGGAGCGGAGGTGGTCATTCGGCGCTCTCACTGATAGAAGGATACGCAAGAATGCAAGCAGTGTGACTTCACGTAGGTGTTTCTGTGGGTCGGAAGGTACTACCCCGAACGAGCCGACCTATTCATGATGAAACCAATAATAGCTTCAGCGTGGCTCTACCACCTATAAAATTCGAATTGGTGTCTATAACAATAGTATGTTACTTTTATATTTACAATTATTTATCTTTGATTTTTAACTGATTTTTTTTAATAATTAATTTTTTTTTTAATTATTAAAAAAATTAAAATTAATTTTTATTAAATTTTTTTATTTTTTTTTAATTTTCTCATACATGACAAAGTAAATGTTTTCGCCTAAATGTTTGTACTCGTATATTATATGAGGCTTCATGTGTTCTCACATTATATCTTTTACTTTTGTTTAAATTACTGCTCAACTATCAACTGTAGCCCCACCTACGTGGTCCAATTGTTAATCTAAACCATTCTTGAATCCACCTGAACACACACAAAAATCCATCAAAACCTGTTCCGCTATTTAGGAAGAGTGCAGTCACATACGAGTAACACGGACAGAAGAGAGATTTATAACAATGGAAAAAAGCTTAGCTGAAGTCGTTAAAGTATGTATAGAAGATTTAATGTTTCAGCAAAAATTAGATTTCAGTTCCGTTACCTGGTCCTCGTTACCGATGTTAGAACTTGATAGACTTAGAGGATGACGAATTACTCCAGCTACAAATATTAAGTGAATTTGCGAACATTTTCATAACATATTTCCTTAGTTCAATTTTGGGCCTTTGAGCGGTGCATAGTATAAGTACTTCTTAATTGAAATGAGAATTACCAAAACAAAAAATATTGAATAATCGTTGACATTATTATTATGTTATTAACATTATATATGTTTGTATTACACGGGTAGTACAAAGGACAGCCTTATTGTTAATAGCAATCTCTTTCAGCTAACTTTTGGATGGTTATGTTCCATGGAGTAGAATCGGGGGTATTTACAGTGTACTATAAAAATAAAACTGGTTAGTACCTTAGTATATACCTTACTGGTAAGCTTTACTGTCTACGAGCTGCTAATTTATGTATTTCCAAGGTATATGCTAAGATACTTACTAGTATTGTTTAACTAATGCACCCTAAATACCCCTGATTATACTCTTTGGAATATAGACATTCAAAAGTTGCCTGGAAAATATTGTTACTGGTATAGCAATAAAAACGCCTTTGTACTAATGACATTTTTTTTTTCGAAATGACATCGCTATTGACCTGGAAAGTTCTCTACAGCTTCTCCGAACTATTGAGGCGAGCGCTGAAGGTACTCAGCCGATTTGCGATGTTTGGGCGACTAACTCAAGGGTGCACGCCTCACCTCGGCTTGGGCTGTCGCCTGTTTTGTGCAAAAATCGCGACCTATCTGAGCTAACCTAAGCTAATCTATCTAGATATACGTATATAAGTTATTGAAACATGCATGTGTACCGGGCATGTGTGCCTCAACAACTCCTGTATGTATTTTGTGTCGGAAAAAATCCTCTAAACTATATAGGATAGGATAGGATAGGGAAAAATAAGGGTAGAACTCTTGGTCGTTTATTTCTCTGAAAAAAAAAAAACAGCGTGTAAGCGTGTTGGCATGCACTTGTGTATAGGTGACGTGTGTGATGTTGTAGCAGTGGTGTAAGGTTTTGTGTCACTGTATCGCGTGAGCAGCGAACTCATGGGCTCTACGCCGTGGGAACGAATCTAGGCTTGAGCCGCTGCCGAGGGGGGCCTAATCTGGTGTTCAACTAGTCACATAATCTGAAATGTGATATAGTATATATTTATACTGATGTACAAAAAAGATTAAATAAATAAGTGAAATTGTTTTTTTTTTTTTCAAAAATGTTCAACATGTGCCTAATTAACAAATTCTAACTAATGTTGTAAATCTGAATTTGACTTTGTAATGCTTTCAGTTTTTACTGTTCAGGTTGTGAGCAATATATTGCTTACACACAATGCTATTTTGTTTACATTGGGATCAACTAGCTTGTTGATGACGATGCATGCTAGAAGACGATGCAATCTAAGATGGTAAACAAGCTAAGCCTAGAGGGTACTGGCTCTCGAGTGCAGCTTCTAGAATACACTAGCAGATACTTGGCGACAGACTTTCAACTTGAGGGTGGTAGCTAGTCAAGCGGACTTAGGAAAAACCCTACCACCCTATTCGGTAGGTGGTAGAGCCACGCCGAAGCTATTCCTGGTTGCAGTATGAATGGGTCGTCTCGCCCGGCGTAGTACCGTCCTCTCCCAGGAAACCGACGTGGAGTAATAGTCCGTTGTTACGTTTTGTTCGGTCAGTGAGAGTGCTGCAGGCACCTTTCTCATTCCGTTTCTTCTTCTCTCCATCTGTCTCCCTTCGCCTCCCTCGCTCCAAACACAGGCTGGCAACGCACTTGCAACTCTCCTGGTATTAGTAATGTCTATAAACGACGGTGATCATTTAACATCAGGTAATCTGCCTGTTCGTTTGCTTCGTATGATATAGATAATTAAAAAAAAAAATCAGGCCATGGTTTCATATTTTCCTCCACCGAAAGTTCCCGTTTCCTAGGATTCGAACCTACGTCAATCAGTCATTTCCTGATAATTTAGAAATTGTGGTTATCAATTAAAAATTAATTAATAATTATATTTAAAGTAATTGATTACTTAGTTATGCATAAAGCAAATCCCTTCTTATGTCTCATTTCATAATTAATATTTCGTATGGATAGTTTTTTACATTATATTACGACAAAGTCCACCTGATGGTTTGTAAACCAATTTTTTTTTACATAAAGTATCATGAATCTGGTGAAAGTAAAAGAAATTTTATGTCACTTCAAATTCCTACTCCTCTGCTCTATTCATAAACAATGTTGTACTCTGAACTTTTTATGATAAAAAGGTTTTTACGTTTCTGAGCTAAAAAGCCTTTATCTGAGGTAAGTCTCACAAAGAACCCCGACATAAGAAGCAGCCATTAGACGTTTCGTCATATTTCTTATTGTGTAAGGAAACAATAAAATATTACTCACCGTATACAATAAGTTAGCGGCATAAAAAGCGTATCGGTGTGTCGCTCTCCGTTAGCTTTGGCGATGAAGTTATAAAACATTCGGCTGTGGTCAAGTGAAACGTCCGCTTACACAAACGATAAATTTTCATTTTCACGAAAGAACAAGTGGAAAGAGAAGATAAATAGACCGTTATTTGCTTTGGGGTAACATAAAGTATACCTCTCACATATCTGCATCAGGAAAACGATATTTATTTGTTATTATTAGTAACTAACTGCCGCTCGCGACTTCATCTGCTTACTTTATTTTATTAACAACTAGCTGTACCCGCAGCTCCGCACGTGTTTTTTAAATTGTATTAATGAATGATTAAATTATGAAACTATGTACAATTATAGAAATGCTCTTTAAAATGTATTGTTAGTACGACACGCACGCTACTGACAGTAACATGTAACGTGTATATCTATACTAATATATAAAGCTGAAGAGTTTGTTTGTTTGTTTGGTTGAATGCGATAATCTCAAGAACTACAAATCTGACTTAAAAGTTCCTTTTAGTGTTCCTCATTTATCGAGGATGGCTATAGGCTACATATCATCACGTTAAAACCAAAAGGAGCTGAGCACTAATGAAGAATGTCTCAAAATCGGGCTATTTTGGAAGCTTCCGCTGCGAGTTAATGTCAGTATTATATGCGTTGCCATGGTATCGCGATAACAATCTATCAAAAATATTTTCATGGTTTATTTTGTATTTCTATGCAAAAAGTTTATTCTACGTTAGTTTTGTTTTCGATTTCTAATTCTACGTGTTACGTTTATATCGCAAACATTTCTAAAAACTTTAGAAATTGTGTTGTTATTCGGAAAGTTTAGTAGTAATAATATTCGTCCAATAAGACAGTCGAAGGAATTAATCCATACTGCCAATTTTGAAGTTGTCAATATAGTTAGTTTTCTTCTATGTCCAAGTTAATGTAAAGGTGTAAGCGCCGAATCCTCTATATAATATAATGTAAATTTTTATATTCTTAATCTTCAAGACCATAGAATCGATGCTCCGTGGTTTTATTTTTCATTCATTACACTTATGCAAAATAAACGAACGATATTATATAAAACGCAACCAATTTCTACACGATATAGAATCATGTAACACAATATTATGAATAAAATATAAAATCCACTACATGACAGACTGAAATCTCGCCAAAAACTCTTTAAAAATTCTATTCTACGTTAGTTTTGTTCCCAATTTTTTATTTGTGATATATTACGTATTATAAAAGTAAAGTGAGTGTAATTTATATTAAAATAAATTATTTTTGGTGAATACAATCTGTGATGCCACAAACATCAACATTTTTTTTAACTCTGTCGATATGTCTGTTTTTTTATTTGTTCCGGGTAATCTCCGAAACGACTTAACCTATTTGAACGTTTTTTTTTTTCTTAGAAATGACTACGCTTAACAGCTTCACCGGACTACAAGTAATATTTGAAAGGGAATTTGACGGGCAAATAAGTAACTAATTAGCTGTTTTATTTTAAGCTAGCGGGTTTAGAAGACGTTCAGTAGTTTTTGATCTTATTGCGAACAGACATATAGACAGACGTGGAATAGGACTTTATTTTACACAATTTAGTGATAAACTTTTGTACGTGCATTCGTCCGTGTGAAATTAATCAAAAATATGTTGTTCACTGTAAACATACACGTGTGACGTGCGCTGTACTGGACTCCAAGAATAAATATAATTGAAAGTCATGTAATTATGTGATTTCAAATATAGCAAGGTATAATAATGACTTGATTATATCGACACTATGGATATTTTATATCTATATAAATTAAAACAATTAACAAATATTGTTAGATAATGTTTAGCTTCATATTTGCATTATTTTCTTATATAGTGTGAGCAATGAGGGTGATATATAGTTTAAAATTCCAGTTATGTGGCTGATGATAATCCCATCCCATTCGATTCACTATTGGTATTCACATATATAATGTACACGTTACCTGTTACAGTAGATGATGTGCGTGTGATACAAATATTTTTGAAATAGTATTATTGTAATTTACACTAGATGTGTGATCACGATTTTAAATTTATTTAATGTATTAAAAAACGCGTGCGAAGCCGCGGGTAACAGCTAGTTAGATATATAAATACTAACCATGTATTATATGAGGATTATTATAACCAACATATTTGGAACATTAACCAACAGTCAGTGCTCTCTTACACTGTACAAAGAACTAATGAAAAAATGAGTAAAAAATTGATAATGATATAATGTGCCAATATTGTCAATAAGTAATACGTTTATGGTCTAATATCTTATTAGAAATACCTCTTCTAACTTCAAAATTACTAATAATAAATATTATATTAAATTGTAAACAATTAATGTGGTGACCTCTTGAATCTTGCATATATATAAATCAAGATATAAAATTTTATATACTAAAGCGCTGTAAATACGCACATGTTTTCAGTGAACAACATATTTTTGCTAAATTTCATACGGACAAAGTCGTGGGTAACAGGTAATCTAAAATAGAATAACCTCAATTACTTTTTATAATTTTCTCTGTCTACCAATGAAAGTACCGCGAACATCTGTCTAACATTTTTGGAGAAACTTTTGGGGGCGAAGACACGGTTAACAGCTATTATAAACAAAAATTATCTAAATTACTTTTATAAAGTCAGCTATCTGCCAATGGAAGTTTCGTGAAGATCAATCTAATCGTTTTGGAGATAAGAATGCGGGCGAGGATACGGTTAAGAGCTAGTACAAATTAAAATTGCTTGAATTATTCTTTATAAGTTCAGCTATCTGCCAATGTAAGTTTAGCGTAGATCGGTCCAACCGTTTCGGAGATAGCACTGTGGGCGAAAACACGGTTAAAAGCTAGTCTAAATTAAAATAGCTTGAATTATTTTTTATAAAATCAGCTATTTGCCAATGGAAGTTTCGTGAAGACCTGTCTAACCGTTTTGAAGATAGTAGTGCGGGCGAAGCCACGATGAAGAGCTAGTCTAAATTAAAATAGCTGGAATTACATTTTATAGGGTCAGCTATCTGCCAAGCAAAGTTTCGTGAAGATCGGTCAAACCGTTTTGGAGAAAGTACTGCAGGCGAAGCCACGGTTAACAGCTAGAGTAAACTAAAATTACTTGAATTACTTTTTATAAAGTCAGCTATCTGCTAATGAAAGTTTCTTGAAGATTAGTTTAACCGTTATAGAGATATTACTGCGAGCAAATCTACGGCTAACAGCTAGTCTAAATTAAAATATATTGAATTACTTGTTATGGTATTCGTTATCTGTTGGTGAGAGTTCTGTGAAAATCGGTTTATCCGTTTTGGAGATAGCTTTGCAGACGAAGCCGCGGTTAACACTTAGTCTAATTTAGAGTAGCCTATGTCATCCGCAGTAATTTCAGCTATTTGTTACTGAAATTCCCGTCAAAATCGGTCCAGCCGTTTCGGATATTACCCGGAACAAACAGACAGACAGACAGACCGACAAAAATTTTAAAAATTGCATTTTTGTTATCAGTAACGTCTATACGTTCATACGTGAAAAAATTTTATTTCGCTGTTACATACAGACACATCATTTTTATTATATGTATAGATATAGATAATATTATTAAAAAAGTGTGTGTGTATTTATGCACACGCGTTAGTAGTTATACTTCTTTGGCTTAACAAGTAAAAAATCTTTCCAACTATATCTTTTACCAATTACATCTTTCGCCATATTCTACGTTTGTAGAAAAAACGACACTAACAATAGAAAAAAGGTATTCAATACATTGAATTTTTAATACAAAGAAATACAAACAACAAATATAAAGAAACCAAATGTTGACTATAGCTAACTTCAGGGTGTAGAATTTTCGTGACGGTGTGCGCGCGTATCGTAATAACTTCAGGGTGTCGGTTTATCGTGACGGTGTGCACGCGCATCTTAATAACTCATCATTTTCCCTAACGCGCCAAAAGAAGTATTACTTTAAAAATTGTTAACAATCAATCGCTTAAACGTATATAAATTTCGAATTCGATTATTTGCTTTATGTTTTTATTTGTATTTAAATATTGAGACTGGTTTAATCTACTAATTAAAATCAGTAAAATTATACATAAAGCAAAATTAAAGCAAATAAATTCTGTATTGCGAGTTAAATAATTCCAAACATATATTATTGACGCTTGTGTAATTATCACATTTTAAATTAAACGCAAACTTTAATTACGCCCTTGATTTATAGTACAAGATATCTTTGTAACCAATGGAATATGAATAAGATGGTATTAGGTTTAAGTCTAAGTACCAACGAATTATTTAGGTTTTGAAAGAATTATAAAAATACATAAAATAAATTTAAGTATCTTCTTGTTCGGGCCATTCTCTGAAATGGATGAATAGACTTCTACGAGGCTTGTACTTTTATGAAAAGAATTTTGTTTTCATAGATTACAAAATATGTATGTAGGCCACTTATCGTTAAGTGGTCATTAAAGTCTTTAATTATACAATAAATCCTAAATACATCGTTGCCCTGAAGCTATTTGTAATGGCCATATATCTCCTAAATTAGATAATTTCATACTAATGAAAGTTAAAGTTACTTTTATTGTCTTCCGCATCGTATCTTTTATTCATAAATGCTGTAGTCAACTGTAAATAGTGACATAAATAATTTTTAAGTATTCGCATGTATGTTTTTTAGTTTTTTATTTTATGTTACTGTTGTTGATTCTATATGTTAAATAAATAAATAAATAAATAAGCACAGAGGTCTCTAAAAAGTATCGAAGACTTATTTTATTTTTTTAACTCTCTTTTTATAACTAATTGGTGGCCGCATTTACGTCCCCGTAAAATCGATCTTATGATACCATAGAAGCTACATGTTTTATCTGATTTCGTTATTGGTTGTTTTTATTGTTTTTTTTTAACTATGATATCTTATATATTAAAACGTGAAGCTAAAACTTTGTACCCCTTTTTAAGCGAATTGCGTGACCGGATGAACTTAAAATTTAGCATACTTAGAGTTTGTATGCAGGAGAAGTGCAGAAAGCTATTTTCTGTATAGAAAATTCATTACAAGTATATTAAATTAATTAAAATATACATTACTCACACTACGGCTTGAGTTTTACAGAATATATAAACACATGTAAATGATAAAGACGTTTTAACATCTTTCATCTAACTCTTACACTTCAATTACCTACGTTTTCAATATTTTTAACATGACTGACGTAACATGTCCAAACGCATAGAAATCAACTGGTCAAACTGCAGGTTAATTTTATAATAATTTAATATATGAAATCACAATAAACATATAAATAACTTATCTTTAGTAAATTTATGGAACCACTGAAATAATTATTATTGTCTTTGGTGTTATTAAATGTCAAAATTTATAGGTGACAGGATTGCTTTCACTTCATATCACTTTGTTTCATGTTGTCATAAGAGTAAAGCAATATTACCAAAGTCAATGTCAATATCTTAATGTTTAGTTGTTTTTTTATTATGAACGCAATTCAAATGAATCAATAAAAAAATAATCCAAAAATACATTGTAAAACAAATAAAAAAAAATGTCTGCTCATCAAACTAATCCATGACTTAGATCTCCGCGGTTTTTTTTACGTGGGGAAATCCCTTAGGATACCCACCCTCTCGGGGGAGAGAGTGGGTTATGTCCGAGTCGCACGGACTAAAACCCCACGGTGTACCCACAGACCGCGATGTTGGGGCGGCAAGGGATCGTTCTATGCTATTCCCCTTGATTAGCCGCCTCAACGGTCCACCCGGCGGAAGGTTGCCGCCGGGCCCCTACCTATAGAGAATACTCCGAAATGTCGGAGAGCCTCCCGTATGACACCGTGCGGCAGGCTGTTGAAGGCGTTGGCGATGTCTAGGGACACCGCCAAGACCCTCTCCCCTTGGGAGGTCGCATCCGTCGACAGCGACTTTAGAAGGCACAGGGCGTCCACTGTGGAACGCCCTGTGCGGAAGCCGAACTGCGCGTCCGACAAATTCGGCCCCACTCCCTCCAGGTGCTGGATGACTCGGGAAGAAATGACCCTCTCCAGCACCTTCCCGACGTCATCCAGCAGGACGAGGGGCCGATATCCAGAAGCGCAGTCCGGAGGGCGACCCTCCTTCGCCATGAGGCAGAGCCGCCCCAACCTCCAGAGCCTCGGAAACTGCCCGACCGCCAAACACCGGTCGAACAGCTCCCGAAGCCACCTCCCAAGATGGCCCAGCGCAAGGCCGAGCACTTGGCCCGGGACCCCATCAGGGCTAGATACGTTGATGCAGTTCAACCTGCAATTATAGTTAGTACAATTTATGAAGTATTTTGAACAAAAATTTATTCATATTCAAAAGTTAATGGTAGTATTAAAAACATCTATGTTTTGGATTCATCCTTTGATTCTATTGTGTATTCATTACTTGTCCAAACGATAATACTGGGCATATCACTATTCCTCATAATGTACAGACTACATTTAATTCATTATCACCCAGAAATATCACCCACCCATGGTGTCGTGTAAAATTAACTGAAAATTGTGTCATGAGTTGCGATAAATTTCTTTATTTTCGTAAGTTATGTTTGCCATATTATGTAACCGTCTGTTTTATGTTTCAAATCTATATTTTTTTTTTGTGTTTATGTAATTAAAAAACAAGTGGCGAATAACTGAGTACCCACGACGAAAACCTTTGATTATAGAAGTATACCCCTTTGACAAAAGAACCCCAATAAAGTTCAAACTTTGAAAAACAATGAACTATGGTCGAATGTCGACCACTGGGCGCACATTAGTTAATATAACTACTTAAAAGGATATAAGACTTTTAGGATTTTAAGTTATCTTTTGTAACGACTGCTTAGCCTCTGTGAAAAAATATAATGATATGCAGCCTAGCAAATATTCTGAAAAATCTTTTATCAACTAGTAAACCAAGTGTCAAATCGGTTCAGGCATTTAGGAAATTATTCGGGAAATCAGGACAAACAAAAGTCCTATTAATTTCTAAACCTGAACACCGTTCCGGTGTTATTACAAAAAAGTTAAACGCGTTTTGAACGCTTGCTTTAAAAAGATCTCTTGGTGAATGTTCGCTGTCTTGCTCTTTTGTCTCGCTTTGGTTAGGTTAGGTTACACTTGCGAAAAAAGGATAACACGATCTTACTCCGGGCGAGCGAGGTGAATTTCGTACGAAACCTTTTTTAAACCAAGTATTTAACTTTTTTGTAGTAACACCGGAAATGTTATAACTAGGTATAATTTAAAGTACATTTTAATAATATGGAATATAATTCTCCATTGGTAATAGCAATGATTTTAATTAGTTAAATCGTCTATATTTGTTAGGTAATTAATATTAATTGGTTAATTTATATTAATTAGTTAAATGATTAAGACTAATTTATACAAATTAATTATTTTATTCAAGTTGATTAATCTATTTATAACTTAATAACAATTCGCTTTTATCTAAGAAACCTCTTCAACAGATATCGATAGCCAGTTATCGCTCACTCTCACTAAGAGACTTTTGTTTTGATTTTTACTTCAGTTTTATGTACAGTTAAACGATAACACCAAGCTTAAGTCAAAAGGAACAACACTTGCGGATAACATTTGTAACCTCTTTATTGAGTTCTTCCCATATAAAGCCGAATTGTAGTTAGCTACGTTACAGTACTAGTAGTGTGTTCGTGTAAGCAGCTTGTTCTTTAAGGTATGTGTCAAAACAGTTATTAGATTTAAAATACAAATGAATAATGTAAATATTACATCATGCGTTGTTATGCTTTACTGTTTTAAAAGGAATCTATACTTTTTTTTCTCGAACTGACTACGCTATTGACCTTGCAAGGTCTTAACAGCTTCACCGGACTACAGGAATTTATACTAATATTATAAAGCTGGAGGACTTGTTTCTTTGGTTGAACGTACTAATCTCAGGAACTACTCTTCCGATTTGAAAAATTTTTCAGTATTAGATAGCTCATTTATCAAGGAAGGCTACAGGCTATATGTCATCAAGCTAAAGCCAATAGGAGTGGAGCAGCAATGAAGAATGTTTAATTTTTTTTTTTACTTTTGAGAGCGTTCACTGCGTGTTAACATAAGCCCAAAGTAACTATTCCACGCGGACGAAGTCGCTAGAACAGCTAGTCTGTAAATAAAGCTATAGCCTAAATAATTTTTAACCGACTTCAAAATAGAGGAGGTTCTAAATTATGTTGTAATTTTTTAATCACCACCTTTTTCCGTAATTTTTTTTTTATGAAAAATGGGTATTTTTAGAGTGTTCTATTTTAATTTAATTACCATTGAATTTTGAATTTCGAAAAACTAGGGATCTCCTCATCCTCGAGAAGGTGATATATATTGATTTAGATAATGGTATTGTAAAAATATAAAATTATTATTCGGAGTGCCTACAGATGTGCAAACCAAACTAATTGTGATAATTACAATTTACATATTATGAAATTTAAATAATTCACACTATAATTAATTTGAAAATTTAAATGAAACACAGTTTAAATTTTATTGTTTTGCGTTTTCACTTCTCTCGGCAATCCTTATGCCTGCTTTTTTAAAGTCGGTTTTATTCATCATATAAAAAATAATTAGGTGAATTATATCCACAATTATTGTAAAAATATATACATTACTAATTTGTTCTTCACTCTATCGCTATATGTACCAATTTCTCGATATCATGTTCTTTTACTATTTTGTACGTTCACAATTTCCATTGTTTTACCTACAGACTACATAATTTTTAAATTAATAAGTCATTATAAAAAATAGAGAGTCGTCACGGGACGCCTGGCAGATGTGAAACAGATTACAACAGGAATCAGCTATGGCATAATGAAAAGATAAAGCATTACAAATTTGTTCCATAAAATAATGACTGTTTATTTATTTCATTACATAAATATTCATTTTTATTCAATACAATATACAAAAATTCAACTAGGCGTAGACGGTGTGTTTGGCGGCATTTATCAAAGTACACTAGGCCGTTGACGCGTACTGCCTAACACTAGTAGAATGAGTTGCCGGTAAAACAATTTAAATCTGATGCTCACACAGGGTTGCAAACTTTTTTGAGTATTTCCTTAATAGTACAAAGTTTGTGTTTGCGTTGCCACACCAACAATCAGGTTTACCCACTGCCTATAGATACTTTACATCAACAAAAAGCTCGTTAAATAATTTGTACACTTTTATTTCAGATGAAGTATCTATTCCTGTTTTGGTTATTTATACTCGCCGAGGCCAGTGAGCAGAAATGTAATGTTGTCGTAATTCGTGGAGACAACTATGAAAAACAGGTTCTCAAGAATGATGTACACGCTCCTTATCAGCTAGCAATGGACTATCAGACAAAGACATTATTCTTCAGTCTCTCTGCTGAAAAGGAAGGCAAAACAGTTTTAAAATCCGCTTACTTTAATCTAAGAACTAACGAATATGGAGAAATATCTGGAATCAATGGTGGCATGGCTAATGCAGTTGACAGTTTAAAACATATAGTTTACCTCGGAGGCAAGGACGGGCTCTATGAATATGATTATACTACCAAGAAAGCTAAAAACCTAGGTGTAACAGACTCTAGTATTTGGCAAATGTTTTTCTGTCCCGTTCATGGTCTTTTCTTTACGACATATAAACCTGACGAGAAATCATTCGTATATAACGATGAACAAGTTCAACCGGTGGCAGGGTTAACTGACACCAGAACTAGATTAATAGCTGTTGGGGAACACCATCATATATTCTTTGCGAATTCATCTGGTCTTTTTATCTTTGATACCCATATAAACGTAATTGTAAATGTGGGAGACTACAATGTAAACGGTTTCGCCAGAGACGTCAACGGAAAATTGTATTTCTCATGTCCCAATGGAATCTTCTTTGCAAATGACGAACGGAGGAAGATAGAACCTCTTCTTCTGGTCAAAGATAATTCGATTTACGGTTTGGCTTTTGATGGTGATAATAATATGATCTATGCATCAGAAGACAGCATCGTTAAACTTGTACCTACAACAAAGAAGTGTTAAAATTATATTTCTTGTCGAAATAAATTTTGAAATTGAATAAATGTTTGTTTGAGTCTTATGACCTATATTGCTTCTACAATTATCGGCGAATTAAAAATTTGCACTAACTTCCGGCACCACTACTTTAGTACGGCGCGGCACTAGGTTTTTCGACATTTATTTTTAATCATCTATAAGCTATAAAAAGCCGTACGTTAATAATTAGTCGTAATTCCTCACTTGTACCTCAGAAATTCCATTTACTCACGTACTCACCTGTACCGCTCAGAAATGACGTCATAGCGCTCAGAGCTTAGAATAATAACGCATAGAAACCAAGCCCGCGCTTAAAATTTGAAGCAACTAAATTGGAGCCAGAAATGGCTCCCTACGCCCGCCCGTTCCGTAGTGTACAAGGTCACTGCGACCCGAACACATCTCTTAGAAAACAAATAATTATGACGGTTTCTGCAATTAAATGGTGTCACAACACCTCTGAAAAACATAAGAAGTGTGTTAATATCACTTTTAACAGGTAAACTATTCACATACTGTAATATTTCAACTATTAATCTTAATAAAAGCAATCGTTTTAATCCATCTTTTGTAAACACTCAGTGCTGCCAGATAATTATTTCTCCATTTTAATTGACTTTAGTGATGTGATAAATTATTTTTTTATAAAAGAAACATATTCAAATATGTGTTAAATAGGTAAGGTACGTATACATTATGTAGTTTACATATTTTACATATTTGAAAATGTGTTCGTTAAAAATTGGCGTCTAAATAATCTGTATAACATATAAGGATTTAACTATAGAGTAGCTGTTTTATTTTATAGAAAAAACTATAGTAGAATAAATAAAAGAAGTAACTACAACACCTGTAACTTAGTCGTTTCTTCGACTTCTAATACTTTGTTGAATGGTATGTTAAGTATAAAACATCTCTATTATTTTCTTAAGAGTTGAGTTGAGGCTAAAGTGACGACTAGAAGACGGGGATAAGTAAGCAAAAACAACAAATGTTAAAAAGAGCACACGACGGTTTATACACAAATAATGCAGTTCATTTTCCACGGTGTTGGGCAAGCTACATTTTAGTGGCAACCCGATTTTGTCATGGTTTGCGTGTATGCTCGTGTAATCGTTTGCATCCTAGTACAATTTTTGCTTCACTTTTGTAGTCGCTTAAAATACCAAACTGTCTTTCTATGCGTTATTATTCTAGGGCTCAGAGTTATTTTATGTTATTATTATTATTAGTTATTATATTGTTATTTATAATATGATATATTGTAGTAACAGCCTTCTAAACGTTATTCATATTGGTTCATTTCACAGGTTAATTTTTTCCCTGGGCTTGTAGTCTACTATGTTATATGTATGTACGTCACTCATTAACATTTAAGTTAACACATAGTCACTTCTTACAGCACTTAACGGATAACTGTATAACATATGCAGTGTAAAATATTTCAAATGTAAAATCTATTTAAGAGACTTTGTATGATATTACGTCACTGTCTTTTTTAATAGAACCGAATGGCATTCACAAAATTGCCTAAAAATGCAGACTATATTGAGTAGTTACATTTTAATATGAGCTAAATCCAATTTTAGCCGTTTTTAATATTGTACGTTAATTAACAAGATTTTCAAATTACTTACATGTAAAATATGAAGATTATAAAAAAAACTAAAAACCTTATGGACGGCAAAATTTGAGCATCGCTCTCAGTTGTTAAAAACTGAAAATTTAAAAAAAAACATGTTATTTTACCATAACATAATAATTATTCACTTTTCTTTTTTAACGTTTTTGCTTTGAAATAACATTAATAGATATTGTAGTTGCTTTATGTATAATAGAGCATTATATATATATATATATATATATAAATAAAGTAAATTTTCATAAAAACATTAACCGACTTCAATATCAATCAAACACCCACAAGGCACTAAAAAGCGCATAATAAAAAGTTTACTAGATCAACCAAATTAAATAAAACATGTGAATATGTGCGCTACCTAGAGATGTATTGGAAGTCTGTGCCAACCGAAATTTTTGTGCGATATTGAGTTATTCGTCTATTTGTCGTGTACATACTTATTGCTAATTTAAAATTTATATGGTTTTGCACTGAATGCCGTTGTCAGAACTGAACCAAAGGGGCCCACGCGGGAAGTACCGGCTTTCAAATAAAAAAAGAAACATCAAAATCGTTTCACCCAGTCCAAAGTTATGAGGTAACAAACATTAAAAAAATACAGTCGAATTGAGAACTTCGTCCTTTTTTTGAAGTCGGTTAAAAAGGAATTTGCGACTGTTATCTCTTATTACTATAATAAAACTGTAACAAGTCGAAATATGTACATTTTAGCGTGGGTTTATATTATATTCCCCTCCGATAACACGCGTTCTACACAATTATAATAAAACACCAGCGAGATATTATAACGTATGTACTACATTAAAGACGACAGATTACACACAGAGAATGCAAGTCATTCGAGTACCGCGTGTAGCCACGGATGTCACTGATTGGCTGCTTGGGATATCACGCGATCTATGGTGCGCTCAGAAATGCATCGTACTACAACATTTAATATTTTTTGAAAATTTTAATCAGGGTAGACTATGTTATCGATATAAAAGCCAAAAATAATCTTTTTACAATTTTTGTCTGTCTGTCCCTATGAACACGCATCACTTTGAAAGTACTGAACCAATCTTGACTAAATTTCACATAGTGATAACTAATATTACGAGATTACATCCAGGATACTTTTTGTTCCATAAAACGCAAGAGGTTCTCCAGGATTACGAAAAATAAAAATTTGTAATTAACGTAACTAGACTTTTTTGCAACATCTTAGTACAAGAGCCGGCAACGTTGGAAGTACAAGAATTTTGGAATACCTGGTTCTTTAATATATCAATATATATTTTTTGTATCATAGGAGGCAAACGAACAGGTGGGCCACGTGATGTTAAGTGACCACCACCGTCTATAGACACTAGCAACACCAGTGGTGTCACAAGTTCGTCGCCAACCTATATATGGGGGCGGGATAAGGGAAGGGAAAGGAGGAAAGGGGAAGAGAGGTAGGTCTCCGGCGCTCTCACTGTCCGAAGGAAACACTACAACGCAAGCAATGTTATTTCACATCAGTTTTCTGTCAGTCTTCTGTCACTGTCAGTTTTTAGTTCAGAGGGTGGTATTAGCCCGAACGAGACAACCTATTCATGCTGAAACCAGTTACAGCTTCAGCGTGGCACTACCACCTACACAAATTATCAATATAGCAATAGACAGAATTTAGGATACCTGGTAGCTGGTTAACGTTGTATTTTTAATGCGCATTTTGATTTTAATTTTGATTTATGAATAAGTTTAGGTACATTATTTTTTCAGTAAATTTTAAACTCATTTAAAAACATGAATTTATCACAGTCAGTCACATTTTTTTATAAACAATCATATGCCCGCTGATATATTTTATAAATGAAAATAATTAATTTCAGACCAATTATTTTTTTCCATAGCAAAGAACAAATTTCATTTTATTAAACATTGATATTAAGATTTCGCCATATACAATAAACAACGATAAACGTAAACTTAGGACTGACGCCATCTTAAATATATGCGTTGATAATATACGCTGCTCTAATTATCGCTATCTTTATTGTGCAGCCAGTACTGTACTAAACTATAGCTATAGCTAAGTTATTCTATACATATATTATGTTTATAACAATAAATCGGTCTAAATATTGATTAATAACTGAATTAGTCTGAAAGATAAAATTTGTACTGAAAATGTCTTTCAATAATAATTCAATTATAATAACATTTCAAAGTTAGTGAAAAAAAAACATCCTAAAAGTATTTAAAAATCGATATTTTATCTTCAAAGGTACGATATACACTAATAAACACAACGTTTACCGGCAGCCAGGTAGCTCTGACGTAGTTCGGATGAATATAATATATAAAGCTGGCTCGATTGATTCTTTTCGGTATGATCTCTACCCATGTAGGCAATTTCGCCAATATCAAGCGTGAAAAATACACTTTATAAACTTAATGCCAAATATTCAGTGTAACAACGTAGAATAATCTACAATATAAACATATCAACATAGATAAATTACCAAAATGTGATAGGCACTATGTTGTGAGTGGTACAGAGATTATTTATAAAAATATATTGGAAATATATTTAATTTTTTTTTTGCAACAGTTTCTAACTCTTAGACAATAGTTACAAGCAAGTGACAGTTGACGCTTCGACGCGGTGTTCATATATTTTTCTTGAATACAAAGGAGTATAAAAAGGTTTTAATACAAATAAAGATTGTTATGATAAAGTACGTTGCAGAGACATTTATTTGGTTTTACGTAGGTTTTTTTTTTATTTTGTTGTAGTCTGCAGACTCTTGGTCCGCACCTTTTTTTTGCTTATATGTAGTTTTTTTCTTACGAAAAAATCGTATCCGTGAGCATATATATATATATATATATTTTATTTTTAGTAATTTATTAAATATTCACTATTTAATTACTATTAGCTTTTTTTTTTGGTTTACTGACGTTATTGTTTTTATAGCGCTTGCATTTCCATTCTTTATGGCCATTTTTAGGTTGTAATCCACAATATCCCATGCCGGAGCGTTCACGGCCCGACGAATAAACCTACTTATCGCGTCGTCAGTCACGTCGGTATAGTAGACACAGGTGTCGGTGTGTCTAGATATTGCCACTATAGCGTGTGAAACGCTATCGTGGATTTGTACCCTTCTGCTCTTTGTTTGCAGGATCACCACCGATTTGAAGGTCAGTCCCTGGGATTCATGGACTGTCAGAACACGCGATCCTTCCCCTACCCCGTAGCCCTTTTTAATCAGGGCTTTTTTCTCCTCCTGTGTGTGTACCAGGAAGAGAGTATCGGGCGTGTTTGAGTGTATTCGTTCGCCCTGATAGCCCCTGATGCTCAGAGATCTTACTATCGGTTTCGGTGAATATATACCGTCGTATACTTGACTCAGTGCATAGGCTACATCCATCGGGTTCCTGTAAGTGCAAGTGAGCTGTTTGTCAATACTGACTACAGCCGTTGGTCTGGTATATGCCATCCGAAATAAATTTTCTCGGTCGATGTAGGGTAGTTGGTTGATATCTCCAATGAGGAGAATTTCGCTTGCTTCCGCCAACCGACCGGCAGTCAGGATTGCTTCGAAATGGTTCATGAGAGCCTCATCCACGATTAACCTTGGACATTTATCATGCTCTCTGTAACCATTCACCAAAATGGACGCCATGGTGCGCGCACGCTTTCTGCTTTTTTGCCGTGTTTTATGTAGGTACGGTTTTATGTAGGTTAGTTTTTATCTTAATTGAACCTGGTAGATGAACATACGAACGGATTCTAGGCTAATTAAAAAAAAATCACATATAATCTGGGTATATATTTGAGTGAGCCCGTGGATAGTTTGGATTCACTATTGGAAGCGGTATTTGTGGCTGCAATCGGGTACCAGTTTTATTAATTTTTTTCGCGTTTAAAAATACAATTGAAACCAGTGTTAAACAATTTGGTGCAGACGATGTTGCACTGGTCAGTTAGTAAATTAATAAAAAAGACAAGTACGTATACGTAGGTAGTAGAGCCACGCTGAAGCTATTACTGGTTTCAGCATAAATGGGTCGGCTCACCTGGGGTAGTACCACCTTCTCACAGAAAAAGCGATGTGAAGTAACAGTGCTTGCATTGATGCGTTTCATTCGGTGAGTGAGAGCACTGGAGGCCCACCTTTCTACTCTCCTCTTCCCTTCCCTTACCCTTCCCTTCCCAATACAGGCTGGCAATGCACTTGCGACTCTCCTGGTGTTGAAAGTGTCTATGGACGGCGGTGATCACTTAACATCGGGTGGCCGATGTGTTTGTTTGCCTCCTATGATATAAAAAAAGTACTTAGAAGTTTCATTAAATTTACTCATTATCACAGAGGAATATTATACACATGTATACCGCATCATTATACCCTTTGAATGGAAAGTTGAGGTTGAACGACTTTTATGACTTTGTACGAGGCACCCGCGGTTTTTACAGGGCTGCCAATTAATTTTATTTATTTATATTGTTAATTAAAAGCTCAGACCTTGACACTTCCTTTATATACTGTTACACAAAAGCCTGTAAACTGTTACATCATAAAGAAATGTCATATATTTTCTACAATGCTTTTCTTTCAGAGTTTTATTTATTTGCATAATTAGAGCTGCCTTTGGATATCTCAATTGTTATGAACGTATTATTTCATCCTAAATTTGCATACACTATTTTTTTTCAACATACTCTTATCACCAAATACATCGAATATCGATTAAAATATATAATTTAACACACAGTGTAAAGGCTAACCTAACGTTAAATATACTTCTAAGACAACTCTGGAAAAGAACTTTAGGTCTTTACCTATGTAATTGCCGTTTTGTATGAAAAAATTTAAACGAATCTTTTTCATGTATTTTTGTTTGTATTAATCGAAGTAATCACCCATGCAATCAATGCATCTTTGCCAACGCAGAGGCAGTTTACGTCCTTCTTAAAAAAATCAGCTGGACGGGAAACAACAAATTCTTCAAAGGAATTTTGTACTACCTCTCGGGTATTGAATTTTTTTCCCGCCAAGGAGTTATCCGAATTCTGGAAAAAGTAGTAGTCTGTAGGCGCAAGGTCTGGTGAGTAGGGCGGATGACGGACAACTTCCAACCCCAGTTCTTGCAACTTGGAGACCGTCTGCTGTGCAGTATAAGGTCGCGCGTTGTCGTGCAGGAGCAGCGGAGACGAGCGATTGACCAATGCTGGCTGGAGATGTGCCAGCTTTTCCATCACTGTGTTCAGTTTTTGACAGTACACGTCTGCAGTAATGCTCACTCCGTTTGGTAAGAAGCTGTGACCATCACTTTTCTAGGGGTTAGTTTTCGTTTAGCGCATTGTTTAGATGCTGAACCAGGATCCGACCAACTTGCTGAGCGCTTGCGGTTATCAAACAGAATCCATTTTTCATCGCAGGTAACAATGCGGTTCAAAATTCCTTCATTTGTGTGTCTGTTGGGCAGTGCAAAGCACGTCTCGACGCGTACTTCGCGCTGGCGATCATTGAGTTCGTGGGACACCCATTTGGCAAGCTTTTGTACCGTGTCAACTTGACGCAAATGGACCAATATTGTTTTGACGCTAACGTCGAAAGCTGCTGCTCATTCAGCCATAGATTGTGTATCATGAGCTTCCACAATCGCCTTTAATTCGTCATTGTCGACCAAAGTCTTCGGACGATGGCGAGGTTCATTTTCCAGGTTGAAATTCCCAGAACGGAAGCGAGCAAAACAATAACAGGTGGTGCGTTGATTTGTAGTGTTAGCTCCGTAAACGTCGTTGATGTTGCGTGCCGCTTGTGCCGCGTTGCTGCCACGACGTACTCATATTCCATAATTACTCGAATTTTTAACGTATCCATGATGACAAAAAAGATGCGATGAAAATGTAACACTAATCAATAAACATATGACTACTTTTGGAAAAAGAATTCCATGTTTTTAAAATAAAATAAATTTGAAATTAGAATTCTTAGCTAAACAAAAATTATTTTGATTTGAAATGGCCAGTACTGAAGAACGGCAATTTCATAGACCTATTATTTATGTAAAATAATCAAGACATGACTAGTATTAGTTGAAGTACTTCCTAAGAAATAATTACAAGGAAATAATAAAATAAAGTGGATATGACTAACCAATGACGTGAGTATTTTTCAATACCATTTACCTTACGGTCTAAATCATCTCTTATCAACGAGTAATGTTGCTACGAATGTACAAGGCCACGCTATTTACAAACGACAATATATAATGCATGCTTAAATCTAATAATATCTTTAGGAAGAAGATCCAAATGACGAGAAATTGTATACCAAAAATACTTATAATCTATCTATACTATAATAAAACTGTAACAAGTCGAAATCTGTACATTAAATATTTTTTGAAAATGTTAATCAGGGTAGACTATGTTATCGATATAGAAGCCAAAAATAATCTTTTTACAATTTTTGTCTGTCTGTCTGTCTGTCCCTGTGAACACGCATCACTCTGAAAATACTGAACCAATCTTGACGAAACTAGACATAGTGGTAACTAATATTACGAGATTACATCCAAGATACTTTTTGTCCCATAAAACGTGAAGGGTTCTCCAGGATAAAGGATTAAAGTCTAGAATTTAAACCCGTATTACTCGGAAAGTACTGAACCAATTTTTGTTCAAGGGTTTCTCCAGGATAACGGGTGAAAGTAAAAAAATGAAGTTCATGAAATTCTTAATGGATTTTGGTATTTTTTCTTTATGCTATATATAGTAGACAGATTAGTCAAAAATTTAAGCTATATTTCATCTTTCTATGCTACTTAAAAAAAAAAAACGAATAACAAAAAAATTGTTTGGTTCCGAACAGCCGCCCCGTCGACCGTCGTCGATATGTTTGAAGTCATGATATGTTTGAAGTCATGTACGCTGACGACTGAGCTACGGTTATATATCTGAAAATTTCAACTACATAGGAAACGTCGATAAAGTTGTTAAACAAAACTGTACCTAATATGTAATAGGATTTAGGCTTATCATCCATCTAGGCGTATATAAAATCACTCACGAACAGTTATTTCGAGAGAGCCGCGAATCATCTCAGTCCGTTAGTGGTATCCGCCGCAAACTATGAACCCGTAGCTTTTTTTTTTTTTTTATTACGTGGGGAAATCCCTTATGGATACCCACCCTCCCGGGGGAGAGGGTGGGTTATGTCCGACTCGCACGGACTAAAACCCCACGGTGTACCGTCAGACCGTGTTGTTGGGGCGGCAAGGGATCGTTCTAGCTAATCAACCTTGTAGAGCCGCCCCAACGATCCGCCCGGCGGAAGGTAGCCGCCGGGCTCCTACCTATAGAGAGGCAGACTGGGTACACACCAGCTGCCTCCCCTCGTCCACCGGACCTGTGCAATGAAGGGAAGAGCCCCCCGGCTGCATCCCCTCAGGTCCGGCTACGGTGGCAGGAGGAGTTGGGCAAAACGCCGCCTCCTCCTGCCGGTCCTCTGTTGGCGGAGACGGCCACTTAGAGGATCTACCTCACGGGCCCTCTCCGCCGCCACCTTTTGCGAGATGACCTCTTAGCAAAAGGAGGCCATTGCTCGCCACGCCTGTTCGCTGCCGAGCATGGCGGAGACCACACTCGGCAGCGACAAATTCCCCCCTACCAAACGCTGTGCGTTATAAAAGGCGTCCGCGGCACATTTTTACCGACCCTCCTGATTTGATCACGTCAGCGAACGATCAGTACCAGTCTGTCTCTCCAAACAGAGCGTGCTCACACCCACGCGCGCGTAACCACAGATCACGCCGCTGGGAGTTTTGTGAGGAGATCATCTTGCAGAAGGAGCTGGCGGAGAGGGTCCGTGAGGTGAAGCCACTAAGTGGCCGTCTCCGCCAACGGAGAACCGGCAGGAGGAGGTGGCGCTTTGCCCAACTCATATCACCGTAGTCGGACCTGAGGAAATGGGTCGGGGGGCTCATCCCTTCATTGCACAAGTCCGGCGGACGAGAGGAGGCAGCTGATGTGTACCCAGTCTGCTTGTCTAGAAGTAGGAGCCCGGCGGCCACCTTTCCTCCGGGCGGACCGTTGGGGCGGCTCTACAAAGTTGATTAGCTGGAACGATCCCTTGCCACCCCAACAACAACAACACGGTCTGTCGGTACACCGTGGGATTTTAGTCTGTGCGAGTCGGACATAACCCACCCTCTCCCCCGGGAGGTTTGGTATTCACAAGATTTCCACACGTTAAAAAAAAATTTTGATAGGTCGTGAATTGCATGTATCAGGCAACAGCCTCAATCGAGGTGTGCCGTGCACCCTTGAGCTAGTTGCCCAGATAAAATCGGCTGAGTGCCTTAAGCGCTCGCCTTAGTAGTCCGGTGAAGCTGTTAAGACTTTGCTGGGTCAATAGCGAAGTCAGTTCGAGATTTTTAAAAAAGCCAGCTGCACGCACGAAAATGACTCATTGTCACGTTCCGCCTGAGCCGAGGGTGCGAGCGAGACATGCGGTAGAAAGGTGCGATCGACCTAAGCGTTGTTATCGCATTAAATTATCGCCCGTAAACTGACTTTACAGAAAACTATTTTTTTCTAATTTTAATAAAATTTGAAATTTAGATTTAGTATATAGTTTGTCAGACAAGCATTCATTCCTAAGAGGGTTGAAAAAAGCTTGAACAGTAATTTCAGAAAGGCAAAGTGGCGGATACAAGCGGCCTTAGTAATATTTTGTTACCATATATGAGTGTGTACACACAGGCCATCAACCCTCGCATCAAAGAGCATACCCCGTTAACGTTACTCGTTTCAAGGACTTCGCTTAATGCGTACCGCTGACATTTTAGAAAAGGGTCACTAATTTATCTAAACCGAGTTCGTATACAACTGTTGCTTAATTATAGTTTAACTTATTTGCGGTACAGCTGCTTGTCGTAGTTTCATCGTACTCTGCGCTCGTCCACTTAGCGATAATTAGTTTAACATGTAAACAATTGCATGATTTATGCAATAGATTTACAAGAAAATCAAGATAAATAAAGACAGCTAGATATATACAGTGTCGTAATTAACAGAAGCACAGTAACATTCAACGTTGTTATTATAGTGAATAACTATATATGTGAAACTAGCTCTTGGTCTCGGTTTTGCTCCTGTCAAATAATATTAGACGCATCTCTCAAGAATTTCCTTTGTGTAGAAGGTGTATCCTGATTTCAAGTAGCTAAAGCTTAGATACGTAATAAGCAAACTTTCGTATCTAAGGTATTAATTAGAATTAAAAAGGTTAGGTAAATAAACTGTCGTATCAAACATAATTAGCTATATTCAAACTTACAACCATACTCATTATGCAAAATATATTGTAGTGAGTAACTATTAAAAACGTTTCATTCTATAATCTATATTAACAAAACTGTAGTCTCAAAAAGTTAAATTACCAATCAAAAATCGGAATCGGAACAAAAATTTAAAACATTCAATTTTAAATTGGAGTCACGGTACTTGTATAGATATGAGAGAACATTGTTAGGGATGAATTCACCCCGAGAACGATGGGCTTACTGCGCGTCTGCCTATGTGTGATAGGGGAGAAAAAGTATTTTACAAAAAGGTTTTATAGACAAAGACCGCTGTTCGGTATTCTCTATACATAGGTTCAAAATTGAATAAAAACTTTTTAGTTTCATTTTGCATTCAATAAATAACACCATTATATGGAGTTTTTGAAGGAATTTTAGTCTGTCACTTAGTGGATTTTATATTTTATTTATAATCTTGTACTATTTGACTCTATATTTTGTATTATTCGTGGTGTTTTACGTAAAGTATTTCGTTTATTGTCCACAAGTGAAGTGGATAGAAATAACACCAAGGAGCATGCATTGTGAGATGCCACAAAAACTCCCTGGAAAGTCCTACCAAAGGAGCCGCCATCTTGTTGGAACATTGAAATAATCACAATACACCTATTGTGTGAAATGTGTTGTAATCTCTATTAAAACAAAACATTAACACTGGCAAATGCATCTCCGGAGCCAAAACAAGAAAAAGAAGAACACCACGGTAAGGTATTATTGGCGGGATATTGGTACGTCATTTAGTGGATTATATATTTTATTCATAATCGTATGTTATTTGACTCTATATTTTGTACTAGCTGACCCGTGCAACTTCGTTTGCACCAAATTGGTTATCACGCGAAAAAATTGTTTCTTTTTTTTATCGTAGCACGGCAAAATGCCTGCACTATGCCTGATGGTAAGCACAGTACAATCCAAAAACAATAGCGACCACCGAGTGACACACTATCCATCGCTGGTCGCCACTATCATACCGGCCTACAAAAAGCTGGATATGCACAGGCTGATCCCGAAACGCGACGCGCAGAAGCGAATCACTATTACGGATTTTTTCGTCATGTACATGGTGGTTGTGACCCAGTCAGGCTGTAAAGCCCTACCACCCCGTAAATAAAACTCATACCCGATTGCAGCCACAACTACCGTTTCCAATTGTGAATCCAAACTATCCACGGATTCACTTAAACATATACCCAGATTACATGTATTCATTTTTTAAATAAACCTAGTACCCATTCGTAGCGTCATCTACCAGGATCAATTAAAATAAAAACTAACCTACATAAAACTGAATAAACATCTCTACCACTTACTTTATCATAACTATCTTCGACTTGTATTAAAACCTTTTTATACTCCATTGTATTAAAGAAAAATATATGAACACCGTATCGAAGCGTCAAACATCCCGCCGAAAACGTCAAATGTCACTTGCTTGAAACTATTGTCTAAGAGTTAAAAACTGTTTCAAAAACGTATTTGAAATATATTTCCAATATATTTTTATAAATAATCTCTGTACCACGCACAACATAGTACCTATCACCTTCAAACCAAGCCAGTTTTATACATCAGGTTCAATCCCTCGGTAAGGATCCCTTGAGTGCGTTGCTTGCGCGATACGGTGACACACAAATATACATCACTGCTACAACACTACACGATCACCCCCACACACGTGAAACACATGAAACACTGAATGATGATGAATGAAACATGTTACACATGAAAGTGGAAGGGTTTACTTTTTTCCTTATCGAACTAAAAAACTCTCAATTTTCCGATAATAAATATATGCAGGAGTTGTTGAGGCGTGTATGTTTGGTATACATATACGTTTCAACAACTCATACATATATGAATAGTTAGCTAGATTAGTTAAGATAGGTCGCGATTTTGCATGCAACAGGCAACAGCCAAGCCGAGGTGTGCCGTGTACCCTTGAACTGGTTGCCTAAATAAAATCGGCTGAGTGCCTTAAGCGCTCGTCTTAGTAGTCCGGTAACTTATATACGTATATAAGTTATTGAAACATGCATGTGTACCAAGCATGCGTGCCTCAACAACTTCTAATGTATTTTGTGTAGGAAAAAATCCTCTAAACTATGTAGGATAGGATAACGAAAAATAAGGGTAGAACTCTTGTGTCACTGTATCGCGTGAGCAGCGTACTCAAGGGCTCCACGCCCAGGGAACAGATCTAGGCTTGAGCCGTTGCCGAGAAGGGCCTAATTTGGTGTGCGGGAGCGAAATTTAGTCCCAGACCACGGCGGCGTGATCTGCGGTTATGCGGGCGTGGGTGAGAACACGCTCTGTTTGCAGAGACAGGCTGGTACTGATCGTTCGCTGACGTGATTGAATCAGGAGGGTCGATAAAAATGTGTCGCGGTCGTCTTCTATACTGCGCAGCGTTGGGTACGGGTTCATCGTTCGCGGCGGATACCACTAACGGGCTGGGATGATTCGCGGCTTTTTCGAAATAACTACCTGTAAGTGATTTTATATACGCTCAGACAGAAAGCATCTCCAGGTCCTGTGGAGATCCTTATTCTGGACGTACCATGGGGCACCGATGATTTTACGTAGGGCTCAGTTCCGATGAACCTGCAACTTTTAAATACGATTTTGCGCATGTGCAAAGACCGAACAACTGTACGTCATAATCGGACGGATGCAAGTTTTGTATAAAGTGAGTTTGTCTGGGGGATATTTTACTCTTATGACAAAGCAAATGATAGAAACGACCTAAGACCATACGGCTTTGTTTCGCACTCTTTCTGTGTGTGAATCGAAATTTAAGTGTTTATCTAAAGTAACACCAAGATATTTCACCTCGCCGGCCCAAGTTACTTCGGCTTTGTATAGCCTGATGGTCGACGACGCATATATTTGAGATGGCGTCAATCCCAAGTCATACGTTTGCGTTTATCGTTGTATATGGTGGTCAATAATGTTTATTAAAATGAAATTGGTTCTTTGCTATGAAAAAAAATAATTGGTTTGAAATTTATTATTGGAACGAAGTTCCTTACGGCAAGCTTGGAGGAGGTAGAGATTTTGCTACGCGACCGAACTGAAAAAAATGTGATAGTAAAACTGTAACGAAAAGTGCATGGAATAAAACAGTTAAATGAGACGTGCGCAGGCGCGACAGTCGTATAAATAAGCGAGTAGTGTATAATATCTTTCTCTTTCTCCTTTTTTGTAATTATTTCTATTTCTATGTAATTTTATGTTGTCAAACAAAAATAAAAGAGACATATTTTGTTATTTTAATTGATAATTTGAATTACGATTACATAAAATTGAGCACGATTTTTTTTTTCCAAATAGTGTCGATTCTACATTAACCGAAGGAACTTCGTTCCTACCTGGTGTCCCACGACACCACATTCTTTTTTTTATTTATAAAATATATCAGCGGGTATATATATGATTGTTTATAAAAAATGTGTCTGAATGTTTAATTGCGTTTAAAAGTTACTGAAAAAAATGTTCCTAAACTTATTATTGATTAATCATAAATCAAAATGCCTATTAAAATACCAACGTTAACCCGCTATCAAGTGTCCTAAATTCTGTCTATTGATATATTGATAATTTCAGTAGGTGGTAGAGCCACGCTGAAGCTATTACTGGTTTCAGCATGAATGGGTCGGCTCGTTCGGGCTAATACTACCAGAATACTTACAGAAAACCGACGTGACATAACAGTGCTTGCATTGTAATGTTTCGTTCGGTCAGTGAGAGTGCCGGAGGTTCCCTTACCCTCCCCCATATACAGATGGAAACGCACTTACAAATCCCCTGGTGTTGCTAGTGTCTATAGACGGTGGTGGTCACTAAACATCACGTGACCCACCTGTCCGTTTGCCTCTTATGATATAAAAAAAAATATATTGATGTATTAAAGAACCAGGTATTCTAAAATTCTTGTTCTTTTAACGTTGCCGGCTCTTGTACTAAGGTGTCGCAAAAAAGTCTAGTTACGTTAACTACAAATTTTTGTTTTTCGTTATTCTGGAGAACTCATTGCGTTTTATGGGACAAAGATTATCCTGGATGTAGTCTTCTAATATTAGTTATCACCGTGTCAAATTTCGTTAAAATTGGTTCAGTACTTTCAGAGTAATTCGGGTTTATATTCTAGACTTTAATCCTTTATCCTGGAGAACCCTTTGCGTTTTATGAAACAAAAAGTATATTTGATGTAATCTCGTAATATTAGTTATCACTATGTCAAGTTTCATCAAGATTGGTTCAGTACTTTCAGAGTGATGCGTGTGCATAGGGACAGACAGACAGACAGACAGACAAAAATTGTAAAAAGATTATTTTTGGCTTCTATATCGATAACATAGTCTACCCTGATTAAAATTTTCAAAAAATATTTAATGTACAGATTTCGACTTCTTACAGTTTTATTATAGTATAGATTATTGTTGGTATCTTACGTGACATAGCTCGGTTATTGTGCACAAGTAAACTGGATTGAAATATTACCACGGAGCATGAATTCTGTGATGCCACAAAAAGTCCCTGGAAAGTTCTAACAAGACGGCCACCATCTTTCTAGAACATTAAAATTATCGCCAGACCTACTCGACTATGGCAGTAATAATCTGGAAGTGGGGTTGTCAAAAAAACACCTCAGTACGTTTTTTAATGTTATATCTTCTTTGGATTAAATGTAAAGAAGTAACTAGAAAAAAATGATTTTTGTATCTTACTAAATTTTTAAGAATAATTAATCTAATCTTCTTCTTCCTACTATAAGAAATCAAACCTTTTCATTTTTTTTTTATTTATTGAACCATGACATAATGACTGCACTATGCCTGATGTTAGGCATAGTACAATTCAAAAACATCGGCAGCCACGGATAGACAAATTATCCATCGCCGGTCGCCGCTGTCATGCCGGCCATAATGACGAAAGTCACCCGATACTGGACAGGCTGATCCCGAAACGCGACGCGCAGAAGCGAGTCACTATGATGGGCTTTTTCGCCATATACATGGTGGTTGCGATCCAGTCAGGCTGTAAAACTCTACCACCCCACATTCGCCATTGCCTCGTTCGTTACTCAGCAGGGTGCACCACGTGCAGGTGAGGCTGGCTTGACTTGATTACAGAGTTTTATAATAATGTTTATTAGTATTTAACCAATATAGCGGTCGACTTGGTATAATAACCTTCCAGAGAGTTTGTAAAATATCTCAGAATATATGGCCTAATGTATTATTTCAACTCTGTTTCACTAGTGCGCTATAATCAAACTATATTGCGCAAGATTTCACTTATTTTACATAGCTATTTTTTACTCGCGACTTCGCTTGCATTAATTTGCATTAAATCTATCCCTCAGGTATATTATTTATTTCTAGATGGAAGATACCCTTTTCTAAAATTGTGTACGCAAGATTTCGTGATGATCATTTAAGTACCTCGTATAGCGTAACAAACTTACATATGCATTTATCTATACTAATATTATATAGAGTTAAAGTTTGCGAGGTTGTGATCACAATAATATCAACAGGAGCGGAGCACTAATGAAGAATGTTTAAAAATTGCTTTTTTTTTCTCTTGCTGCGCTGCGTGTTAGCGTTAGCCCAAAGAAACTATTCCACGCGAAGTCGCGGGCAGAGGTTAGTAATATTATAATTAGACTATAGGATTAAGTTACGCAAGATTATTAACCAAAAATAACCGTCACAAATAAACATTTGGAGATAGATAATTTTATATATATAGAAATTAGTTACTTCAAGTTTCCACAACCTCAATCACTTAAAAAAAGAAAGTTGTAGTAAAACTACAAAATTGTTCATTTACATAAATATACCAGAAAAATCGTTTAGTGAAGTTGTATAAAGGCATAGTTACGTTGAAAGGGTTCAATGCAAGAAAGCTGGACAATTACCCTCCAGGGGTGAATGTTAGGGTAGAAACGGTCAACGAGACATTACATTGAACTACACTATTACAATATACTAATAATATTTATATGTATGAAATAAAGTCAAATAGCAATTCTCTTAAATGAATAAGTATTTATTAATTTTTTTTCACAAGGATCTCAATGACAATGATTCTTTGTGCTAAAAACAGATATTAAATCTATACCTATATTGCATTTTTTTACACATAAAAATGTTCATTGTAGTACAGTCATTTGATGCTCAAAAATATTAGTTACCTGGAGAGTTTTCTGGGACTTTTAAAAGTTCTCTTATACATTTCGATTTGCTTTTTCCGAATTTAAACTTTGGCACCTCTATTTTTGACGCTCGCGCTGCTTTATTGGGAACATGACACATAAAACTGTTTTGACAATACTTCTATATTATAAACTAGCCTCTGCCCGCGACTTCGTTCGCGTAAAATAGGTACTTTGGGCTAACGCTAACACGCAGCAGAAGCTCTTAAAAAGATACAACATTCTGATTTTGAAAATTTTTTCATCTGTGCTCCACTCCTATTGGCCTCAGCGTGATGATACATAGCCTATAACCATTCTCGACGAATGAGCTAAATAACACTGAAAGAATTATTCAAATCGGACCAGTAGTTCCTGAGATTACCCCCTACATAGCCACAAAATCACAACGTCACAAACTCACAAACTTTACCTCTTTATAGTATTAGTATAGATTTAATGGAAAATGTTAAAATGATAGAGATGTTGTAGTCGTATATAGATTACAATCAATTTTTTTTTTGTGTTCTACTAAGGCACTTAACTTTCTCCTCACTTGATCTTCATTTGATGGTCACTAAAATTTAAAGAAACTGCAAATTTTGTAAACACTGCGGCCGGCTGTAAAAATCCATGTAAAGTATAGTTTTGCTTTTAATATTCTTATGTATTCTCTTCTATACGTAAAAATATAGAGTTAACAAAATAAACAACGTAAATGAAGACGTGGACGTCAGCTAGTTTATCTAATAACATTATTTTATAAAGTAAATTGTTTTTGCTTACCAGCGCTACAAGGCCTTTTATTTTATTATAATTTTTTTTTCGCGGAGGAATCCAAACCCCCTCGGTGTTCTTCTTGAACCATTTAGCCGGGTGGGTAGGAACGGCCTATGCAATGCTTCTACCCAACCCGGCAGGTGTAGACCCCTCATCAGGGCCCCAACTCGTGGTCTGAAAAGGGACTGGGAACTGGGACTGACGAACTGATGGGAGACACGCTGAACAATGATGCGCCTTAACCACGTGAGCCTGTGTTAGAATTGCCAGGGCGAGGTACCCACCGTTAACATGCGTTTACGAAATATTCTCCATAACGATTGGCGCTATTGTTTTTACAATACATCGACGGTCTTCTGTTTTGTTTTCCTGTTTTTGGTTGTACCAAGCTTCCGTCATTAATTTATGTTGTCTAAAAGAAATCACAGGATACCATATTTATTATATATTACCATTTTAGCATCTTGTTTATTTAGTTTGATGATTTACTTTTAGATTTTAAAGTTTTATTATGTAGTGGTAGAGCCACGATGAAGCTACTCCTGGTTACAGTACCACCTGACCCACAGAAAACCGACGCCAAGTAACAGTCCTTGCATTGTTGCGTTTCGTTTGGTCAGTGAGAGCGTCGGAGGCCCATGCCCCACCCTCTCTCCTCATCCCCTACCCTGTCTTTCTTTCCTTCCCCTTGCCCCAAAAACAGGCTGGCAACGCACTTGAGACTCCCTTGGTGTTGCTAGTGTCAATGGACGGCAGTGATCACCTAACACCACGTGAGCCATCTGTTCGTTTGCCTCCTATGATAAAAAAATACATACAGAATCTGGGTATATTTTAAATATTACACGATCAATGGCGGAAAAGCTATGTGACTGTCAATGACTTTAATCAACGAGCCTTTCGACGTAAATTTTTGTCAAGATCTGCAAGTATACAACGATACTAATTTTCCTATTATTCAGAACATTTAGAAGTTAGAATCGAAACCATTTTATTGGTAGCCGAATCGCTTCAAGGCGATATAGTAACATTCATATTATTATTACCCTTTAATCAATCTTCGCCTGACAAAACTTTCCCTAATACAACGTGCCCCCTCGGTTGGTTCTTCTGGGTTGCAAATTACTTATTCGCTCTTAAACACTAAGGAAACTTTCGTTGAATCGAAATTAAATTGCTAATTTCGGTACTAAACCCTGGGTTTGATATCGATCGCTTCATTCCGCCTCAATGTTATTTTTTGTAGAATTAATTTAACATTCGACATTGTGTTTGATATTCACATTTGATTATACGAAAATATATTTCTACTTATATTACTCACTTTAAGTAATAATAATATCAAACTGTAATGTTTTTTTTATATCATATAGGAGGCAAACGAACATGTGGGTCACCTGTTGTTAAGTGACCACCGCCGTCCATAGAATTAGCAACCCCACAGGAGTCGCAAGTGCGTTGCCAGCCTGTGTTTGGGGGATTGGCCAGAAAGGGAGAGGGGAAGGGAGAGGAGAGTAGTCAGTTCGAAAAAAAAGAAGATCGCCGGTTTATACTGGCTAGGTGTATTCAATTCCGATATGAGTGATTTAACAGGGTCTTAAACTATACATGTAGTACAGTGAAACTGTAAAGACCTCACTTGGGCAATAGCATAGTCAGTTCGAAAAAAAAAGTCTCAAACTATGTGAAAGACTCCTTACTCCGAGACTTACCATCGTAGTACAGTTAACGCCCAGCCAAAGTTCAATTTCAACATTTAAGTAAAACCTATTAGTAGATTAATCAATCGAAAGATTGAAGATAAAAGATTGATATTAATCGATATTTTCTGGCAAATTTATCCTTAATAAGGTACCAGTAGTTGGAAAAAAAAATTGAAGTTTAATCCATTGTATAATAACGTTGTAGTCGAAAATCTATTGAGTAGAGCAATATTTATTAAATTTTATTTCGTCGGTGGTATAGCCACGCTGAAGCTATTACTACTCGCCCGGGGTAGTACCACCCGATGCACAGGAAAACCGACATGAAGTAACAATGCTTGCATTGTTGCGTTTAGTTCAGTCAGTGAGAGCGCCGGAGGCCCACCTGCCCTTCCCTCTCCCCCCCCCCACTTCCTGCCGCTCCACCCTTTCCTCTACCCCCCAAATAAATACTGGCAACGCACTTGCAACTCCCTTGATGCTGCTAGTGTCTATGGAGGGCGATGATCACTTAACATCAGGTGACCCGCATGTTCGTCTGTCTCCTATAACATAATAAAAAATATTTTATATTAAGTAAAAAATAGCCTTTTTATAACATATAAACTGTATTAATATATAATAAATACAAAATGTAAAAAAAGTAAATCCCAATAATGAATATTTTATTATAATTGGTGGCATTAGCTTTGACATAGGATAACTAATGCAGAAAGAAAGAAGAAGGAGAAAGAAAAATTCTTTATTGTTGGAAAACATCGCATTGGTAAATTTCAATAAACAAATGTAAACGTTAGTAAGTTAATAAAAAATAAGTAGATTAATAAATTATACAAAAAAAAAGATAAGCAATTTACATAGAGCGTTAATAGAACGACACAATAACAAATTTAAGCTAAAATCATGAAAGCTGGAATTAGGTATTTTATTTCTTTAACATAAAACTATACCTTTAGCACCGGTATCAATAAATGTAAAGCCATTTGGTTTAATTACAAATAGATAATAATTTAACAACTGTAAAACCAATTTATAAATAACTCGTAAAATGAATAAACCTCACTGCCTAAAAGTAATATTAGACGTAGTACTAACAAGAATTAATTAATAAATTAGAATCAAGCCAAAACTATGAACATTCTAAGTCAAAAATCGTAATAAACGTATAAATAATGTTATAAATGTTCTTTTTGGCAATATTTCAAAACATTAAACTACTCTAACAGTAAGTTTAGCGCCATCTAGTAAATATTGAAAAACTTTTACTTTTTCTAAAACACGAGAAAATTTTACCATACTATTTATTTGTTTTTTTTTTTCAGTAATTAATGCATTAATAACACATTGTATTTTTGTTGTATTTAGATATATACAATATTATATATTATCTGTAAATAATAATTTTACTACAGTATAAAAACTATTTCGATAGAAACTTTAATTAAAATCAGATCAGTTGTTTCAGCAAGGTACTGCACTAAACTATAGATACAAGAGTTACAAAAACAATGGAAATGTGTTAAGTCATGGAATTACAGCCCTTAGAATGTTTTCTGTCTAACACTTAGAATATTTTTTTTTGTTATAAGTATATATAAATACACATGTAAATAGGTGTATAGAATACACCCTATATGTTACTTAAATCTAGAAACTGTTAACATATAATATTTCATCAAAAACAGTCCGGTATACAAACCTACAGTCAGATAGAGAAAAATTCCAAAACCCATTCAAATTTATTCTTTCATCGACTCTAAAATCTTATTTTATTTTCTCTAGTATCTTTGATGTTCTGATTTCATCTCTTTATTATTTTATTGAAGTTATACTTCTTTTAGCGCGTTAGGGAAAAATGATGAGAGTAAAATTTTACGATGTGCGCGCGCACACCTTCACGAAAAACCAACACCCTGAAGGTATTACGATGCGCGCGCACACCGTCACGAAAAACCGACATCCTGAAGTTATCTATATTCAACATTTTGTTTCTTTGTATTTGTTGTTTATTTTTCTTTGTATTAAAACTTTCAATGTATTTAATACCTCTTTTCTATTGTTGTCGTTTTTTTTACAAACGTAGAATAAGGTGAAAGGTAAAATTTTTGAAAGGATTTTATCTTATTAAGCTAAAGAAGTATAACTTCTAACGCGTGTACACACACACACTTTTTTATTAGTATACGTTCTATGGAGAAATATATAGAAAGACGGAAGTTCGTTGTCACATCGTTGTCACTTTCTTAGTAATACGGTAAATATACAAGGACGCTATGTTCGAACATGTTAATGCTTAGACATCATTCATTAAGATTGTCAAAATAATAATGAAAACTATAAAAGTATGAAATAAATAAATAACACAGTATTTTATGATATTTCTCACTAAGAGGAACCCAAAAATCAACCAGCTTATGATATCGTAGAGTTTATCGGTTAAATTTCAAATCCAATATAAACTAAGGGAGTAACTCAAAGCCGACAACTTGGATAACTACTTATCTGAAAACTTTTGGGGAACCACTTTAGCTTAGGATTATTTATTATCATATCATGGGCCCTCCGGACAGTGAGTAGCTAAATTGTGTGATGACGTGTGAGTTAAGATGAAAAGACGATGAAGCGAGTAGCCCTTTGAGCCTGGGGCAAATTGACCCGCCTCAAAAGCGTATTCTGCCTAATGGCTTGTACCGACGTGTTACCACCGACGTTCTTGCTTCACTACACTAAAAAGGGGTTAGTTCATTCTCCTTTGTATACCTGTAGGTAATCAACTTATCGACAACTTTTATGTGTACAAAGAAAAAAATATCTTAATTTTATTTTATGTAACAAAAAATTGTCTCTGACATATTCGATATGTTTGAAACGGATAGAGAAAGCTTGCTTTCGCGACATTGTCGTATCGAAACTGTAAACCCGATTACTTTTATCTCTCACACAAAAGACAAAACGTCCATTTGTTTCATAGAACACAGATTTTTCTTATCCCATTAAAACAAATGGAATGACAGTAATACTCAGCAAAAGTATTATTAAATGACTAAGCTTAACATAACAGGATAAATGTTATAAATATTAAAATTCTTGTGAAGCAACCTCGTATAAATGTGTATATCCGTTAAGCTTTATTCCGTGAACAACAGAGCATCACAAGACACAATACATAATCGTTGACGCTTTGCACGGAATAAATGAATTGATTATCACAGGGTCAAAGTGTGAGAACCTTATATTTCACTAAAACGTTCATATTTCACTAAGGATTTTCATTAGGCACTCATTAGGAGGTTTCTGCACAGGTTATTTCGTTCTGCTCCGCATGGCGCAACTGTTAACAATTTATTCTCTTAATTTTGCACGTTATATGGTCCGAGGTTAGAAATGTTATTATAGGATAGTAGTTGCCCGCAACTTTACCTGCGTTTTTATCTGTATAAAGGACTATATAAGATTTTTTTTAAATGAAATGTCGAGGCAGTCATAGGGACTACCAACAGTATTAAAAACTCAAAACAAATATAAATTGGATTATCTTTTGAATTTTTAAATTAATTATATTGTGAACTAGCTGTAGCCGCGGCTCCGCACGCTTTTTTTAAATTGTATTAAAGAATTATAAACTTGTGAGACTATGTACAATTATAGAAATGCTCTTTAAAAACAATTCTAAGTACGACACGCACACCGCTTACAGTAACATGTAATGTATACAATATATATATAAATACTAACAATGTACCTAGTGAGGTTTACCATCAGCAACATATTTCGTATTTTAACCCACTATAACTATCTTAGTGCTCACTGTATAAGGAACTAATAAAAAAATAACTTAAAGTATTATCATAAAGATTTACATTACGATTTTGTGTCTATATAAAAAAATAAACGCTTGTCTGTTCTGCAAGAAATTGTATTATAGACCTTTTTACGTAATACTTTTACGGTCTAAAATCTTATTAGGAAGACTTCTTCTATCTTCAAAGTTACTAATAATTATAATGACGAATTGTAATCAATAGGTTGATAATTATGTCTCTATTTAAATATAAAGAATGAGTTGAAATCTTTCTAAATTTAATACAGACAAAGTCACGGGTAACAGCTAATCTAAAATAGAATAACCTCCATTACTTTTTATAAGGTTCGCTGTCTACCAGTGAAAGTCCCCAGAAAATCGGTCTAACCTTTTGGAGAAAGTACTGTCGGCAAAGCCACGGTTAACAGCTAGGATAAACTAATATTGCCTGAATTACTTTTTATAAGGTCAGCTATCTGCCAGTGTAAGTCTCTTGAAGATGGGTCCAACCGTTTTGGAGATAGCATTGCGGACAAAGCCGCGGTTAACACTTAGTCTAATTTAGAGTAGCCTATGTCACCCGCTGTAAGTTCAACTATCTGCATATGCAATATCCCGTCAAAATCGGTCCAGCCGTTTTGGAGATTACCCGGAACAAACAGACAGACAGACAGACCGACAAAAATATTAAAAATTTCATTTTTGTTATCAGAATTGTGTATACTTTCATACCCAATCAGTGAAAAAAAATTATTTTGCTGTTACATACAGACACTTCATTGTTATTATATGTATAGCAGATTACATAAATTTCGTAATCTAACCTAACCTAACTTGAAATTATCTTCATGAGAATTGAATCATTTCATTATTATTGACACTCCGAATAATAATGGCATAAATTTTATACAATTTATTAATCCATCGAACATATGATGGGCTGCACAACCTTCATACAAATATACCAATATTAGATGTACATAGGCCCTTATACTACACGTCGCTAGTGTGCCGCAAGTCGCACAAGCGTAATACGGTCGCACGTCAGCGAACAATCAGTACCAGCGTGTCCCTCGAAACAGAGCGTGTTCACGCCCACGCCCGCGTAACCACAGATTACGCCGCCGTGGTCTGGGGGTTAATTTCGCTCCCGCACACCCGATTCGGCCTCCAACAGCAGCGGCTCAAGCCTAGGTGCGATCCCCCGGTAGGGAGTGCGAGCCCTTGAGTGCGTTGCTTGCGCGATACGGTGAGACAAAATATACATCACTGCTACAATAATACACGACCACTCTGACACATGTGCACGCCTACACGCTTACACATGAAAGTGGAAGGGTTTACTTTTTTTCTCTTATCGAACTGAAAAAACTCTATTTTCCCATAATAAATATAAGGCGGAGTTGTTGAGGCGTATATGCTTGGTACACATATACGTTTCAACAACTCGTACATATATGAATAGTTAGCTAGGTTAGCTAAGATAGGTCGCGATTTTGCATGCAACAGGCAACAGCCAAGCAGAGGTGTGCCGTGCACCCTTGAGCTGGTTGCCGAAATAAAATCGGCTGAGTGCCTTAAGCGCTCGCCTTAGTAGTCCGGTAAATCTGTTAAGACCTTGCTGGGTCAATAGCGTAGTCATTTCAAAAAAAAAAAAAAAAGTAATACGGTCGCTTATGCTTGCATAGCTTTTTCACTTTGTTGTTCAATACCAATTCTCGTAGATCTGAGTTAAAAAATGATGAATTTTCATAAAAACTATTATACATTATTTCACTCTCTAGAGTTTTAGTTTCACTTCAAATAATTTTTGAAGGAGTGCATTACTTGAAAAACTATAAAATAGTTTTCTGTAAGGCGTTCAATTCTCTATAGAAATACGTATATTTCATTGCTGTATTTTCGTTGAAGAAAAATAAAATTAATCGTAGAAAGTTACAAAGTCTCATGCAATTTCTGTAGGTAATGTAATTTAGGGCAAGTTTTATTATGAATATTAGACGATTTTATCTCACTTCTTTGTTAGACGATAAACTAAAACTTAATATGTATAAGTAATTTCTATAAATGAAATGTCATCCAAATTATATTCCAATAGTATCTAAATCATATATGGGATATTGAATGATAAACAACTCTTGAAAATACAAACAATGATTTGTAGTAATATGACAAGTTTGAAACGCGAGAGATTGGGTGCGAAAGATCAACAGCCGCCGCGCCGACAAAATATTCTCGCGCTTGTCATGAGTTCCTCAACATAATGTGTGTGCCCGAATATTACAAAACGCAATACAGAGATGAACAGTACTGAATCATTCTCAAATGTCACGAACATAGATACCTATGATATATATATCATATATGTATATGTATATGTATATCTCTGACATACACATTAATCACAACATAATATTTAATTTAAAAAAATAGTATATTTTAGTCAGAAGTTGCATATAGATCTATCTGCGAAGTTTTTCTAATAAATAGTATTTTCAGAAAATATCTCATATAAACCAAAACTTTTCCTTTTTAGAAATCAATACTACTATAATTAATATATGCATAGTAACATTGTATTATTACGATAAACCTGACAAAAAATCGCAAATATACCCCAGTCCAGTATATTACTTCATATATACATATAAAATTTATATAAGACTATTTACATAATAGAGAACTAACGTACTCGTGTTCGATCGTGGTACACATGGGAAAACTTGTTACAGATTCTCCCAAGGCTCATAAAGTACGAAAACCCTCTCTAAATAATGATAACCAGATTATATAACATAAAGTTAGGAACAAACTAAGACGACTAGCCTTCTTAGTTGAGTCGACAATTTAGGAACTTGCTTAAAACAGTTCGTCTCTCACGTCCTTAAGAGAAACTTCAAGTATAACTATTTTCATAGCACATTAAACGACTCTAAGTTTATTCTAGAAACTGTATTCAAGTTTCATGAACCGTAAAATGTATAAGAGCAAATATTTTTATACTAAAGTGTAATAGAAAAGATTAAAAATAAATAATTGAATCTTTCTACTTCATTGTTATTACTATAAAGTACCACCCGATTAGGCCTCCCACGGCAGCGGCTCAAGCCTAGGTTCGATCCCTCGGTAGGGAGCCCTTGAGTGCGTTGCTTGCGCGATACGGTGACACACAAATATACATCACTGCTACAACACTACACGATCACCCCCACACACGTGCACGCCTACACGCTTACACATGAAAGTGGATGGGTTTACTTTTTTCCCTTATCGAACTGAAAAACTCTCAATTTTCCGATAATAAATATATGGAGGAGTTGTTGAGGCGTGTATGCTTGGTACACATATACGTTTCAACAACTCATACATATATGAATAGTTAGCTAGGTTAGCTAAGATAGGTCGCGATTTTGCATGCAACAGGCAACAGCCAGGCCGAGTTGTGCCGTGCACCCTTGAGCTGGTTGCCAGAATGGAATCGGCTGAGTGCCTTAAGCGCTCGCCTTAGTAGTCCGGTGAAGCTGTTAAGACCTTACTGGGTCAATAGCGTAGACATTTCGAAAAAAAAAAAAAAAAAAAAAATTATAAAGTATTTTAATTGTATTACATTTTTTTTACTTACTATGAATTAAATAAATAACTACCTTAAAGTAATACAAAGTTACGTAAAAGAAAGTCGAGGCCTTTATAAGAACTGCCGAAAAACTGGTGCACCCTGCTGATCAACGAACGAGGCAATGGCGATAGCGGGGTGGTAGGGTTATACAGCCCGACTGGGTCGCAACCACCATGTACATGGCGAAAAAGCCCGTCATAGTACTCGCTTTTGCGCGTCGCGTTTCGGGATCAGCCTGTGCATATCCAGTACCAGGTGACTTTCGTCATTATGGCCGGCATGAGAGCGGCGACCGACGATGCATGATCTGTCTCGCGGTGGTCGCCACTGTTCTTGGATTGTACTATGCTTACCATCAGGTATAGTGCAGTCTTCAATAAAAAAAAAAGTAGTGAAAACTTAAAACAATGGAATAATTTTATTGTTTATTAACTTTTGTACATAAATCATAGTCTAAATTATTCAAATTTTATAATTTATCAATTTGAATTATTAATATTAGTCTGGTTTCCACACCTGTCAGCAATCCAATATATAAAAATCTCGTGTTACGGTGTTTGTGGTCGAACTCCTTCGAAACGGCTGAACCGATTTTTATTAAATTTTAATTTTATATTTAATAGGTATGAAAATATGTCTTGAAGTATGTTTTATACCTCTGAGTGATAAGGGTATCCCTATCAAGACCCTTTCATTATTTTCGAATATCTTTTTGTGTTTATTTTATTTACAATCGAAAAATGCCTATAACCCTATATTTTCACTTTCCTATGTTTTATTCACGATTTTAGTATTTTTGTTTGTTTGAACAAGGTCCAAATGATTCAAGGGTCCTTTGTACTTCAAACAAAACGAAATTATTGATGTTGCCTAATAATAGGTGGCGCTACGTCCGCCTCATCGCAATTTCTTCCACAAATGTGTAAGTCTTTCAGTAAACCAACTAGGTATGTGTTTGAGTGAGTCCCTGAATTGTTTGGTTTCGCCAATGGAATCGGTGAGAGTCGCTATAATCAGGATTTCGTTTTTTATTTTTTGAGTTTGCAAATACGATTGGAATCGGTAAGTAACTGATTTTACACAGACGAAGTTGCGCGAGTCAGTTAGTTATTATATATAATCTTATACAGTTTATAAACTAAACAATTATATGAATCCAGTACCTGTGGAATTCAGTGTTAAAGGGTACATGGATCGAAACCTCAGCCAACGGTTAATGGTGTATTAACCGGAACAATGACTAGGACATCATATCGCGCAGGCAGGTACGTCGCCACACATATTCTTCTGATACAATGTTATTTTAATATCATATGGACTTCAAGTTGCATTACTAAACATTTCCATACAATGTTCTCCGGTTTAATATTCCTAAACATTTCCTATCATTTCACGATTCCGACCCTTCTTCAGACAGTCCGCTCAAACAGTGGGGAATTAATTAAATAATTCTGTTCTTCTTGCAAAGCGAGCTACAGTTTCACGAATAAAGTTAAATATCATTACTATCGTTCAAACTAATTTCGATTTAAATAAATATTTTATACAAAAGCCTATAGTTTACTTAATGGGAATTACATTAACAAAAATAAATTGGACTGTACCGTTTTTAGCAGCATCCAGTGGAATTAAAAAACAATTCGAGAAATATTGGTGAAAGAGTAGCGTTAGCAGTAAAAAATAGAATTAAATTATATAACAAATTGAATGTTATCTATATATTATGGAATTGTTGATGTATTTTATAAATACGACATAATAATAACCTTTAATTAAATGCTATTACAGTTTATAAATTTCGTTTATATTATTTGCAGCATTCGTATTATTGCGGTATAGTCGTTTTAATTATCCTTATAGGCTCAAGAATTGAATTAATTTTTTATCATAAAAAAACTTTAATTCAATATACACATAATAATCTAAGAATAGTGGAGTTGTGAACTCATTTCACTCAAATTTCATCATATGTCGTATATGATGTACAGCAGAGTATACAATTTAAAGTTGAGACTGAGTTAGGTGCGTCACAATTTCACTGAAAACGTATTTTATTCGCTATTTATCGGATATATACTAAATCAAAATTCACAACAAAAATAACCTAACAGGCTCTTTAATATTTAAATATGTCACTATATTCTCAGATAGTCTATATACATACTCAAGCATTATCTTTATAATACAAGATACAATACAATGAAGGTTGTTCAAAGCAAATTGAATATAGGGTGTCAATAGTAGGAAGTCCCTCATTTTCTTGCATTTGTTGTCACCTCCCTCTGTGAACATTAAATTTTCCTTTACGTTCCATCGTTTCCGGGTACCTATCATGTCCGGTCAACCATTTGGGACAAAATGAATTAAGACCGTCCTTTTCTATTGATCTTTACGACAGTTAGTTCTCTAAAATAGAAATTGCTAGGTAGATAGTAATAAAAAAAGGTCAAGGGTCTTGTTTATTACTTTCCATTTTCTGAAAGAAATTCATTTGTTAATATTAACTCACATACGATTTTCCACTACAATGCTAGAGTGATTTTTTTGTTACACTTTTGTATACACGTTGGCAGAGAAATAAAAAAAGAACAAATTACCTTTCATAAAAAAATGTCATGTTCCCTAGAGACAGACGAAATCTAAAGTAACGTGGGCGAAGCCACGAGCACAAATTAGTTTTCAAATAGAATTAAAGTTTCTGTTCTTTGTGGGCCTAGTCTTTCTAAACGAATGAATCGATTTTGGTAAGGTTTTTTGCTAGCTGATAGAACTTCAGAGTATTATATAAAATACTACCGGAACAGGCTGACGTTATCCCGACCTGATAAATAAAAAAACCTTGACAAATTACATGCCTAAACCTTCCTCATGAACCACTACATCTACTGGTGAAAACTGCATGAAAATCCATTCAGTAGTTTTTGAGTTTATTGCAAACAAACAGGCAGACAGATGTAGCAGACGACTTTGTTTTAATATGTCGTTATAATTTCCGATCAGGGTTAAGCACGAATAATAAAATATAGCAGAAAGTAGTTATGAAAAAAATTTGTAATTAAAAAATTGCTCACATTTAATCAAAACTAAATATAATTTTTAAGAATCCATAAATATATTTTCACAGAAATGATGTTGCGGGTACCAACTCATCAGTTTATGTAAATATATGTATGCCATTATTTTATTTTATTTTTACCAAAACATATGAACATAAATCCGCCCGGCTGTTTCAAATAAACGCATACGGACTTACACAGATTACTCAAACACAAAGAGCGTTGATGGAACGCGGATATATCATGCATGATGTCCTTTGCATTAAATTTACTAAATCCGAGTTAATACTTAGTTACGTATACCCGTGAAACTTTGTTGGGTAATGTAAGGTTCATCGTCGGGAGCACTACTGCCATACTTATTTCTACCCCTAAATAACGGGGTTCACACTGCTGTGTGCCAGTTACAAGGGTATTTAGTAACATACACAGATACACGAGGTGTTCCAATATAGTTCTCAATAATAATATGTTATTACGGTTTTTGTATTGGACTCAACATTGCGGTTTCTTTGAGATTAATAATACATAGCCTAGTCTGCGGTGAACATATAATATACGTATCTATTTACATAGCTTATACGATTACCATTTGACCACGATAAAGCTCAAAATGCTAATAACAGTAAGTGTAATTACCAAAATACACTTGATAAGTACTTGCCATTGATTTTAAACTTAAGGGCTGTATCTAGACATACGAGTTTTTAGGGAAATGCCTCTCTAATATACTATTTTGAAGATAATCCAGTTCCTGTGCATATTAAATAGCTACATAATTGGCATTCAGGTCATTGATATCTGTAATATTTTTACTATTTATTGTAATTTCTCAGAGACACATATTAAAACCCTAGCCTAAGAACTATGACTCGTTTATTATCGAAAATAAAACGAGACAGTATAACTCTCACAACGATGTTTTTTTTTTTCACCGAAAATACAGGTTCATTATAAACTGTGACTGCAATGCGATGCGATATGTGACTATGCTATAACCCTCACTGTTTAAAAAAATAATATGTTTGTTATCAGCAATAATACTGCATGGCTAGTTTAAACACAAATATACGATATAGTTTAAGATAATACGCGGAAAGCTACAAAGGGAAGAGAGCCTGAAAAAGCAGCTAGCTACCTCTCGAGTGTAGTTGTCGAAATACAACCCTTAAGTGATTACCGGCAGATTATTCAGTGAATGGGGATAACTAACCAACCAAGTACTAGAAAATATTCTCAACTATCATGTCATTTGCATATTATAAGTTGTACCTAGACGACCGAACCTAGCTCGGTTCTTTAAAAATTATTTTTAAATAAAAATAAACTGTTAGGTTTGCCTCACAAAATTAGTATTTTTCATCAAAACAAAAATTGAAAAGATATCTTTTTTGCTGTAACTCGGATTCGAACTGAGGTTAGACGGATTTTCGAAGCAGCCTATTTTCACCTGAGCTATTTTTGTTTTGACAGCGACGGCGAAATTTACCTTTATATTCTAACTATATTTTTTGATTGCCTGGAAATTTAGATAAAAAACGTTTTCTATGAATGAAATCTACCCAGATCAATTTATCGACCCCGAAACCACCTACATACTAAGTTTCACGGAAATCGGTGACGCTCTTTCCGAGATCCTGAATATATAACAATATAAAAATATACAAGAATTTTTCGTTTAAAAATATTAAATAGATAGATAATAGAGATAGATAAATAAATATAAATACCCAGAGCTAATAAATCCATATAACACCAGCTTTTGCCCGCAGTTTCGCTCCCGTTAATGTATTATACATTTGACCTATCCTGAAGTACAGTATTTTTTTTTACCTGGATGATCAGTTGAGTAGTAAAGACATAGAAGCATAACAATACTAATTAGAATATTAATTTCAATGAAAAAGGGAAAAAGAATCGAAAAGCAAAAGGTTATTAAGATTCTGTTATTTCTGTATATTAGTTATACCCCAAGCCGCCAATAATCGAAGGACATACCGAACTAGACTCGAGGGATTCTGATAACGTTGATAGCGTTTTATAACGTCTTAAATAAAGTTAATAGCTCCGAGGAAGTTTTTCGTTATGCCCCTCAGGGCCATTACGCAGTGTTACTCTAGGATTTATTCAGCATTTACTGACTTTCGGCCCGGACCGAGGATTGCGACTTATAGTATTTAGGTGTCAAATAGAGTTGTACGAAGTCGATTTACCGACGCGATAAAGACACCCTCCGCAGGGGCTGGTCACGAGGTAATATTAATTTTTATTAAAGTCACACGACATTTATTAATATTTCTATTGAATATAGAGTAAATACATATAGTGAGTAAACATAAAATAATAGAGAATGATCATAGTTTATCAATTAAGAACGATTATATCTAGTGGTTAAGAATCTCTTGATTATAAAATAACTACAAAAAAAAAAACAAGAAAATAGGGTGTGTCATAAAGACATACTTTTTTCGAACTGACGACGCTATTGACCTAACAAATAAAGACATATGATAAAAGTGAAACGTACAACAATAAGCCAACGTCAAGCGGTGTTCCCAAGCGGTCATCCATCCAAGTACTGGCCGAGCCCGATGTTACCTTCGTTGATCGAATGAGTACAGGTGTCTTCAACACAACTACCCGACATAGCGGTAACCCTGGTGGGGTTTTTAGCACAAACAAAGACTGCGGAGCAGAATATCAAGCACTCCCGAGAGAAGATTCATTTCAAAAAATGTTGCGGTCAAGAGACACGCGTCAGAAATAAAATTCTATAGCTTTTTTTTTTCAATTCTAAATATATTTTAATATGGAAACCTAAATGGTTTGTATTTGTATAATTTCCTCAGATAAGATTTTTTTATTATTTTTTTCAATGCAAATAACATATAACTTAAGGAATCGAATCAAAAACTTAATTAAATATTTTAGTAAATAATATTTATTTATTGAGAATGACACAAAACATTGAATTATAATAAAAGTGAATTATATACAAGATGCTAAATAAGTACTAAAAGTAACTAAATGTTAATCAAATGTTCACGGATTGAGGTGTTCACGACATTATCCGTATAAATGGGCGCTATCCCATTTTATGTAATTTTGAGTATAAACATTGATTTATTTTATTCTTTTTACAGTACGGTGAAAGGTGGCACTGTTCATTCTATGAACATAATGAGTAGATGTTTCCAAATTTTGTCGATCTTGATACAAAATCGCATGTAGGGAGACGCATAACGCTTTACTCTAACGTGACGATTTCTACCGTTCAGATTCTCCAGAAGCTCCATTTTTAAATTTTTATTGTATATTTATACATGATTAACCTCTTCCCGCGACTTCGTTCGCGTGGAATTTACTTTGGGCTAACGCTAACACGCAGTGGAAGCTCTCATGAGGAAAAAACCCGATTTTGAAACATTCTTTATTGGTGCTCCGTTCCTATTAATCTTAGCGTGATGATATATAGCCTACAACCTTTCTAGATAAATGGGCTACATAACGCTGAAAAAAATTTTCAAATGGAACCAGCAGTTCCTGAGACTTTACCTCTTTATAATATTATTATAGATATAATGTTTAACAGAGAGATTTGTACTTATTATTAAAGATACGAGCATATTTACCGAATGAAATAAAAATAATATAGCATAAGTTATTCGCATAAAAGCAAAAGGAACATATTTATAACAATGCAACTTTAAACAACGTTGCGTTAAACGTTTAACGCTACCATGGAGAGTGGTATGAAAGCACTGTTGCATTAAACGTTCAACTCTAGAAACAATATGATTTCAATAAAAATCTATTTCTACCCCTTCTTATTTCCATTTCCACATTACGAAGTTTCACTTCTTCCGCGTGGATGGACTCCACGCACTATTATTGTCTTTAAATATTTTAGGATCTATTAAGGTAATGGAGAAGTATAGTCACCAATATGTTAAGAATATTGTTGAGAGTTAGTAAACGCTTTGTGGTTATAACGTTTAGAATTAGGCTTCCAATTCTATTGTAGTATACAAACGTAAGATTAAACGTAGCAAATAATATATCAAAGGTATACCAACGTCCCACATACATTGCGTCGTCTGTTACTCCCTATCAAAACATCGACACAAAGGCCGACGGGATCAAATCAATTCACAAGTAAATTACAGAGTAACGTATCTCTCAAGGTTTAAATTTATCTTGTTATACGAATAATTTGTTAATAGATTCATATGAATAACACCTATCTAGTAACAAGAAAGGGATCTCTTCCAACGGTCTCTTGTACTTAATCTATTTTTATATGATACTAGCTTCTGCCCGCGACTTCGTCATCGTGGAATAGTTACTTCAGTCTAACGCTAACACGCAGCGGAAGTTCTCAGAAGAAAAAACAACGATTTTGAATCATTCTTCTTTGGTATTCCGCTCCTACTGGTCCTATCGTGATAATATATAACCTATAGCCTTCTTTGATAAATAAGCTATCTAACACTAAAAGAATTTTTTAAATCGGACTAATAGTTCCTGAGATTAGCGCGTTTAACCTACTAAACAAACAAACCCTCCAGTTTTATAATAATAGTCTATATTACTACTCTTCTCTCGTACTTACTCCAATCGTCATTCAAATTACAACAACTTTTAAAAGAATGATTCGATTTTAATGAAACAAAAAATTAGTTACTCCTGAGGATTTGCTTTATAGTTTTCTTGCTGAGGTTTAATTGTGAACTCAGTACTTCAGCAGTGATGCGTGGTCATACAAACAGACAGACAGACAGACAGACATTTATAAAAATGATTGAAATGTATTGTATAACTTATGTCTAGACACCTGCAACAATTTTTTCCCGAAAATCAAATAAGTACAGGCACATTAGATTTACATTTATATCATATGTATAGAAGATTAGAACTCTAGTATAAGAGTTATGACTTTTACGTATAAACATCTCACATCGCTTGGTTTAATAATTTAACATTTTTGACGTGGTTTAGTTGAGTGATTTAGAATTCCGTTAAAAAAGATTTTTAAGCAAAAACTTTTTTAGCCGCGTTGAGCGATTTTTGGTAGTCGCAAAACTTATGGGTTCACGTCACCGATGATCTCGACATGCTACTAAAGCATCACCGACATACATTGAGATATATCTATATATCTCTATATCTATCTATATGAGAGATATCTAATCCTGTAGATCAGTGTTTCCTAACTTTTTTTAGGCCATGCCCCACCTTAACAATTCTAAAATTTTTATGCACCCCCATATACAATTTTTAACCTTAAAAAATTGTTTTTTCCCTTAAGAAATATAAATAAGTTTTAGAAAGAAATCACTAGGAAATTGTTATCAAAACATCGTAAGTAAAATTTCAAAACATATAATGAAAAACTTACTTGACTTGACGGCTCTAATTACCTAGTGGATAGTTTGGTAACGCCAAACTAGATTATCCCTAATATATTTACAGCATTTTTTAAGCATTTGCCTTTTTTGTTAAATTTGTCACCGATATCTTGCATTACATTTAAATAACCAGAAGCGAAAGAGTTAAAATCGTGCTAGTCCATTTTTAGATTGCCCCCATGTGGGGCGTGGGCACCAAGTTGGGAAAAAGTGCTATAAATAATTAAGTTTAAATACTGATTCAAACAGAAGTTAATTCCAAACACTAAAATCATAAAGTTTTATATGAGCGTCTACCTAAATTGAACATTAATAAAATGTTAAGTATAGGGATGCATCACTCAGAAACGAATAGATATCGAAGGAGCTGGTGGGACCGTGTAAACAGGCCCCACGAGGATTATGCGATTTAAATAACAGAGAGCGTAAGAGCGGTTGGTGGCCTTGCTTATAAATAAATAAATCAACAAGAACCCCAAATAAAAGCGTGGACTGACCTGCAACTCAGCACCTCATACGGAGCAGCGGCGTCCCAGGCGAGATGTGTGGTGTCTGTGGATCGTTTTCCAAATATGAGCGGGTGAAGCGGATTTAGCGTATTTAATGCAGAAGATAATCACAGAAAAAAACTTAAACGTTAAAGTACAATGCTTCCGTCGACGGCGGTATGAAACGTGCTTGTTCTCCTCGATCGGTCGCAGGAGGGCAAGGCCATCTCTTCGCTCACATCTGTGTGCGACCTCAACGGCGTCACCGTTGAGCCCCCACGCAAGACCCATATTCCGTCTCAGTGTCATAACTGCCAGTGTTATGGGCACTCGGCAAAGAATTGCCATCTTCGCCCCAGGTGCGTCAAATGCCTGGAAGACCACGCCACGAAGGAGTGCGCGCGCACTCCTGGCACTCCCGATTCTTCCAGCTGTGTGTTCTGCGGTAACGCGGGTCACCCCGCGAATTATCGCGGCTGTCCCCGCGCGCCGCGCACACAACGTCCCCGGCAGGTGAGGCAAGCGCCCAGGGCGCCTGTAGCCGCCGCCCGCCCTCCGCCTCCACCTCTCATGTCCATGGAGGCCTTCCCGGGCCTGCCAGGCGCCTCCCACGCCCTGGTAGCGCCGGCACCCACGACCTCACCGTGCTCGCCACCCTCTGTGCCGCGTGCGGCTCAACCCTGGCGAGCCCTTATGGCCCCCTGGGCCCCCGACCTCAGCCTCAGGCTTCTTCCAAGCCTCAGGCGCCGCCGCCACAGGCGGCTTATGCTGCTTCATCATCCTCTATCTCCGGTAAGTTTGACTCGATGAAGAAATTACTCCGCGAGCACGATATGAAGGAGCCACGCCATCGTTGAGGTCGAAGAGGAGCTAGGTCTTCTCACCGCTCTAGCGCACTTCCCGGCTATCGGAGCCACCATTCAGCACCTCGCCCGGTCACACTCTTTTAAATAAGTTTTAAAATTCATGGGTCTTAATAAAGTAAAACCACGCGGTCTATGTCTATCATTTTTCAATGCGAGATCCCTTCGGACACAGCGCGTTCTAGTAGCTGACTTTTTGCGCGATAGACAGATTGACGTTTTCCTCATCCAGGAAACGATGTTAAAACAGAGTATGCGTAATCCGAGAATCGCGAATTACTGTAGAGTCAGGAACGACCGTGTCACCCACGGGGGTGGCACGTTAATCTATTTTAGGCGTTTGTTGTACTGCATGCCGTTAGATCCGCCCGCGCTAATCAATATGGATGTGTCAGTGTGTAAATTAGGTATGACCGGTCACTCGAATATTATTTTAGTTTCCGCATATTTACCACCGAACAAAGAATTGCTAAGATCCGATTTGCAGGCGCTACTTAATTTAGGAGATTCAGTTATTATAGCGGGAACGTTATCTGGAATAGTCCGTTTACCTCTCGTAACGGGAGGATACTCGATGAACTAGGTAGGGTTCTCACGTTTGACGTCATAACCCCTTCGGAACCCACGCACTATCAAGATTATTGCCAACCCACAGTTTTAGACATAGCTCTCTTAAAAAATATCACGCTTCCTGTACGACTCATACAAGTCGTACACGAACTTGATTCAGATCATCGCCCGGTTGTTTTACAGTTAGGTCACAATTCAGACTTCACCTCGCCGTCGGTTAGGGTGGCTGATTACGCGAAACTCGTTCAATATTTTAAAGAAAATCCGTCGTCTAGTAATTTAGACATGATTCCGGACGTGTTGGTGTCTAAAGCCGACGCGGATTCGGCCATCGATTCCCTGGTTGATTATCTCTAGACTGCCGTCAGGGTGACCTCGAAAGAGGTACAAGTGGCGAACGATCGTCGTTTTATACTCCCTGACGACGTGAGAGCATTGATCACGGAAAAAAATGCCGCGACTCCAGCTTACGACGCTTACCCGTCTGTAGAGAATCGTGATCGTTTACGTTCGTTACGAAAAACAGTCAAGTCTCGTATTTCTGAGATCCGGGGTGACAGGTGGGTCAGACTCCTGGAGGGTCTCCAGCCGTCTCACCTGTCGTACTGGACTCTAGCGCGAACTCTCAAATCAGATATGGTCGCTCCAAGCCTCCTCTCGACAGAGGCCCCGGGTTGCCTCCCGCGTTCGATAGCATAGATAAAGCAGAATGCCTTGCCGCAAGCTTAGAGAAACAGTGTTCACCAAACACTGATAACACTGACCCTTTGCATAGCGGATTAATCGAATCAGCTGCGGAACATGTACTCTCGTCTCCTCCGGCGGATACCCTAACCGCGATCACTTTCGATGAAGTTGCAGGTGCAATCAAGGGTCTCAAGCCTAGGAAGTCCCCAGGTTCCGATGGAATCAGGAACGAGGTTCTGAAGCTCCTTCCTGACCGCATCATAGCTCTATTGGTCTGCATCTTCAATGCGGCGATGTCCCAGGGTCATTTTCCAGCCGTCTGGAAGAAGACCGTAGTGATAGGAATTCACAAACCCGGCAAGAAAGCTACGCTTCCCGATAGCTATCGCCCCATCAGTTTGCTAGGTACCTTAGGAAAACTTTACGAGCAGCTCCTTCTGAACTGTCTCCAGTTCTCGATTACAGATTTAAAAATTAATACCACCTGAGCAGTTCGGATTTCGCGCCGAACACTCTTGCACGAATCAAGTACACCGCCTCACGGAGTACATTTTCTCTAAATTTAACGCCGACCAAAAACGAAAACCGAAACGTACAATTGCAGTCTTCTTCGATATCGCCAAGGCCTTCGATAAGATCTAGCACGGAGGGCTCATCCATAAATTATGTAAATCTCGCGTACCCGATAGGTTAATTCATATTATCCGCGATTATCTCACTGATCGGATATTCCGCTTCAGAGTGGATGGTGAACTATCGCTGCCCCACCCGATACGCTCAGGTGTACCACAGGGCTCCATACTCGCGCCCACGCTCTTCAATCTGTTCATCATGTTCATCAGTGACCTCCCTCGGTCTCGGGTGGTCGAGGTAGGTTGTTACGCTGACGATACCGTTATTTACACTTCCGGCTGGCGGTCGGACTTTCTTAGGAAGCGCATCGAAAAAGCCGTTCATACTCTCGGTGAATAGTTTCGTCGATGGCGCATAGAAGTTAATCCCGATAAGAATGCCGCAATACTCTTCGATCCCACGAAACGCGCTAATAAATTTGAGCACATCAGGCTATACGGAATCGATATCACTTGGGTCGAAGAGGTCAAATATCTCGGTGTTACATTAGATAGACATTTAAAGTTCAGTTCACATATAGACAGAGTGCGAAACAAAGCCGCTATGGTCTTGGGTCGCCTCCATCCGTTGCTTTGTCATAAGAGTATGATGTCCCTCAGACACAAGCTCACTTTGTATAAGATGTGTATCCGTCCCGTGATGACATATGGCTGCCCCGTTTTTGAGCATATGTCCAAAGATAACTTTGATAAGCTGCAGGTTCTCCAAAATCGTGTTTTACGAAAAGTGACCGGTAACCCGTGGTACATCCGGAGAGTTGATCTCTATAGAGACCTAGAGATCCCTTCTATCTGGGCGTACGTAAAATCACTCACAATTAGTTATTTTGAAAAAGCCGCGAATCATCCCAGTCCGTTAGTGGTATCCGCCGCGAACTATGGATCCGTACCTAACGCTACGCGTTATAAAAGACGTCCGCGACACATTTTTACCGACCCTCCTGATTCAATCACATCAGCGAACGATCAGTACCAGCCTGTCCCTCGAAACAGAGCGTATTCACGCCCACGCCCGCGTAACCACAGATACGCCGCCATGGTCTGTGGGTTAATTTCGCTCCCGCACACTCGATTAGGCCTCCCACGGTAGCGGCTCAAGCCTAGGTTCGATCCCTCGGTAGGGAGCCCTTGAGTGCGTTGCTTGCGCGATACGGTGACACACAAATATTCATCACCACTACAACACTACACGATCACCCCTAAACACGTGCACGCCTACACGTTTACACATGAAAGTGGAAGGGTTTACTTTTTTTTCCCTTATCGAACTGAAAAACTCTAAATTTTCCGATAATAAATATATGGAGGAGTTGTTGAGGCGTGTATGCTTGGAACACATATACGTTTCAACAACTCATACATATATGAATAGTTAGCTAGGTTAGCTAAGATAGGTCGCGATTTTGCATGCAACAGGCAACAGCCAAGCCGAGATGTGCCGTGCACCCTTGAGCTGGTTGCCAAAATAAAATCGGCTGAGTGCCTTAAGCGCTCGCCTTAGTAGTCCGGTGAAGCTGTTAAGACCTTGCTGGGACAATAGCGTAGTCATTTCGAAAAAAAAAAGGCGGTATGAAGCGAACTGTGTATAAAAACGAATCGGTGCGGTGAGTCAAATTATAAAAATGTTCCATTTTTCTTTTAATTCAAATTCTTCCATTTGATAATATTGACAGCTAGGAAGGTCCTTTATAGCGTCTGCGTGCTCCGTACTCGATCAATGAGGTACAGACCAGAAACACGTCTCATTATGTAGAGCGCACTAATAAATTTATTTATAAGGGGCCAACCAGATATCGTTATTGTTTTTAGTTTCACTTTAAGAAGTTAGGGAAGTTAGGATAAGAATTATATGAGTATAATTGGCCCTAACTTAAAAAATATTATCACGATAGTTTCATTTAGAGTTATAAAAGTTTTAAGAGATTATGATTTTTATAATTACTACGCATTCAGCTAAGAGCGATTTTTTGTTGTAGAAAAGTGGGGCAAGCAGTATGGTTCTCTTTTTTCTTCAGTACATAAAATATTTTGTAAATATAATTAATGATAAGCATACGTCAATAAACAATACAGATAATAAAAATAGCTGTAGGCGAAGTAATATTACATTTCAATTTTGTTATTATCTGTAATATGTTATCAGTACGGACCAATAAAAATTGAAGTATCCTAATTACCCGAGAGATATCGCAGGCGGCCATTCTAAATAATCGTTTACCTATACCGTTACAATCAATCGCACGAGCCTTAATTTTCCACCCAATAAGAGCAGCCCGGCGGAATCCATTCAAAGTGCCTAATTAATTGGACAACATATTTTTCCTGCATACGGATCACGTAGATACGAGACACCAGGTGACGTGCTGATGTATACCCGATCGTATATAAAGGGAATGTGTTGCTTTCACCGTTTTATTGTTTTAACAATATTAATGGCAAAAAATATTGTAATCATGTTTTAACTCGGTTTGTAGTATTTATTCATTGGAGTTAAATAAACAAATGACAATAAAAAGGAAGCAATGAAGTGAACAGTATGTACACCTCGTATGTAGTCATATATTTACAGATAAAAATTTTGTAGCAGTTTTTCCAATTTATGCGTGTATATAAGTTCTAGTACTACTGTACTTCGTCTTTTTGAATGTATAATGTGTGTCAAACCTACGTTACTAAACTAGTTCTAGATTACAATAGAACATTTCAAGCGACTTCACATCTGTCTTCATATATAGATATTATTATGTTTTGAAATATATATTCGTAGAAAGAAAGTATGTGTCTTTTATTAATTTTTATAAAGATCTTCCTTGTAATTATATTGAATTATTTCTTACAGTGTATAATGTAGATTTGGCTTTTTTGTAATGTGCGGAGATTTGCAATACGCAGTGCGATATTACCAAATTTAAATGTACCAAGCCGATGGTGAAGCGTTAATATCTCCGGATTCTTTTTTTCTACTTACAGGAAGAACTATACATTTTCTCATACGTATTTATAAATGAGGATATATGGATGTTCTGATTATAGATATGCACTGTTCTAATCAGTTATAAATATAACAAAAATAATCAATCCAATAGAAGACCCTTGAGGTACGCCATTATTGACAATGTAAATAAAGACGAGATTTCGTCAACACTATTAGCCGCATATTCATTAACACTTGTATTCAAGAAATTATCCTCAGATTACTAGATACTAGAGCTTAGGTGTTACCCTGCTAATAAGAACTCTGTAGAATGCTTTTTCGTAATCTATAGCAGCAGCTATTAAAATTATTTGTTCATTTATTATGAAATACTAATAGATTTTAACTGGTCGGTTTAGTAGAAAGTCATATTATTCATCAATAATGGCTTCTTCTTTAGTATTGGATATTTTAGGTGTACTTTATATTTCTCTTACCATAGATTTACAAACAATGCAATGATTAGCAACTAATATTCTACCACCTTTCTAGTATTTTAAAGTAATGTACGTTTCCTTCGAAACCTGAGCTATCTTACTATTCGTAGTGGTAGATCTGTTAAGTACATCAATGGATGACTAAGAACATAACTACATTATTTTAACAATTTTAAACACAGGGCTGCTAGAGCTATATAAATTATTAATTGTATCATGTTTTGTACTGCAGATAGAGGATTTGTCAAATGATAACCTTTTTTGATACAACTTTATTTCATTGTTAGTGACGTTACCAGTAATTTAATCAAAGATATACTGAAGTAAAAAAAGAAGAAAATGATTAGCACACATAAGAGTAGAAAATTATATACTCATATTCTTTATGTTCTGTTTCATTAAGAATAATGACTTTAGACATCGATGCAATATAAATAGGTGTATTGCAAAAAAAAATAACAAAAAGCAAGACGAGAGCATAACAGAAAAGACAGTAGCAGAATATTTTATTGTGTCATAAGATGTGAATAAATATTTATTCATAAAATCTCCACTAGTATCTCACCCATATATCATTTGACAAGCTTGATTGAGTTTAGTTTTTAATTGAAAATTATAGGTAATTTTCAACTGCCAGAATAAATATATCGATGATGGAAAGAGTAACCAACTAAGAAGGTTGATAGTCCTTACACACTTTCCATAATCTATATATTTTATGAAGTTGGCATTACAAAATACAAATATCTATATGTACCATAAGTATAAGAAGGAGTGTAAATTATATAAACCTATCTAGTCTCTATTATATTGAAACTAGAATAATATTCAATATTTTAAAACAATGACCAAAAAATTAAAGAAAAATGCAATTCGTAAAAGAAATATGAAATATAAGACCTGAATTAAAAAGTTACAAGTAAAAGCTTACTCTCTGATTAATATGTATTCCTTATGCTAAAGTTAACATCAATCTACGTCGAAAAACATGAGCTAAGTTGTCAAAAGTTCCAAGCGTTTTTGCAAGATCGCGAAATAAAATCGTGGAAAGATGTCGGTGTTCGTCGATTTTTATTTTTCAAAGTTGCGACTCGACGCTCACTCTCGTAAAGATACTTTGTCAGCTCATTTCTCACATTCTGATTGAGATAGTCCATTTCGTGTCATTTTTTACTATATATTTCGCTCGTAAGTTTAAAGATGCGTGAATATATTATGCAAATACATTGGTAATTAAAATGTCATTCAAATTAATGTAAATAGATTCCGAAAAGCAATTAATTTGTTTGTGTAGACTGTAGAGCCTGAAACTATTCCATTTCAAATACTTGTTCATTGATATAATAAAGAATTAGAAATAGACCAAATACTTACAGTATTTACTGTAAGTTTCTGCCTGCGACTTCGTCCGCGCGGAATAGTTCCTTTAGGCTAACGCTAACACGCAGCGGAAGCTCTCAAAAGGAATAAAACCCCGATTTTGAAACATTATTTTTCAAATCAGATCAGTAGTTCCTAAGGTTAGCGCGTCCAACAAAACAAACCTTTTAGCATTATAATATTAGTATAGATTCTATTAATTCGCTATTTCTTGTTCCATATAATGCAAATATAACGCCAGGCTTTTTTTATAACTATGCAGAATTAAGTATTTTCGTCAGCATTTAAGCTGGGTATTTAAGCAAGTCGGCATGACAGCGATAACCGACGATGGATTGCCGATCTCTCAATGGGGGCATTCAACATGAAGCGGGCAGCGAAAAAACGTCAGATTCTGGATTTCATTGATATTTGGATTAAACGTGGTTCTATTTTCACATATATTTCATACTGGTTTAATATAATTTTCAACAAGGAACATTTTCATATAATTATATCTTTACTTAATATATAAAGCTGAAGAGTTTGTTTGTCTGTATGGTTGAACTCGCTAATCTCAGGAACTACCGGTTCGATTTGAAAAACTATTGTGGTGTTAGACAGCTCATTTAACGAGGAGGGCTTTAGGCATCATCACGGTAAAACCAATTGGTGCCTACCAATGACGAATGTTTCAAAATCGGTTTATTTATTTCCTTTTGAGAGCTTCCGCTGCATGTTAGCGTTAGTATTATATACGTTTCCATGGAGATGTGGCAACTTTCTGTCGCAAACAATCTCAGGGTTTTTTTGTGTCCCTATTCAAAAAGTTAGTTCTACATAAGTTTTGTTTTCAATTTTTTATTATACGTTGCCATGGTAAAATAAGTTTATATTGCAAACATTTCCAAAGTTTATTTTGTATTCATGTTCAAAAACTAAATTCTACGTTAGTTTTTTTCCAATTTTAGATTTGTGATCTATTTTACCTATTATAAAAATAAAGTGTGTTTATGTAATATTAAAATAAATATTTTTTGGTGAATGCATTTGGCTAGAGATAACAACAAAATGTATATTTTTTAATTCTGTCGATATGTCTGTTTATTTGTTTGTTCCCGGTAATCTCCGAAACAGCTGAACATATTTGAACGGGTATTTTACGAGCAAATAACTAACTAATTAGTTGTTTTATTTTAAGCAAGCGGGTTCAGCAGACGTTTCCGTCTCTCATAATAAGACAAACTATATCTAAACCTTGCCCAAGAATAATTTTATATATTGGTGAAAACGGCATAACCAATCGTTCGATAGAATTTGAGCTTATCGTGAACAGTCATATAGACAGACGTGGCAGTGGACTTTGTTTAACACTATGTAGAGATATATAGTGATGAATTGTTACCTGTGCATTCGTCCGTGTGAAATTGATCAAAACTATGTTCACTGTAAATATGCATGCGAGACATACGCTGTACTGGACTCCAAGAATAAATATAATTGGATTGTATGTAATTTAAATTACAGCAACGTATAATAATAACTTAATTATATCAACAATATGGGCATATTATATCTATATAATAAAATATTTCACAATATTGTTCGATAATTACAGCTTAATATATTCATTACCTTTTTATATAGTATAAGTGAGTTCTGCGGGTAGTATATAGTAGTTTAAAGTTCCAGGTATGTGGCTGATGATAAATCCCATCCTATTCGACATACTGTTAGTATATATCTAATGTACACGTTACATGTTACAGTAAATGATGATGTGCATGTCATATTTACAAATATTTTCCAAAGAGTATTTCTGTAATTTACACATCTAATCACAATTTTACATTTATTTAGTATATTAACATAACGCGTGCGAAACCGCGGGTAACAGCTAGTTATGTATAAAAAACTTAACTACTATGCATTAGTAATAATACGCATTCATATTTTTAATATATAAATTAACATTTTGTGAAATCGCATTTGAAATATTTACATCTAGTTTAATATATGAGACAAATACTAGGTCCCTGTTTTTCCCATCTTTTTGGGAACATATCAATAGGTTTTAAAAGTTTGGTAAACGAATAGAATGATGTCGGTTCCAGACAAATAGGAGTACATTTTTGACAAGTTTCTGCGTATAGAATATACTTTACTATAGATTCTAATTATTTTATTTAATATCGAATTTTAACTCGATATTGTATCTATATATTAATACGTGAAGCAAAAGTTTTGTATCCCTTTTTAACCTATTTCCCGTCAACGGGTGAACTTGAAATTTGGCATAGTTAAAGTTTATATGGCGGAGAAGTGCAGAAAGCTGTATATTTTATATAAAATGAATTAGAAGTACATTAAATTAATTAAAATATGCACTACTCACACTACTACTCGAATTTTACACAACATATACACACGTGTAAATAAAAGAGACATTTTGACAGCCGTCAATAATTACGAAGTTCAAAAGAGGTTATGAAGGAGGTTGCTATGCTCGACTGTATGTATTTTTTAACTCTTACGTTCCAATTACCATTTTTCATCCTACATTCAACAATGATATTATAAAATATAACTATCATTGCAATGTTTATTATTTTTTATGGTGAACTCAGTTCAAATGAAGAATTAATAAAATAATGAGCCGAATAATACTTTGTATAATCAAAATAAGATATTTTTCATAAAAGTAATACATGACTTAGACCTTCGCGGTCACAATGGTGCAATTCGACCTCATGTATCAACAAAAAAGAATTGATTTTCAAAAGCTAATGGTAGTATTAAAAACGTCTTTGTCTTGGATTCACCATTTGATTGTATTGTATTTCCATTACTTTTCCAAACGATGATACTGGACAAATCACTATTTCTCTTAATGAACAGTCTACATTTAATTCACTATCACCCAGAAATACCACCCACGAATGGTGTCGTGTAAAATTAATTGAAAATTGTGTCATGGGTTACGATAAATTTCTTTATTTTCGGAAAGTTATGTTTGCTTAAAATTTGTAGAGCTTTACTACGTGATTTTTGTTTCAAATTTATAATTAATTTCAATTTTCATTTACATATAGATTTTTTTAAATGTTTATATAATTAAAGATCATGGCAAATAACTGAGTAGCCATGATGAAAACCTTTGATTATAGAAGTATACCCTTTGGCAAAAGAACTCTAATAAAGTTCAAACTTTACAAAATCAATTAACTTTGGTCGAATGTCAACCACTGGGCGCCCACTAGTATAAATTATTACGTTATTAACTGGAATCCCATAGCATAGTAAGTCAGCGATATATTACGACAAAACAAAATACGCTGACGGCGGTGCTGGTCGGAGCTCCGAGCAGCCATAAATTTATTGCCGACTGCAGCAATCGTTTGCATACACTAATTATTATTCCAGTGAGTTATTATCTATTACGGTCAGTCTAGTCGAAAGTAATTATGTTTTATTTAATTCTGATATTGGAAAATTATATTCAAGAAATTTTATACATTTCAAAATGTAACCTGTCTTAGTATTAAAATTGTGTATAGGATTTATAATTAAAAAAGTGGATGTTGTTGAATACTTAAATAATTAATAATTTTGACATCGTTTTTTTTTTAATTTTATATAGTAATTAGCGGTCCCGGCAGACGTTGCCCTGCCTTGATAATAAAATAAATCCTAAAAGTCAACCGCAGCGCCACCTACCGGGTCCAATTGTGACTCTAAACCATTCTCAGATCCACATGAACACCACAAAAAAAATCTATTCCAGTGAAGCTGCCAAGGCCTTGCAAGGCCAATAGCGTCGTCAGTTCGAAAAAAAATCATCAAAATCGGTCCGGCCGTTTAGGAAGAGTTCAATAATATACACATGTACAGAAGAAATACATATAAAATAACTAAAAAAAAAGGTATAGCAAATTTGAAACGATTTACACTATACTATACTATAATGTATAAATCTATCTAAGCACCTAGATTGATTCATTGATCTTACCGATAGAACCTTCCGTTTTAGAGTGGACGGTGAACTGTCGTTGTCCCATCCCTCAGGTGTGCCACAAGGCTCAATACTCGCACCCACACTCTTTGACCTGTTCATCTGTGATTTACCTGAGCTCCCGGGAGTTGAGGTAGGTTGTTATGCTGATGATATAGTTATCTACGCTTCCGGCTGGCGGCTGGATCAGTTCAGGAATCGCAACGAAGAAGCCGTTAGCACACTCGGTGATTGGTTTCTTCTATGGCGTATAGAGGTAAAGCCCGAAAAGAGTGCCGCGATACTCTTCGACCCTAAGCAACGCGCTAATAGATTGCGGCCCATCAGGCTATACGGAACCGAGATACCTTGGGCTACCGAGGTCAAGCATCTCGGTGTCACGTTAGATAAATATTTAAAATTCGATTCTCACATATATAGAGTACGAAACAAAGCCGCTATGCTCTTGGGTCGCCTCCATCACTTGCTTTGTCATAAGAGTAAAATGTCCCTCAGATATAAGCTCACGTTATATAAAACTTGTATCGATCCGATTATGATGTATAGTTGCCCGGCCTTTGCACACTCACAAAAACAGAAATTACAGAAGATACAGGTTCTTCAGAATCAAGCCATGGGGTACGTTCGGAATATGGATCTTCACAGGGACCTGGAGATGCCTTCTATCTGGGCGTATATAAAATCACTCACAAGTAGTTATTTCGAAAAAGCCGCGAATCATCCCAGCCCGTTAGTAGTATCCGCCACAAACTATGAAATCGTACCCAACACTGCGTGTTATAAAAGACGTCCGCGACACATTTTTACCGACCCCCTTGACTTAATCACGTCAACGAACGATCAGTACCAGCCTGTTTCTCGAAACAGAACGTGCTCACGCCCACGCCCACGTAACCACAGATCACGTCGCCGTGGTCTGGGGGTTAATTTCGCATCCGCACACCCGATTAGGCCTCCCACGGCAGCGGCTTAAGCCTAGGTTCGATCTCTCGGTAGGGAACCCTTGAGTGCGTTGCTTGCGCGATACAGTCACACGAAATTTACATCACTGCTACAACACTACACGATCACCCCCACACACGTGCACGCTTACACATAAAAGTGGAACGGTTTTATTTTTTTTACTTATCGAACTGAAAAAAATTTCGAAATTTTCCGACAAGAAATATGTGTAAGAGTTGTTGAGATATGTATGTATGCTTGGTACACGTGTATTTTTCAACAACTCATACATATATGTATAGTTAGTTAGCTAGGTTAACTAAGATAGGTCGCTAATTGCATGTAACGGGCCTAAGCCGAGGTATGCCGTGCACCCTTGAGCTAGTTGCCAAAAATAAAATCGGCTGAGTGTCTTAAGCGCTCGCCTTAGTAGTCCGGTGTTAAGACCTTGCTAGATCAATAGCGATATTAATAAATAAAATAAACTTTAGATTATAAAGTTTTTAGTTCAATATCAAAACCTCAAAAACTTAATCTTCATATACTTGGATAATGTCTATGATTTCAACGTCGAAGATACTGATTGTTCTATTTTTTTTAAATAATAACAACTCAGTGAAAACTCTCATTATATTAAATTTGTTAAAAAAATTAAAATAACAGGTCGTAGTTTTAAGCGACATTCGCTCGTAAACGACTACTGAAAGTAAGGGGCTGAAAAACAAAAAAAGGCTTCAAAGATCGAGGTCGCGCCGAACTCTGTTAGCCACAGTCGAGATAAAGGAGGCAATTTCCTAAATAGGGCTTGTGAGGATTTGCCTAATGTAGGACAAAAAATGGATTGCTACACGCAAGAGATACAAGTTTCTGCGGCTTTGGCTTTGTTTGACATCAATCGGAATAATGGTTTATATAGTTTTTACAACTTACTATTTTCCATATCGTGCGTTTCAAATTAGAAGATAGTCGAGTCCGTGCCAACTTCTCTCACGACATCAAAATTACACTGTCAACAAGATAAATATATCTTTGTTTTAATTAATAATACAAAATTAGCAACCATCTACTATAACTGGCCGTTGTACTTAAATATGTATATAAAGTAATAATAGTCTTTTTCATTACTTTATTTCAAATTAAGGTGGCGGAGCATCGTCTTTGTTCACAGTAGTACAAACAAGCGGTAGCCATTTTATGACGATTATACTCTAGTGAGCTTCACTTCTGAGCAATAAATAAAGTTTAAATAAAAATATAAGCCTTCCTATTATATAAACTTAATATTCATGATATAATAAATGTTTATTGATTAACATAACGAATTTATTGTCTTCTAGATTACATATATTTTACTGAAGCTGCATACTTAATACGAAGTTAAATGTCTGTTTGACAATTATCTACTTATTTGAAATGATTAGTACTAATACCATACAAAAGCATTTGTTTGTAATGGACAATAGTTCACCTAATTACAAATGTAAGTATGATTTAATCTGGTTTTATTCGAATTATGAATGCAATGTCTTATTTATAAGCGTAGAAAGAAGTTTTATCGTTTCTGTTAGTATTTGTCACAATCGGTAAGAAATGAGTCCTTATTATATAAATTACTAGCCTCTGCCCACGACTTCGTTCGCGTGGAATTATTACTTTGTGTGCGTTGTTTGTTATTTTAACAATACGTTTTAACTAAAGAATAAATAAAGAAGAAATTAAAACCAAACATTTCTTTGCTTGCAAAATTTCTTTGTAAACAATATTATTCGTTATTCTCCTCTCCTGCATTTGCCCACAACACCGCTTACCCCACTTCGCAGATCGCTTAGAGCGTAGTGTTTATAAAGATCTTAGTTTCTTAAAACTTTATAATAAAAAAAATCACGATATTTTTTTTAGGTAAGGACTTGTTCTCAAATAAGTAAAAAACAAATGAAATTTATCAAGCAGTTTTTGTATCATGAATTTGCAATCCCAAATCTCTAAAATTTTATTTATATTTTTTTATTTATATAGATAAAAAAATCTAAACTTTTTTAAATAAGGAAGCTTAAGGAGTATATAACGAAATTTTTTATGCCAGTTTCAACAATGGAAATATCAATTTTTTTAATATTTTTTTGTAAGGAAAATGAGGGATGAAATGGGAAAAGCTTATTAAAAAATCTCATAATATATTGACATAACCGAATGACTAAAGAATTAATAATTTATTAGTATTTGATAGAGAACAATTTGTATTTCTATTGCCGTCACATAAACCGTTCGATTGCAGATCTTTGGTACTCTAAAAAAGAAATGTATCTTTTGTGAAACCTTCGTCTCAAAGCGGGGTATATCGTAGGAGAGGCACGTTCAATTGGATTGAAAACGTCGGCTGAGCGAAGTGCTGTTCGGCGAAGGGACGGGTAATAGCATTTTTATAGCGAAGGTCTGAAGGGTGAGCTACCGAAAAATTGTTTCGTTGATAGAACTGAAATTATTTATCTTTGATTGTCTAGTAATCGTTAGGTACCTAATAAAGAAAATTATATTTAAGAAAAGGCAATATATTCGTTTGATGTCAGTTATTTTACACACATATACTGTACCATATGTGAATGTACGACTGTTTTCTTTAATGTATATATCATCCTTTATTCCTGTCTTTCTTAAATTTAAGAAAAAGCAACGTCTATGTCATTCGGTACCTATAACCGATTTACGAAATTCTTTTTTGATAGTAGATGTAATTTATACCCATTTTTTTTTCTAGTAATCCAAAGGCTGTAGCTGACGTGCAAGGATAGTTCAATCCAAAAACAACGACGATTGGATGCATATACGCTGTCTGATCTTAAAAAGCGACAAATTAAAATATAGTGAAGGTATCAATCACCATGTGTGTAGTGGTTGCAGGTACAAGTACCTAATGGCCTCCTTCTGCGAGGAAGTCATCTCGCAGAAGGAGGCGGCTGAGAGGGCCCGTGAGGCAGACCCTCAGAGCGGCCGTATCCGTCAAAGACGAGCCGCAAAAAGGGGGAGGCGGAACACTCGCCTGCTCCCGCTACCGTAGCCGGACCTGAGGGGATGCAGCCGGGGGGCTCATCTCCTCATTGCACAGGTCTGGCTGACGAGGGGAGGTGACTGGTTGTGTACCCAGTTGCCTCTCTATAGTAGGACGACGCCTAGCGATCAACTTGCCAGGCTGCCGCAGGGGCAGTTTTTCAGGAAGAAAGCCAGAACGGTCCCTGGCCGCCCCTAACATGCGGCCGACGGTACACCGTGGGGTTTTAGTACGTGCGAGTCGGACATAACCCACCCTCTCCTCCAGAAGGGTGGGTATCCGTTAGGGATTTCGCCACGTTAATAAAAAAAAAAAAGGTACAAGTACCTGCCACCAACTCGTTTACTAGGAGGGCTAGGAGTTTATAGAAGGGCTGATGTATAAACTCGTAACCTTCTATGGCGGGTATTACACCAGTTGTATGTTAATCGCGATTCAATTGATCACAATTTGTTTTAATATATTAGGTTATATTTCGATCAGTTTATGAGGATAACATTTCGTTAAGTCGAAAAAACATGTCGCCAACACGCGCTACTGCGATACTTTACGTAAGCAATATTGCTAATAAACTATCCGTCCCGGCTTCGCACAGATATACTAACAAAGAAAATGGGACCAAATCTTCACTGTACAGTACAATCGCGTAACGATATACTATATCGGTCTCACTCACTCACTTCGATATATGAAGATTTTTTAACCCGATTTCTCACTTGCCGTACTATTATTTCAAACATTGTCTTTCATACAAACCTTGTCCAGATAATTACAAAAATACGACGTAGAAGGAGTTAGCCAAAAAAAGAATACCTGTTCTAAACAAACTGATTCGCTTGTGTCACTCGGCAGCTTACATAATGCAGCAATTGATTTTGAAAATACAATTTAAAAGTGTTTATAATTTAAACATTTATTCTTTTCAAAGTTATTTATATATTTGAATGAATGTACCTGCACAACTAGTGTTCTTGTTTTTTTTTACACATCTTATTTACAAAGTAAAAACAACATGATTGACTCTTCAGCAGAAATGGCTGCAACGAGATGAATATAGAGTATATTGGTAAAAAAATGATAAGAAGCGGATTTTTTTTTTATACATTCTATGTACCTACATTGTTACATTAATGTAGTGATAGGATTTAGATATATATAAATGAATAAACAAATTTATGGTTCATTGATGTTGAGTACCATCCCAGGTTCTTTAATTGATTATTTAAATGTAATCTTGTACTGATGACAAAGCATGGTAATCGTGTCCGACTGCATAATCCACCATACATCAGATCGTCCAAGAGAAACTAAATATAGTACCCGCCATTATCCGTCCAGGACCTATCGATATATAGACAACTAGCCTGTGCCCGCGACTTCGTTCACGTCGAACTTACTTTAGACTAACGCTAAAACGCAGTGGAAGTACTCAAGAGGAAAAAAAACGATTCTGCAACATTCTTTATTTGTGCTCCGTTCCTATCGGTCTTATCGTGATGATGTCTAGGCTAATATAACCTTTATTGACAAATGTGATATATAACGCTGAAAGAATTTTTCAGATCGGACAAGTAGTTCCTGAGATTACTCCCTACAACGTCACAAACTCACAAGTTCAAAAACTCACAAACTTCACCTGTTTATAATATTAGTATAGATTAATGATAGGATAGCATTATTGTAGCTGCGAGATAGATATCATACTCTTGTAACCTTATCGCCGCAGTAGAAGATAAATATCTCATTCCTAACCGTCAGTTTAAGGGCAGAACTCCATCACATCGTACTTCAAACAAATTATGCTTAGGTATAAAGATTTTGTTTACAAACTATGTAAACAGAAAACATTGTTAATCTTTTATTTAATATACTATTCGACATAAAAAATGTACGTTGTAAATTATTTTAACAGCCTGAATTAATTATTAAATATATTTATTCACAACATACTTTGTTACCATATTCGTAAAGTAAAACTTCGTACTTTGTGAGCCTCAATTTATCTGGTTACAGTTCAATTGTTTGCAGCAGACTTCGACGCGATAGCAACTACAGGAGTTTGGTATTGATTTAAACTTCCTAATGAAGTTAAAATAAAATCAATATTTCGTCTTTCAACGCGCCGTACCGCGTACCCTAGACGCTCCGCTTTAAGAATGTAGTATTTATAATTAAGCTAAAATTGAAAGTCCTTATGTGTTTTAAGTTCATTAATATTTATCGGCTTGATAATAGTATTAGTATTTATCTTTTAATTTACTTGTTCCTTAGCATCATATGTCACGTCCAACTTCCTTCCTTTAAGTCAGATTAATTTTCTGAAGTCATACTTCTTTTTACTAGTTTGGAAAAAATTATAAATTGAAGTTTTAAGATGCGCGCGTACACCGACACCAAAAAACGACACCATGAAGTTGGTTGTCTGTCATTTTCTCATCTCATTTCTCATTATCTGTCAAATATTTCGTTTTAACTGATTCTTGATTAAGTATATTCAAAATAATTATTCAAGTATACATATATGCATCTACAACACGTGTTTTATTCCAGTGGAGGTAAGAACTATTTTCATCCATAAATATGCAATTAATAATAGGCTAGTGTGCGATCTAAAATTATATATGGTGGTGAATGATAATGTATTGTGAGCATTCGCAATAAAAGTGTTTTTTTTTTTTTATTATAAACTTATTAAACTGGGTTCATATATTTTAACTGTTGATATGTACGTATTATTTTTATTTATTTATATTATAAGTTACTATATGGTAGTTTATTCTTCTTCTTTTTGGTATCTTACTTCATCAAAAGAGAAGAGTAAAATGAAATAAAACAATTATGGAATTTATTCTCCTTTTGAAAAATTTTGGAAATAACTTTTAAACCAAATGACCAATGATCAGATAATTAGGACATAGCATTATGAATATTTTTTCCTTGCCTTTGCTAATAATATGTGACATAAACCAACACAATTCCTATATGTTGTAGTAACTTTGTGCATTTTATAGGCAATAAATATTTAGTTATAGGATACGCCTAGTGCACTCGACAAAGCTCATAGCAGGTGTATTCAGTTAGAATCATTTATTCATAGATCTAGAGGCAGGGTAAATTGTCTCGAATATGTTGACTCGGTCCAGGACACAATCATCAGAATTACTCTCACTACGTAGGTAATCTACCTATAAGCAATACTGAGGAAACTCACTACATTAACTCCAAAGTTTTTTTTAATTATCTGGTTTTTTGGTAAACTCTTTCCACCTAAGATCTTTGTTTCTGTTCCCGATAATATAAAATCAAAACAAATATAATTATACTAACGTTTATTTTATGTCAGTTTTGTATAGTTTCCCGACGAAATTTTTATCGCTATGGAAGCGGAATCGGAATTTTGATCAATTCGGCGACTTTAAAGCGAAACTAAGTACTTTTGAAAATACTGTTTTCATTTAGAAGATTTTGTGTTTCCGACAAAACTTTTAGTGTCAACCACACATTTCCAAAATAGTAGATACACATTGACACTGAACTGTAAACGCCGGGTACAAGTACAACACTAAATTATACTTCAAAAGTATATATAGGTCATGAAAAGACATTAATTATGATTGAAAATATTTCTTTCATTACAAATTATAAAAGTTAAAAAGAATCATAAATAAAAATGAACGTAAGACATCAAGAACTATAAAAGAATGTTCTTTACAAGAAATTCATAAAATTTCCAAGATAACATTTCTAATGAAAAATAATATTCGTAATCAATTAAAAGTAATATAAACTCATTGAATTTTTGCAAAGTCGCTTGAAGTTTGAAGGTCGATTTAGACTCGTCTAGTCAAAGAAAAAGTTTAGGGGACCATAAACAAAACAGTAATTGGGGTGAGTCAGACAAGCGTAGTTTAAGCTTAGAAGTTTCGTACAAAATCGAGGTAGAAGGCCACGAATGAGGGTATTATTCCACGTGATTTAAACTCTTACTATTTACAGTTTATATAGCATTATATGATGGAAAGCTCCAGTTAATTTGAAAACCTATTTACTAAGTAATTACTTACTATATTCAACTTTGGTTCATCAAAACAAGAAACTAGGTCAACCACACAATATATCAGAATAAAGTAGATTATTATTAAAGTGAATGAATGATGGCTATACAATTACATACAAACATGTATGTAGATACGCAATCTATACTAATATTATAAAGAGGTAAAGTTTATAAAGAGGTAAAGACGGTAATCTCAGGAACTACTGGTCCGATTTGAAAAATTCTTTCAGTGTTATATAGCTCATTTATCAAAGTAGGCTACAGGCTATATATCGTCACGCTAAGGCCAGTAGGATCAGAGCGCCAATGGAGAATTTTCCAAAATCGGCTATTTTTTCCTCTTGAGAGCTTCTGCCGCGTATTAGCGTTAGCCCAAAGCAACTATTCCACGCGAACTAAGTCGCGGGCAGAGGCTAGTATCTGTAAGGAGAAAGAGAAACAAAGGAAATATTAAAATATTGTAACTTCAAGAAACAAGAACACAAATTTAAGCTAGCAGCTAGAATGAATCCAATATCAGGTTAGTTTAAATAGCATTATTTCCGACTAGACCATAACCATGATTTCGTCTGTATCATTTGTTGCTATAAGAATATATACTAGCATGCTCGGCGGACGTCGTCCCGCCCTGATCATAAAAACACGACGAATTATACACATAAAACTTCCTCACGAATTACTTTATCTACTGGTGACAATCGCATAAAAATCCGTTCAGTAGTTTTTGAATTTAACAAGAACATACAGACAAACGTGGCAGAGGACTTTTTTAATACGTAGTGATATGTACACATAAAAAAAAATAAACACCACACCGCTTGTCTACTTTCAAGCAACAAGAAAAGATACTTCAATAAACCCGTAAAGCTTATAAAAATAGTAGTTACTCAAAACGTTAAAAACTTTATATTAAACTATCAGCCCTGGTGAACATTATCCCGCTCTAATCATAAAAAACTTTACAAATTATACTCCTAAACCTTCCTCGAGTATCACTTTATCTACTGGTGAAAACTGCATGAAAATTGGTTCAGTAGTTTTTAATTTAACGCGAAGAGACAAACAGACGTGGCTTGGGCCTTTGTAATGTAATATGAAGTGGTGAAGATACCGTTACACACAGACATACATTTCTAAAAATAATTGATATGTATCCATTACATATTAGTCACGTGCATTAACTTTTTTCATAAAATGTGAAAGTACAGAGGCGTTTAACTTACATTTTCATTATATGTATATAAGATATAATATATAAGAATATAGATATAATATCCATACATAACAAAATGTACGTTACATCATTGTTAGATTAGGATCCGTTTTTTCTTAATACATAGTAAAAAAATAGTACCAATGATATGAAAAATGATCCTTTTTCTGAAGTTAGACTTCGTTTGGCGCGTTAGGAAAAAAGTCTGAGAGTAAATTTTACATTGCGCGAGCACACCCGTCATGAAAAACCGACACCCTGAAGTTAGCTATAGTCAACGTCTTGTTTCTTTGTATTAGTTGTTTGTATTAAAACTTTCAATGTATTAAATATATTTTTTATTGTTAATGTCGTTTTTTCTACAAACGTAGAATAAGGCGAAAAAATAATTTTTTGAAAAGATTTTGATCTTGTTACGCCAAAGAAGTATAACTTCTAACGAGTGTACATAAGCACACACACACTTTTTTTATTTAACATTTGAACAAATTCTTATCACTGAAGTAATTTGGTGAATTTAGTATGTATTGACTAAATACATTATTCATTAGTTGAAACATATTTGACATACGAGCATTTACAGCGAAAATTTTACAGTTCTAGTAAAGACCCGATCGTTTCTCGTTAACAACATTTAATTGGAGCTTTAGACAACGTTTCAATTACGACGACATTATATATAATTAACTTCCAAAACAATAAAGCTAAAGTTACACGAAAACAAACGAGTATCTATATTTTATTTAGCAAAGTATAATTATATGTTGTTCCTTTAGACGCCATAGAATCTACTGACTTATTATCGTTCTCATTTCCGTGTTCTACTAACGATTCTGAAAAATACAATAATGTAAACAATTTTTTACTAATTAGACATTTTTAACTTACCGCTAGGTACCTGGAAGACCGAGCGTAGGTCGGTTGTTTAAAAAACATTTTTAATTTAAAATAAATTAATGGGTTTGCATCACAAAATTAGTATTTTTGTATAAAAAAAAAATATCTTTTTGCTGTCACTCGGCTTCGAACTGGGGTTAGATGGATTTTCGAAGCAGCCAATTTCCAACTGAGATATTTTTGTTTTGATAGCGGCAGAGAAATTTACCTTTATATTCTAGCTATATTTTTTCATTGCCTGAAAACTCAGTTAAAAAAGTTTTCTGTGAATGACATCTAGCAAGATGGATTTATCGTCCCCGATACCATCTACCTACTAAGTTTCATGTAAATCGCTAACGCCATTTCCGAAATCCTGAATATAAACCAAAATAAAAATATACAAGAATTGCTCGTTTAAAGATATTAGATAAATAGATAAATATAAAACATTCACATACTTTAGCAATTGCATAAAATCAGTTTATTGCTTGTATTTAACTTCATAATGTGGACTTAGGCGTTTTTGGAATGAGTTACCTGGTAGAGTGTTCCCCAGGGTTTTGACATGGGGTTCTTCAAAAAGAGATTAAAATACGCTTTTCAAGGTCGGAAACATAACAGTAACGCCTCTGGTATTTTTTTTTGTTTTCGATATGACAACGCTGTTGACCTGGGCCTTCCCAAACACCAAAGACCTTTCTTTACAGCTTCACCGAACTACCGAGACGGGCGCTGTAGGCACTTAGCCGATTTGGGATGCTTGGGCGACTAACTTAAGGGTGCACGGCACACCTCGGTTTGGGCTGTCGCCTGTTTTGTGCAAAAATCGCGACCTATCTGAGCTAACCTTTTTTTTATTAACGTGGAGAAATCCCTAACGGATACCCACCCTCCCGGGGGAGAGGGTGGATTGTGTCCGACTCGCACGGACTAAAACCCCACGGTGTACCGTCGGCCGCATGTAAGGGCGGCCAGGGACCGTTCTGGCTGTCTTCCTGAGAAACCGCCCCTGCGGCAGCCTGGCAAGTTGGTCGCCAGGTGTCGTCTTACTATAGAGAGGCAACTGGGTACACAACCAGTCACCTCCCCTTGTTAGCCGGACCTGTGCAATGAAGGGATGAACCCCCCGGCTGCATCCCCTCAGGTCCGGCTACGATTTGAGCTTTTTTTTCTACGTGGGGAAATCCCTTATGGATACCCCCCTTCCGGGGGAGAGGGCGGGCTATGTCCAACTCGCACGGACCATAGCCCCACGGTGTGCCGACAGACCAGCTGCCTCCCCTCGTCCGCCAGACCTGTGCAATGAAGGGATGAGCCCCCTGACTGCATCCCCTCAGATCCGGCTACGGTGGCGGGAGGAGTTGGGCAAAGCGCCGCCTCCTCCCACCTGTCCTCCGTTGACGGAGAGGCCCACTTTGAGGGTCTGCCTCGCAAAACCTCCTCGCAAAAGGAGGCCACTGCTCGCCACACCTGTTCGCTGCCGAGCATGGTCGAAACCACACCCGGCAGCGTCAAATCACCTCCCACCGCCGCCGCCAGACTGCGATGCTCTTCCACCCACACAACACACTCGGTGAGAGTGTGCTGCGCGGTGTCTACTTCGGCGTCGTACTCGTGACAGGTGGCGGTCGGCTCCCTGCGAGCGATCCGGTGCAGGTATCACCCGAAACAGCCGTGTCCGGCCAGTACCTGCACCAGTCGGAACGTCAGGGAGCCCCATTTCCTCCCGATACAGTCCTTCAGGACCGGGCGGATAGCGTCGACGGTATACATCCCAAAGCGCGCGTCCGCCAGGTCCTGGATCCACCTCTCAACGACGTCCTCCCTCAGACGCCGTCTCCTCTCCTAAATTTCCCTGGGAGCCGGATGTTCCCCACTAAGTTTCCTCGCCGCCGTGAATTCGTACACGGCGGCGAGAACTCCAGCCTCCAGCTCCCAGGAAAGGGAGCTGGCGAGCGTGAAGGCCGCCGCCGAGGACACCGTCCGGTACGCCCGGAGTGCCCTCAGTGCCACCGTACGCTGCGCACTACGCAGCGCGCGCACGTTGGCGGCACCAAGGGCGTCTGCCCAGACCGATACCTCGTAGATGGCCATCGCCCGCACGACTCCCATGTAGAGTCGTCGGCACCCGGCACCCGGCCCCCCGATATTGGGGAGCAACCGGCCGAGTGCTGACGCTGACGCCGATAGCCAGGCGCTCCACCTCCTTCCAATCCCCCCTCCGGGCTACGACTTAACCTAACCTAAGCTATCTAGATATACGTATATGAGTTATTGAAACATGCTTGTGTACCAAACATGCGTGCCTTAACAACTCTTATATGTATTTTGTGTTGGAAAAATTCCTCTAAACTATATAGGATATGATAGGATAAGGAAAAATAAAGGTAGAACTCTTTCTCGTTTATTCCTCTGAAAAAGAAAAACAGTGTGTAAGCGTGTAGGCGTGTATGTGTGAATAGGTGATGTGTGTGATGTTGTAAAAGTGATGTAAGGTTTTGTGTCACTGTATCGCGTTAGCAGCGTACACAAGGGCTCCACGTCGAGGGAACGAACCTAGCCTCTGGTATTGCTATGTACATAGACTACGGTAACCATTCAACATCAGATGGTTTGTTAGTCTGTTTACTGCACTTTGGCATAAAAAAAATTAACGGGTTTATTTCCCTAATCATTACCAATGAAACCATTTTTACTACATCGTAATCGCAAGTACAGGTTAGTATAAATAATTAAAAACAATGTTGTCGTCAATATTCAGTACAAGTGAAACACATTAAATGGCATTCTCAACATCTGTTTACAACTCACAGCACTGCATACGGGTACTACAAACAGGGTTGCCAATCGTACTATAATATATAGTATTGTACTATATTTCGAGCCAGCGTACTATATACTGTTGAAGAAATATATAGTACGCAAAAATACTATATTTTCAACACCGAACGAAATCTAACAAACAAATTTTCATTTTTTTTAATAATTAACGCGCCTTTTTATTAAATTTGAGTGAGGCGACTTCGTGTAACCGAAGTGCGGACCTCAAACGCATCTACAATCTTTTGTCTTTGGCTCCCACTGATCTCTGTCCTCTATACTAACTGGAGGCGCTGGCAGCAAGTCGAAGTTGCCAATATCAATCTGAAAATTGAATTCAATTAAACATATGACACTGGTAATGATTTTATAAGAAGTTAGTTTTGTTGTACGCGAGGGCAACTCCTATCCCCACCCCCCCGCGCCTTTCCCCTCATCAACATACCGCTACAGGGCATTATATCGCCCGCATCGCTATTTAACGCATGCATCATCGCCATTTATCGCACGCGCTGGAGTGACTGATATGAACACCAGAATATTTATTGTATGTATCGCGAGAAATCCGTGAACGCTCTGTATTTTTGACAATGAGTTTCTTTACCACCGCAGCGTTAAAAATTAGCGATTGAACTCACTATATATGCCAAGTAAGTGTATATGTTCCTATTATTAAGCTCAATCGATTATTTTACCCTTGGATCCTGCGATTGAGCATATATCCTTTAATACCGAGGGCAACCTCGCTATCAACAAAAAATACAGTCCACATCTCTCCATATAATAAACCCGCATTAATGGAGGTGAAAGGAGTCAAGGCTCTGACCAAGTTTTGCAGGCCTATTCTCACCAGACACTTTTATTTCAGACAAAATATTGTTAAAAAATGTAAAAAGTGCAAATAAATACAGTCTTTATAAAAATAAATAACAAATATATATTTGTCCATTTTTATTTTTTCCTTAAATATTCTTTTTTAAAAGTATACTATATTTTTTTATAGCTTATTTTGAAAAATACTGTATATGGCCGAAAAAATGTTGGTAACCCTAACTAAAAAGTACTTGGACTACTCTTATGCAAGTAGATCCGTGAAAGCTTAATATTGCAACTTGCATAAAGGAACAGACAGTGTCTCTTAGCAATAGTTACGATGATGGTTCTACTCCTCTTGTACGTGTTTGTAGTAAGTACAGAAATTAGTCTTCAAGATAATTTATTTCCGTCACAGTGTATTTACACACACTAGCTAAAATTGTAATACATTTGTCTATATATTAAAAGCGAATAATAATAAATAATATCCTCATTTGTTGAGGTAATTGTTTATATACATATTTTGTTATTGTATATATAATGTTATTTTACCAAAAATGATTGTTTTTGGACTATAAAATTTAAAACAATTTTACTTAATATTAAGTAAAAACAAAAACTCTAACAAGGCGTCCATTTTTTAAATATCACACACATATCTATACTTATATTATAAAGAGGTAATAAAGTGTGTGAGTTTGTGGCGTTGTGACGGTAAGGTAATTGACGGTAGGGGGTAATCTCAGGAACTACTGCTCTGATTTAAAAAATTCTTTCAACGTTATATAACTCATTTATCATGGCTATATATGTTATATATCACGCTAAGACAAATAGTAGCGGAGCACCAAGAAGAATGTTTAAAAATCGTGTTTTTTTTTCTCGTATTAGCGTTAGACCAAAGTATCTATTCCACGCGAACGAAGTCGCGGGCAGAGGCTAGTGTATAATGAAAATAAAGATACTTCGTGGTTTAATCACGTTAAAACTAATAAACGTATCAGAATTAGGAACTATGACCATTCGATGCAAAAAATTGCATAGATATCTCTAGGCTACTTATTTGTTACCCATAGTAATACCCTTTGCATGTTTTAAAATTAATATTATATTTAATCTACAATGAAGCGGAGGGGTATCAGCTAGTAACAATCAGTAGTAATCTCATGACGCTTCATATTGTGTTAAAATTCATGAAGAACTTTTTTTATGTCATAGGAGGGAAACGAACAAACGGGTCACCTGATGTTAAATGATCACCGCCGTCCATAGACATTTGCAATACCAGTGGAGTCGCAAGTGCGCTGCCAGCCTGTGTTTGGAGCAAGGTGATGGTAGAAGGAGGAGGGAGGGGCAAGAGGAGGGAAGGTGGTCCTCCGGCGCTCTCACTGACCGAACGAACCGCAACAATGCAAGCACTGTTACTTCACGTCGATTTTCTGTGAGAGGGTGGTACTACCCCGGACGAGCCGACCCATTCATGCTAAAACCAAATAAACGGTTATATATACAAACGATTGAAAATCATAAACATTCTTCTATACAAAAATAATTAATAATTACTAATAAATAAAAAAAAAACATTATAATAACGTTGAATACAACTATATTCCCATAATTGTATACGTAATTAAATTTAATATATCCATTTTCATTAATTTGATGTAATAATAAGCATGGAATCTATATTTTCATTTGTAAAGACAAATTTAATATAATTTACTTGTTTATCGTTTGTAAGTAAAACACTTAAAAGAAAGTCTACTAGTAATAATTCTGAAGAATATTGCGAGAAAGGAATTTATTGATGTGAAACTTACCCAGTCGTACGTGAAAACTTTTTTATTGTGAACAAAGATTCGATATGAAAGTAAAATAGACCTGCCGATAAATATATCCATTGAATAGAGAATCTAGAAGCTCTTCAAGAATTATGGGATAAAAGTACTATCAAATATTTATTACCGCTTGTAACGTAGCTCGCACTTCAAGGTTCAATAAAAATAAATTGGCAATATATTAATGTAATGGTTACAAGATATACATAACCAATATACTTCCTGGGCTATATATGCTTATATGTTTTGAGTATCGCAGTATACAATGCGATATTGTAGAATTTTGATTGAAGAAGGCGTCTCCGCAAAATGCATAATGAAATATTATGGTGGGCATTACTTTACATTTCCGCCTGAAGTTGATTGGCCGCATAATAATA